>CAXAJV010000531.1:256400-339400 GCA_963969225.1 Xylocopa violacea | reverse complement strand
ATGGGTTAGGTTAGGTTATATTACGATATAGACGTATATAATGTGCCCACCGAGAAGTAGGGGCCGACCCGCCAGGAATGTTCGACAATACTACATCCGAGATGTTAGGTTCCCTTAGGTTAGGATATATAAATTTATAGACGTATATAGTATCCGCACCGAGACGTACGGGAAGGCATGAACGGGATTCTGTGAAACATTACCAGCGAGGGTCTAGGTGGGTTAGGTTAGGTTTTATTACGATATAGACGTATATAATGTGCCCACCGAGAAGTAGGGGCCGACCCGCCAGGTATGTTGGAAAATACTACATCCGAGATGTTAGGTTCCCTTAGGTTGGGATATATAAGTTTATAGACGTATATAATGTACGCACCGAGACGTACGGGAAGACATGAACGGGATTCTGTGAAACATTACAAGCGAGGGTCTAGGTGGGTTAGGTTAGGTTATATTACGTTATAGACGTATATAATGTTCCCACCGAGAAGTAGGCGCCGACCCGCCAGAAATGTTGGAAAATACTACATCCGAGATGTTAGGTTCCCTTAGGTTAGGATATATAACGTTATAGACGTATATAATGTCCCCACCGAGAATTATCGGCCGACACGACCGGGATTTTGTAAAACATTACCAGCGAGGGTCTAGATGGGTTAGGTTAGGTTATATTACGATATAGACGTATATAATGTGTCCACCGAGAAGTGGGGGCCGACCCGCCAGGAATGTTGGAAAATACTACATCCGAGAAGTTAGGTACCCTCAGGTTCGGATATATAAAGTTATAGACGTATATAATGTCCCCACGGCAAAGTACGGGCCGACACGACCGGAATTTTGTAAAACATTACCAGCGAGGGTCTAGATGGGTTAGGTTAGGTTATATTACGATATGGACGTATATAATGTGCCCACCGAGAAGTAGGGGCTGGCCCGCCAGGAATGTTGGAAAATACTACATCCGAGATGTTAGGTTCCCTCAGGTTAGGATATATAACGTTATAGACGTATATAAAGTCCCCACCGAGAAGTACGGGTCGACACGACCGGGATTTTGTAAAACATTACCAGCGACGGTCTAGATGGGTTAGGTTAGGTTATATTACGATATAGACGTATATAATGTGCCGACCGAGAAGTAGGGGCCGACCCGCCAGGAATGTTGGAAAATACTACATCCGAGAAGTTACGTTCCCTTAGGTTAGGATATATAACGTTATAGACGTATATAATGTCCCCACCGAGAAGTACGGGCCGACACGACCGGGATTTTGTAAAACATTACCAGCGAGGGTCTAGATGGGTTAGGTTAGGTTATATTACGATATAGACGTATACAATGTGTCCACCGAGAAGTAGGGGCCGACCCGCCAGGAATGTTGGAAAATACTACATCCGAGATGTTAGGTTCCCTCAGGTTAGGATATATAACGATATAGACGTATATAATGTCCCCACGGCAAAGTACGGGCCGACACGACCGGAATTTTGTTAAATATTACCAGCGAGGGTCTAGATGGGTTAGGTTAGGTTATATTACGATATGGACGTATATAATGTGCCCACCGAGAAGTAGGGGCTGGCCCGTCAGGAATGTTGGAAAATACTACATCCGAGATGTTAGGTTCCCTCAGGTTAGGATATATAAAGTTATAGACGTATATAATGTCCCCACGGCAAAGTACGGGCCGACACGACCGGAATTTTGTAAAACATTACCAGCGAGGGTCTAGATGGGTTAGGTTAGGTTATATTACGATATGGACGTATATAATGTGCCCACCGAGAAGTAGGGGCTGGCCCGCCAGGAATGTTGGAAAATACTACATCCGAGATGTTAGGTTCCCTTAGGTTAGGATATATAACCTTATAGACGTATATAATGTCCCCACGGCAAAGTAGGTGCCGACACTACCGGAATTTTGTAAAACATTACCAGCGAGGGTCTAGATGGGATAGGTTAGGTTATATTACGATATGGACGTACGTAATGTGCCCACAGAGAAGTAGGGGCCGACCCGCCAGGAATGTTGGAGAATACTACATCCGAGATGTTAGGTTCCCTTAGGTTAGGATATATAAGTTTATAGACGTATATAATGTACGCACCGAGACGTACGGGGAGACATGAACGGGATTCTGTGAAACATTACCAGCGAGGGTCTAGGTGGGTTAGGTTAAGTTATATTACGTTATAGACGTATATAATGTTTCCACCAAGAAGTAGGCGCCGACCCGCCAGAAATGTTGGAAAATACTAGATCCGAGATATTAGGTTCCCTTAGGTTAGGATATATAAATTTATAGACGTATATAATATCCGCACCGAGACGTACGGGAAGGCATGAACGGGATTCTGTGAAACATTACCAGCGAGGGTCTAGGTGGGTTAGGTTAGGTTTTATTACGATATAGACGTATATAATGTGCCCACCGAGAAGTAGGGGCCGACCCGCCAGGAAAGTTGGAAAATACTACATCCGAGATGTTAGGTTCCCTTAGGTTAGGATATATAACCTTATAGACGTATATAATGTCCCCACGGCAAAGTACGGGCCGACACGACCGGGATTTTGCAAAACATTACCAGCGAGTGTCTATATGGGTTAGGTTAGGTTATATTGCGATATAGACGTATATAATGTGCCCACCGAGAAGTAGGGGCCGACCCGCCAGGAATGTTGGAAAATACTACATCCGAGATGTTAGGTTCCCTTGGGTTAGGATATATAACGTTATAGACGTATATAATGTCCCCACCGAGAATTACGGGTCGACACGACCGGGATTTTGTAAAACATTACCAGCGACGGTCTAGATGGGTTAGGTTAGGTTATATTACGATATAGACGTATATAATGTGCCCACCGAGACGTAGGGGCCGACCCGCCAGGAATGTTGGAAAATACTACATCCGAGATGTTAGGTTCCCTTGGGTTAGGATATATAACGTTATAGACGTATATAATGTCCCCACCGAGAAGTACGGGACGATACGAACGGGATTTTGTAAAACATTACCAGCGACGGTCTAGATGGGTTAGGTTAGGTTATATTACGATATAGACGTATATAATGTGCCCACCGAGAAGTAGGGGCCGACCCGCCAGGAATGTTCGACAATACTACATCCGAGATGTTAGGTTCCCTTAGGTTAGGATATATAAATTTATAGACGTATATAGTATCCGCACCGAGACGTACGGGAAGGCATGAACGGGATTCTGTGAAACATTACCAGCGAGGGTCTAGGTGGGTTAGGTTAGGTTTTATTACGATATAGACGTATATAATGTGCCCACCGAGAAGTAGGGGCCGACCCGCCAGGAAAGTTGGAAAATACTACATCCGAGATGTTAGGTTCCCTTAGGTTAGGATATATAACGTTATAGACGTATATAATGTCCCCACCGAGAAGTACGGGCCGACAAGACCGGGATTTTGTAAAACATTACCAGCGAGGGTCTAGATGGGTTAGGTTAGGTTATATTGCGATATAGACGTATATAATGTGCCCACCGAGAAGTAGGGGCCGACCCGCCAGGTATGTTGGAAAATACTACATCCGAGATGTTAGGTTCCCTTAGGTTGGGATATATAAAGTTATAGACGTATATAATGTCCCCACGGCAAAGTACGGGCCGACACGACCGGAATTTTGTAAAACATTACCAGCGAGGGTCTAGATGGGTTAGGTTAGGTTATATTACGATATGGACGTATATAATGTGCCCACCGAGAAGTAGGGGCTGGCCCGCCAGGAATGTTGGAAAATACTACATCCGAGATGTTAGGTTCCCTCAGGTTAGGATATATAACGTTATAGACGTATATAAAGTCCCCACCGAGAAGTACGGGTCGACACGACCGGGATTTTGTAAAACATTACCAGCGACG
Source organism: Xylocopa violacea (assembly GCA_963969225.1). NCBI lineage: Eukaryota > Metazoa > Arthropoda > Insecta > Hymenoptera > Apidae > Xylocopa > Xylocopa violacea. The sequence goes on along the minus strand of CAXAJV010000531.1, from coordinate 335,500 downwards.
GTCTAGATGGGTTAGGTTAGGTTATATTACGATATAGACGTATATAATGTGCCGACCGAGAAGTAGGGGCCGACCCGCCAGGAATGTTGGAAAATACTACATCCGAGAAGTTACGTTCCCTTAGGTTAGGATATATAACGTTATAGACGTATATAATGTCCCCACCGAGAAGTACGGGCCGACACGACCGGGATTTTGTAAAACATTACCAGCGAGGGTCTAGATGGGTTAGGTTAGGTTATATTACGATATAGACGTATACAATGTGTCCACCGAGAAGTAGGGGCCGACCCGCCAGGAATGTTGGAAAATACTACATCCGAGATGTTAGGTTCCCTCAGGTTAGGATATATAACGATATAGACGTATATAATGTCCCCACGGCAAAGTACGGGCCGACACGACCGGAATTTTGTTAAATATTACCAGCGAGGGTCTAGATGGGTTAGGTTAGGTTATATTACGATATGGACGTATATAATGTGCCCACCGAGAAGTAGGGGCTGGCCCGTCAGGAATGTTGGAAAATACTACATCCGAGATGTTAGGTTCCCTCAGGTTTGGATATATAAAGTTATAGACGTATATAATGTCCCCACGGCAAAGTACGGGCCGACACGACCGGAATTTTGTAAAACATTACCAGCGAGGGTCTAGATGGGTTAGGTTAGGTTATATTACGATATGGACGTATATAATGTGCCCACCGAGAAGTAGGGGCTGGCCCGCCAGGAATGTTGGAAAATACTACATCCGAGATGTTAGGTTCCCTTAGGTTAGGATATATAACCTTATAGACGTATATAATGTCCCCACGGCAAAGTAGGTGCCGACACTACCGGAATTTTGTAAAACATTACCAGCGAGGGTCTAGATGGGATAGGTTAGGTTATATTACGATATGGACGTACGTAATGTGCCCACAGAGAAGTAGGGGCCGACCCGCCAGGAATGTTGGAGAATACTACATCCGAGATGTTAGGTTCCCTTAGGTTAGGATATATAAGTTTATAGACGTATATAATGTACGCACCGAGACGTACGGGGAGACATGAACGGGATTCTGTGAAACATTACCAGCGAGGGTCTAGGTGGGTTAGGTTAAGTTATATTACGTTATAGACGTATATAATGTTTCCACCAAGAAGTAGGCGCCGACCCGCCAGAAATGTTGGAAAATACTAGATCCGAGATATTAGGTTCCCTTAGGTTAGGATATATAAATTTATAGACGTATATAATATCCGCACCGAGACGTACGGGAAGGCATGAACGGGATTCTGTGAAACATTACCAGCGAGGGTCTAGGTGGGTTAGGTTAGGTTTTATTACGATATAGACGTATATAATGTGCCCACCGAGAAGTAGGGGCCGACCCGCCAGGAAAGTTGGAAAATACTACATCCGAGATGTTAGGTTCCCTTAGGTTAGGATATATAACCTTATAGACGTATATAATGTCCCCACGGCAAAGTACGGGCCGACACGACCGGGATTTTGTAAAACATTACCAGCGAGTGTCTATATGGGTTAGGTTAGGTTATATTGCGATATAGACGTATATAATGTGCCCACCGAGAAGTAGGGGCCGACCCGCCAGGAATGTTGGAAAATACTACATCCGAGATGTTAGGTTCCCTTGGGTTAGGATATATAACGTTATAGACGTATATAATGTCCCCACCGAGAATTACGGGTCGACACGACCGGGATTTTGTAAAACATTACCAGCGACGGTCTAGATGGGTTAGGTTAGGTTATATTACGATATAGACGTATATAATGTGCCCTCCGAGAAGTAGGGGCCGACCCGCCAGGAATGTTGGAAAATACTACATCCGAGAAGTTAGGTTCCCTTAGGTTAGGATATATAACGTTATAGACGTATATAATGTCCCCACCGAGAAGTACGGGCCGACAAGACCGGGATTTTGTAAAACATTACCAGCGAGGGTCTAGATGGGTTAGGTTAGGTTATATTACGATATAGACGTATATAATGTCCCCACCGAGAAGTACGGGCAGACACGACCGGAATTTTGTAAAACATTACCAGCGAGGGTCTAGATGGGTTAGGTTAGGTTATATTTCGATATGGACGTATATAATGTGCCCACCGAGAAGTAGGGGCTGGCCCGCGAGGAATGTTGGAAAATACTACATCCGAGATGTTAGGTTCCCTTGGGTTAGGATATATAACGTTATAGACGTATATAATGTCCCCACCGAGAAGTACGGGACGACACGACCGGGATTTTGTAAAACATTACCAGCGACGGTCTAGATGGGTTAGGTTAGGTTATATTACGATATAGACGTATATAATGTTCCCACCGAGAATTGGCGCCGACCCGCCAGGAATGTTGTGAAATACTACATCCGCGATGTTAGGTTCCCTTAGGTTAGGATATATAACGTTATAGACGTATACAATGTCCCCACCGAGAAGTATGGGCCGACACGACCGGGATTTTGTAAAACATTACCAGCGAAGGTCTAGATGTGTTAGGTTAGGTTATATTGCGATATAGACGTATATAATGTGCCCACCGAGAAGTAGGGGCCGACCCGCCAGGAATGTTGGAAAATACGACATCCGAGATGTTAGGTTCCCTTAGGTTAGGATATATAACGTTATAGACGTATATAATGTCCCCACCGAGAAGTACGGGCAGACACGACCGGGATTTTGTAAAACATTACCAGCGATGGTCTAGATGGGATAGGTTAGGTTATATTACAATATGAACGTATATAATGTGCCCACCGAGAAGTAGGGGCCGGCCCGCCAGGAATGTTGGAAAATACTACATCCGAGATGTTAGGTTCCCTTGGGATAGGATATATAACGTTATAGACATATATAATGTCCCCACCGAGAAGTACGGGACGACACGACCGGGATTTTGTAAAACATTACCAGCGACGGTCTAGATGGGTTAGGTTAGGTTATATTACGATATAGACGTATATAATGTGTCCACCGAGAAGTGGGGGCCGACCCGCCAGGAATGTTGGAAAATACTACATCCGAGAAGTTAGGTACCCTCAGGTTCGGATATATAAAGTTATAGACGTATATAATGTCCCCACGGCAAAGTACGGGCCGACACGACCGGAATTTTGTAAAACATTACCAGCGAGGGTCTAGATGGGTTAGGTTAGGTTATATTACGATATGGACGTATATAATGTGCCCACCGAGAAGTAGGGGCTGGCCCGCCAGGAATGTTGGAAAATACTACATCCGAGATGTTAGGTTCCCTCAGGTTAGGATATATAACGTTATAGACGTATATAAAGTCCCCACCGAGAAGTACGGGTCGACACGACCGGGATTTTGTAAAACATTACCAGCGACGGTCTAGATGGGTTAGGTTAGGTTATATTACGATATAGACGTATATAATGTGCCCACCGAGAAGTAGGGGCCGACCCGCCAGGAATGTTGGAAAATACTACATCCGAGAAGTTAGTTTCCCTTAGGTTAGGATATATAACCTTATAGACGTATATAATGTCCCCACGGCAAAGTACGGGCCGATACGACCGGGATTTTGTAAAACATTACCAGCGAGGGTCTAGATGGGTTAGGTTAGGTTATATTGCGATATAGACGTATATAATGTGCCCACCGAGACGTAGGGGCCGACCCGCCAGGAATGTTGGAAAATACTACATCCGAGATGTTAGGTTCCCTTGGGTTAGGATATATAACGTTATAGACGTATATAATGTCCCCACCGAGAAGTACGGGACGATACGACCGGGATTTTGTAAAACATTACCAGCGACGGTCTAGATGGGTTAGGTTAGGTTATATTACGATATAGACGTATATAATGTGCCCACCGAGAAGTAGGGGCCGACCCGCCAGGAATGTTCGACAATACTACATCCGAGATGTTAGGTTCCCTTAGGTTAGGATATATAAATTTATAGACGTATATAGTATCCGCACCGAGACGTACGGGAAGGCATGAACGGGATTCTGTGAAACATTACCAGCGAGGGTCTAGGTGGGTTAGGTTAGGTTTTATTACGATATAGACGTATATAATGTGCCCACCGAGAAGTAGGGGCCGACCCGCCAGGAAAGTTGGAAAATACTACATCCGAGATGTTAGGTTCCCTTAGGTTAGGATATATAACGTTGTAGACGTATATAATGTCCCCACCGAGAAGTACGGGCCGACAAGACCGGGATTTTGTAAAACATTACCAGCGAGGGTCTAGATGGGTTAGGTTAGGTTATATTGCGATATAGACGTATATAATGTGCCCACCGAGAAGTAGGGGCCGACCCGCCAGGAATGTTGGAAAATACTACATCCGAGAAGTTACGTTCCCTTAGGTTAGGATATATAACGTTATAGACGTATATAATGTCCCCACCGAGAAGTACGGGCCGACACGACCGGGATTTTGTAAAACATTACCAGCGAGGGTCTAGATGGGTTAGGTTAGGTTATATTACGATATGGACGTATATAATGTGCCCACCGAGAAGTAGGGGCTGGCCCGCCAGGAATGTTGGAAAATACTACATCCGAGATGTTAGGTTCCCTCAGGTTAGGATATATAACGTTATAGACGTATATAAAGTCCCCACCGAGAAGTACGGGTCGACACGACCGGGATTTTGTAAAACATTACCAGCGACGGTCTAGATGGGTTAGGTTAGGTTATATTACGATATAGACGTATATAATGTGCCCACCGAGAAGTAGGGGCCGACCCGCCAGGAATGTTGGAAAATACTACATCCGAGAAGTTACGTTCCCTTAGGTTAGGATATATAACGTTATAGACGTATATAATGTCCCCACCGAGAAGTACGGGTCGACGCGACCGGTATTTTGTAAAACATTACCAGCGACGGTCTAGATGGGTTAGGTTAGGTTATATTACGATATAGACGTATATAATGTGCCCACCGAGAAGTAGGGGCCGACCCGCCAGGAAAGTTGGAAAATACTACATCCGAGATGTTAGTTTCGCTTAGGTTAGGATATATAAATTTATAGACGTATATAATGTAGGCACCGAGACGTACGGGAAGACATGAACGGGATTGTGTAAAACATTCCCAGCTAGGGGCTAGATGTGTTAGGTTAGGTTATATTACGTTATAGACGTATATAATGATCCCACCGAGAATTGGAGCCGACCCGACAGGAATGTTGTGAAATACTACATCCGAGATGTTAGGTTCCCTTAGCTTAGGATATATAACGTTATAGACGTATATAATGTCCTCACCGAGATGTACGGGCCGACACGACCGGGGTTTTGTAAAACATTACCAGCGACGGTCGAGATGGGTTAGGTTAGGTTATATTACGATATAGACGTATATAATGTGACCACCGAGAAGTAGGGGCCGACCCGCCAGTAATGTTGGAAAATACTACATCCGAGATGTTAGGTTCCCTTAGGTTAGGATGTATAACGTTATAGACGTATATAATGTCCCCACGGCAAAGTACGGGCCGACATGACCGGAATTTTGTAAAACATTACCAGCGAGGGTCTAGATGGGTTAGGTTAGGTTATATTACGATATGGACGTATATAATGTGCCCACCGAGAAGTAGGGGCCGACACGCCAGGAATGTTGGAAAATACTACATCCGAGATGTTAGGTTCCCTTAGGTTAGGATGTATAACGTTATAGACGTATATAATGTCCCCACGGCAAAGTACGGGCCGACATGACCGGAATTTTGTAAAACATTACCAGCGAGGGTCTAGATGGGTTAGGTTAGGTTATATTACGATATGGACGTATATAATGTGCCCACCGAGAAGTAGGGGCCGACACGCCAGGAATGTTGGAAATTACTACATCCGAGATGTTAGGTTCCCTTGGGTTAGGATATATAACGTTATAGACGTATATAATGTCCCCACTGAGAAGTACGGGACGACACGACCGGGATTTTGTAAAACATTACCAGCGACGGTCTAGATGGGTTAGGTTAGGTTATATTACGATATAGACGTATATAATGTGCCCACCGAGAAGTAGGGGCCGACCCGCCAGGAATGTTCGACAATACTACATCCGAGATGTTAGGTTCCCTTAGGTTAGGATATATAAATTTATAGACGTATATAGTATCCGCACCGAGACGTACCGGAAGGCATGAACGGGATTCTGTGAAACATTACCAGCGAGGGTCTAGGTGGGTTAGGTTAGGTTTTATTACGATATAGACGTATATAATGTGCCCACCGAGAAGTAGGGGCCGACCCGCCAGGAAAGTTGGAAAATACTACATCCGAGATGTTAGGTTCCCTTAGGTTAGGATATATAACGTTATAGACGTATATAATGTCCCCACCGAGAAGTACGGGCCGACAAGACCGGGATTTTGTAAAACATTACCAGCGAGGGTCTAGATGGGTTAGGTTAGGTTATATTGCGATATAGACGTATATAATGTGCCCACCGAGAAGTAGGGGCCGACCCGCCAGGTATGTTGGAAAATACTACATCCGAGATGTTAGGTTCCCTTAGGTTAGGATATATAAGTTTATAGACGTATATAATGTACGCACCGAGACGTACGGGAAGACATGAACGGGATTCTGTGAAACATTACAAGCGAGGGTCTAGGTGGGTTAGGTTAGGTTATATTACGTTATAGACGTATATAATGTTCCCACCGAGAAGTAGGCGCCGACCCGCCAGAAATGTTGGAAAATACTACATCCGAGATGTTAGGTTCCCTTAGGTTAGGATATATAACGTTATAGACGTATATAATGTTCCCACCGAGAAGTACCGGCCGACACGACCGGGATTTTGTAAAACATTACCAGCGAGGGTCTAGATGGGTTAGGTTAGGTTATATTACGATATAGACGTATATAATGTGTCCACCGAGAAGTGGGGGCCGACCCGCCAGGAATGTTGGAAAATACTACATCCGAGAAGTTAGGTACCCTCAGGTTCGGATATATAAAGTTATAGACGTATATAATGTCCCCACGGCAAAGTACGGGCCGACACGACCGGAATTTTGTAAAACATTACCAGCGAGGGTCTAGATGGGTTAGGTTAGGTTATATTACGATATGGACGTATATAATGTGCCCACCGAGAAGTAGGGGCTGGCCCGCCAGGAATGTTGGAAAATACTACATCCGAGATGTTAGGTTCCCTCAGGTTAGGATATATAACGTTATAGACGTATATAAAGTCCCCACCGAGAAGTACGGGTCGACACGACCGGGATTTTGTAAAACATTACCAGCGACGGTCTAGATGGGTTAGGTTAGATTATATTACGATATAGACGTATATAATGTGCCCACCGAGAAGTAGGGGCCGACCCGCCAGGAATGTTGGAGAATACTACATCCGAGATGTTAGGTTCCCTTAGGTTAGGATATATAAGTTTATAGACGTATATAATGTACGCACCGAGACGTACGGGGAGACATGAACGGGATTCTGTGAAACATTACCAGCGAGGGTCTAGGTGGGTTAGGTTAAGTTATATTACGTTATAGACGTATATAATGTTTCCACCAAGAAGTAGGCGCCGACCCGCCAGAAATGTTGGAAAATACTAGATCCGAGATATTAGGTTCCCTTAGGTTAGGATATATAAATTTATAGACGTATATAATATCCGCACCGAGACGTACGGGAAGGCATGAACGGGATTCTGTGAAACATTACCAGCGAGGGTCTAGGTGGGTTAGGTTAGGTTTTATTACGATATAGACGTATATAATGTGCCCACCGAGAAGTAGGGGCCGACCCGCCAGGAAAGTTGGAAAATACTACATCCGAGATGTTAGGTTCCCTTAGGTTAGGATATATAACCTTATAGACGTATATAATGTCCCCACGGCAAAGTACGGGCCGACACGACCGGGATTTTGTAAAACATTACCAGCGAGTGTCTATATGGGTTAGGTTAGGTTATATTGCGATATAGACGTATATAATGTGCCCACCGAGAAGTAGGGGCCGACCCGCCAGGAATGTTGGAAAATACTACATCCGAGATGTTAGGTTCCCTTGGGTTAGGATATATAACGTTATAGACGTATATAATGTCCCCACCGAGAATTACGGGTCGACACGACCGGGATTTTGTAAAACATTACCAGCGACGGTCTAGATGGGTTAGGTTAGGTTATATTACGATATAGACGTATATAATGTGCCCTCCGAGAAGTAGGGGCCGACCCGCCAGGAATGTTGGAAAATACTACATCCGAGAAGTTAGGTTCCCTTAGGTTAGGATATATAACGTTATAGACGTATATAATGTCCCCACCGAGAAGTACGGGCCGACAAGACCGGGATTTTGTAAAACATTACCAGCGAGGGTCTAGATGGGTTAGGTTAGGTTATATTACGATATAGACGTATATAATGTCCCCACCGAGAAGTACGGGCAGACACGACCGGAATTTTGTAAAACATTACCAGCGAGGGTCTAGATGGGTTAGGTTAGGTTATATTTCGATATGGACGTATATAATGTGCCCACCGAGAAGTAGGGGCTGGCCCGCGAGGAATGTTGGAAAATACTACATCCGAGATGTTAGGTTCCCTTGGGTTAGGATATATAACGTTATAGACGTATATAATGTCCCCACCGAGAAGTACGGGACGACACGACCGGGATTTTGTAAAACATTACCAGCGACGGTCTAGATGGGTTAGGTTAGGTTATATTACGATATAGACGTATATAATGTTCCCACCGAGAATTGGCGCCGACCCGCCAGGAATGTTGTGAAATACTACATCCGCGATGTTAGGTTCCCTTAGGTTAGGATATATAACGTTATAGACGTATACAATGTCCCCACCGAGAAGTATGGGCCGACACGACCGGGATTTTGTAAAACATTACCAGCGAAGGTCTAGATGTGTTAGGTTAGGTTATATTGCGATATAGACGTATATAATGTGCCCACCGAGAAGTAGGGGCCGACCCGCCAGGAATGTTGGAAAATACGACATCCGAGATGTTAGGTTCCCTTAGGTTAGGATATATAACGTTATAGACGTATATAATGTCCCCACCGAGAAGTACGGGCAGACACGACCGGGATTTTGTAAAACATTACCAGCGATGGTCTAGATGGGATAGGTTAGGTTATATTACAATATGAACGTATATAATGTGCCCACCGAGAAGTAGGGGCCGGCCCGCCAGGAATGTTGGAAAATACTACATCCGAGATGTTAGGTTCCCTTGGGATAGGATATATAACGTTATAGACATATATAATGTCCCCACCGAGAAGTACGGGACGACACGACCGGGATTTTGTAAAACATTACCAGCGACGGTCTAGATGGGTTAGGTTAGGTTATATTACGATATAGACGTATATAATGTGTCCACCGAGAAGTGGGGGCCGACCCGCCAGGAATGTTGGAAAATACTACATCCGAGAAGTTAGGTACCCTCAGGTTCGGATATATAAAGTTATAGACGTATATAATGTCCCCACGGCAAAGTACGGGCCGACACGACCGGAATTTTGTAAAACATTACCAGCGAGGGTCTAGATGGGTTAGGTTAGGTTATATTACGATATGGACGTATATAATGTGCCCACCGAGAAGTAGGGGCTGGCCCGCCAGGAATGTTGGAAAATACTACATCCGAGATGTTAGGTTCCCTCAGGTTAGGATATATAACGTTATAGACGTATATAAAGTCCCCACCGAGAAGTACGGGTCGACACGACCGGGATTTTGTAAAACATTACCAGCGACGGTCTAGATGGGTTAGGTTAGGTTATATTACGATATAGACGTATATAATGTGCCCACCGAGAAGTAGGGGCCGACCCGCCAGGAATGTTGGAGAATACTACATCCGAGAAGTTAGTTTCCCTTAGGTTAGGATATATAACCTTATAGACGTATATAATGTCCCCACGGCAAAGTACGGGCCGATACGACCGGGATTTTGTAAAACATTACCAGCGAGGGTCTAGATGGGTTAGGTTAGGTTATATTGCGATATAGACGTATATAATGTGCCCACCGAGACGTAGGGGCCGACCCGCCAGGAATGTTGGAAAATACTACATCCGAGATGTTAGGTTCCCTTGGGTTAGGATATATAACGTTATAGACGTATATAATGTCCCCACCGAGAAGTACGGGACGATACGACCGGGATTTTGTAAAACATTACCAGCGACGGTCTAGATGGGTTAGGTTAGGTTATATTACGATATAGACGTATATAATGTGCCCACCGAGAAGTAGGGGCCGACCCGCCAGGAATGTTCGACAATACTACATCCGAGATGTTAGGTTCCCTTAGGTTAGGATATATAAATTTATAGACGTATATAGTATCCGCACCGAGACGTACGGGAAGGCATGAACGGGATTCTGTGAAACATTACCAGCGAGGGTCTAGGTGGGTTAGGTTAGGTTTTATTACGATATAGACGTATATAATGTGCCCACCGAGAAGTAGGGGCCGACCCGCCAGGAAAGTTGGAAAATACTACATCCGAGATGTTAGGTTCCCTTAGGTTAGGATATATAACGTTGTAGACGTATATAATGTCCCCACCGAGAAGTACGGGCCGACAAGACCGGGATTTTGTAAAACATTACCAGCGAGGGTCTAGATGGGTTAGGTTAGGTTATATTGCGATATAGACGTATATAATGTGCCCACCGAGAAGTAGGGGCCGACCCGCCAGGAATGTTGGAAAATACTACATCCGAGAAGTTACGTTCCCTTAGGTTAGGATATATAACGTTATAGACGTATATAATGTCCCCACCGAGAAGTACGGGCCGACACGACCGGGATTTTGTAAAACATTACCAGCGAGGGTCTAGATGGGTTAGGTTAGGTTATATTGCGATATAGACGTATATAATGTGCCCACCGAGACGTAGGGGCCGACCCGCCAGGAATGTTGGAAAATACTACATCCGAGATGTTAGGTTCCCTTGGGTTAGGATATATAACGTTATAGACGTATATAATGTCCCCACCGAGAAGTACGGGACGATACGACCGGGATTTTGTAAAACATTACCAGCGACGGTCTAGATGGGTTAGGTTAGGTTATATTACGATATAGACGTATATAATGTGCCCACCGAGAAGTAGGGGCCGACCCGCCAGGAATGTTCGACAATACTACATCCGAGATGTTAGGTTCCCTTAGGTTAGGATATATAAATTTATAGACGTATATAGTATCCGCACCGAGACGTACGGGAAGGCATGAACGGGATTCTGTGAAACATTACCAGCGAGGGTCTAGGTGGGTTAGGTTAGGTTTTATTACGATATAGACGTATATAATGTGCCCACCGAGAAGTAGGGGCCGACCCGCCAGGAAAGTTGGAAAATACTACATCCGAGATGTTAGGTTCCCTTAGGTTAGGATATATAACGTTGTAGACGTATATAATGTCCCCACCGAGAAGTACGGGCCGACAAGACCGGGATTTTGTAAAACATTACCAGCGAGGGTCTAGATGGGTTAGGTTAGGTTATATTGCGATATAGACGTATATAATGTGCCCACCGAGAAGTAGGGGCCGACCCGCCAGGAATGTTGGAAAATACTACATCCGAGAAGTTACGTTCCCTTAGGTTAGGATATATAACGTTATAGACGTATATAATGTCCCCACCGAGAAGTACGGGCCGACACGACCGGGATTTTGTAAAACATTACCAGCGAGGGTCTAGATGGGTTAGGTTAGGTTATATTACGATATGGACGTATATAATGTGCCCACCGAGAAGTAGGGGCTGGCCCGCCAGGAATGTTGGAAAATACTACATCCGAGATGTTAGGTTCCCTCAGGTTAGGATATATAACGTTATAGACGTATATAAAGTCCCCACCGAGAAGTACGGGTCGACACGACCGGGATTTTGTAAAACATTACCAGCGACGGTCTAGATGGGTTAGGTTAGGTTATATTACGATATAGACGTATATAATGTGCCCACCGAGAAGTAGGGGCCGACCCGCCAGGAATGTTGGAAAATACTACATCCGAGAAGTTACGTTCCCTTAGGTTAGGATATATAACGTTATAGACGTATATAATGTCCCCACCGAGAAGTACGGGCCGACACGACCGGGATTTTGTAAAACATTACCAGCGAGGGTCTAGATGGGTTAGGTTAGGTTATATTACGATATAGACGTATACAATGTGTCCACCGAGAAGTAGGGGCCGACCCGCCAGGAATGTTGGAAAATACTACATCCGAGATGTTAGGTTCCCTCAGGTTAGGATATATAACGATATAGACGTATATAATGTCCCCACGGCAAAGTACGGGCCGACACGACCGGAATTTTGTTAAATATTACCAGCGAGGGTCTAGATGGGTTAGGTTAGGTTATATTACGATATGGACGTATATAATGTGCCCACCGAGAAGTAGGGGCTGGCCCGTCAGGAATGTTGGAAAATACTACATCCGAGATGTTAGGTTCCCTCAGGTTAGGATATATAAAGTTATAGACGTATATAATGTCCCCACGGCAAAGTACGGGCCGACACGACCGGAATTTTGTAAAACATTACCAGCGAGGGTCTAGATGGGTTAGGTTAGGTTATATTACGATATGGACGTATATAATGTGCCCACCGAGAAGTAGGGGCTGGCCCGCCAGGAATGTTGGAAAATACTACATCCGAGATGTTAGGTTCCCTTAGGTTAGGATATATAACCTTATAGACGTATATAATGTCCCCACGGCAAAGTAGGTGCCGACACGACCGGAATTTTGTAAAACATTACCAGCGAGGGTCTAGATGGGATAGGTTAGGTTATATTACGATATGGACGTACGTAATGTGCCCACCGAGAAGTAGGGGCCGACCCGCCAGGAATGTTGGAGAATACTACATCCGAGATGTTAGGTTCCCTTAGGTTAGGATATATAAGTTTATAGACGTATATAATGTACGCACCGAGACGTACGGGGAGACATGAACGGGATTCTGTGAAACATTACCAGCGAGGGTCTAGGTGGGTTAGGTTAAGTTATATTACGTTATAGACGTATATAATGTTTCCACCAAGAAGTAGGCGCCGACCCGCCAGAAATGTTGGAAAATACTACATCCGAGATGTTAGGTTCCCGTAGGTTATGATATGTAACGTTATAGACGTATATAATGTCCCCACGGCAGAGTACGGGCCGACACGACCGGAATTTTGTAAAACATTACCAGCGAGGGTCTAGATGAGTTAGGTTAGGTTATATTACCATATGGACGTATATAATGTGCCCTCCGAGAAGTAGGGGCCGACCCGCCAGGAATGTTGGAAAATACTGCATCCGAGATGTTAGGTTCCCTTAGGTTAGGATATATAACGTTATAGACGTATATAATGTCCCCACCGAGAAGTACGGGCCGACACGACCGGGATTTTGTAAAACATTACCAGCGAGGGTCTAGATGGGTTAGGTTAGGTTATATTGCGATATAGACGTATATAATGTGCCCACCGAGAAGTAGGGGCCGACCCGCCAGGAATGTTGGAAAATACTACATCCGAGATGTCAGGTTCCTTCAGGCTAGGATATATAATGTTATAGACGTATATAATGTCCCCACGGCAAAGTACGGGTCGACGCGACCGGTATTTTGTAAAACATTACCAGCGACGGTCTAGATGGGTTAGGTTAGGTTATATTACGATATAGACGTATATAATGTGCCCACCGAGAAGTAGGGGCCGACCCGCCAGGAAAGTTGGAAAATACTACATCCGAGATGTTAGTTTCGCTTAGGTTAGGATATATAAATTTATAGACGTATATAATGTAGGCACCGAGACGTACGGGAAGACATGAACGGGATTGTGTAAAACATTCCCAGCTAGGGGCTAGATGTGTTAGGTTAGGTTATATTACGTTATAGACGTATATAATGATCCCACCGAGAATTGGAGCCGACCCGACAGGAATGTTGTGAAATACTACATCCGAGATGTTAGGTTCCCTTAGCTTAGGATATATAACGTTATAGACGTATATAATGTCCTCACCGAGATGTACGGGCCGACACGACCGGGGTTTTGTAAAACATTACCAGCGACGGTCGAGATGGGTTAGGTTAGGTTATATTACGATATAGACGTATATAATGTGACCACCGAGAAGTAGGGGCCGACCCGCCAGTAATGTTGGAAAATACTACATCCGAGATGTTAGGTTCCCTTAGGTTAGGATGTATAACGTTATAGACGTATATAATGTCCCCACGGCAAAGTACGGGCCGACATGACCGGAATTTTGTAAAACATTACCAGCGAGGGTCTAGATGGGTTAGGTTAGGTTATATTACGATATGGACGTATATAATGTGCCCACCGAGAAGTAGGGGCCGACACGCCAGGAATGTTGGAAAATACTACATCCGAGATGTTAGGTTCCCTTAGGTTAGGATGTATAACGTTATAGACGTATATAATGTCCCCACGGCAAAGTACAGGCCGACATGACCGGAATTTTGTAAAACATTACCAGCGAGGGTCTAGATGGGTTAGGTTAGGTTATATTACGATATGGACGTATATAATGTGCCCACCGAGAAGTAGGGGCCGACACGCCAGGAATGTTGGAAATTACTACATCCGAGATGTTAGGTTCCCTTGGGTTAGGATATATAACGTTATAGACGTATATAATGTCCCCACTGAGAAGTACGGGACGACACGACCGGGATTTTGTAAAACATTACCAGCGACGGTCTAGATGGGTTAGGTTAGGTTATATTACGATATAGACGTATATAATGTGCCCACCGAGAAGTAGGGGCCGACCCGCCAGGAATGTTCGACAATACTACATCCGAGATGTTAGGTTCCCTTAGGTTAGGATATATAAATTTATAGACGTATATAGTATCCGCACCGAGACGTACCGGAAGGCATGAACGGGATTCTGTGAAACATTACCAGCGAGGGTCTAGGTGGGTTAGGTTAGGTTTTATTACGATATAGACGTATATAATGTGCCCACCGAGAAGTAGGGGCCGACCCGCCAGGAAAGTTGGAAAATACTACATCCGAGATGTTAGGTTCCCTTAGGTTAGGATATATAACGTTATAGACGTATATAATGTCCCCACCGAGAAGTACGGGCCGACAAGACCGGGATTTTGTAAAACATTACCAGCGAGGGTCTAGATGGGTTAGGTTAGGTTATATTGCGATATAGACGTATATAATGTGCCCACCGAGAAGTAGGGGCCGACCCGCCAGGTATGTTGGAAAATACTACATCCGAGATGTTAGGTTCCCTTAGGTTAGGATATATAAGTTTATAGACGTATATAATGTACGCACCGAGACGTACGGGAAGACATGAACGGGATTCTGTGAAACATTACAAGCGAGGGTCTAGGTGGGTTAGGTTAGGTTATATTACGTTATAGACGTATATAATGTTCCCACCGAGAAGTAGGCGCCGACCCGCCAGAAATGTTGGAAAATACTACATCCGAGATGTTAGGTTCCCTTAGGTTAGGATATATAACGTTATAGACGTATATAATGTTCCCACCGAGAAGTACCGGCCGACACGACCGGGATTTTGTAAAACATTACCAGCGAGGGTCTAGATGGGTTAGGTTAGGTTATATTACGATATAGACGTATATAATGTGTCCACCGAGAAGTGGGGGCCGACCCGCCAGGAATGTTGGAAAATACTACATCCGAGAAGTTAGGTACCCTCAGGTTCGGATATATAAAGTTATAGACGTATATAATGTCCCCACGGCAAAGTACGGGCCGACACGACCGGAATTTTGTAAAACATTACCAGCGAGGGTCTAGATGGGTTAGGTTAGGTTATATTACGATATGGACGTATATAATGTGCCCACCGAGAAGTAGGGGCTGGCCCGCCAGGAATGTTGGAAAATACTACATCCGAGATGTTAGGTTCCCTCAGGTTAGGATATATAACGTTATAGACGTATATAAAGTCCCCACCGAGAAGTACGGGTCGACACGACCGGGATTTTGTAAAACATTACCAGCGACGGTCTAGATGGGTTAGGTTAGATTATATTACGATATAGACGTATATAATGTGCCCACCGAGAAGTAGGGGCCGACCCGCCAGGAATGTTGGAAAATACTACATCCGAGAAGTTACGTTCCCTTAGGTTAGGATATATAACGTTATAGACGTATATAATGTCCCCACCGAGAAGTACGGGCCGACACGACCGGGATTTTGTAAAACATTACCAGCGAGGGTCTAGATGGGTTAGGTTAGGTTATATTACGATATAGACGTATACAATGTGTCCACCGAGAAGTAGGGGCCGACCCGCCAGGAATGTTGGAAAATACTACATCCGAGATGTTAGGTTCCCTCAGGTTAGGATATATAACGATATAGACGTATATAATGTCCCCACGGCAAAGTACGGGCCGACAGGACCGGAATTTTGTAAAATATTACCAGCGAGGGTCTAGATGGGTTAGGTTAGGTTATATTACGATATGGACGTATATAATGTGCCCACCGAGAAGTAGGGGCTGGCCCGTCAGGAATGTTGGAAAATACTACATCCGAGATGTTAGGTTCCCTCAGGTTAGGATATATAAAGTTATAGACGTATATAATGTCCCCACGGCAAAGTACGGGCCGACACGACCGGAATTTTGTAAAACATTACCAGCGAGGGTCTAGATGGGTTAGGTTAGGTTATATTACGATATGGACGTATATAATGTGCCCACCGAGAAGTAGGGGCTGGCCCGCCAGGAATGTTGGAAAATACTACATCCGAGATGTTAGGTTCCCTTAGGTTAGGATATATAACCTTATAGACGTATATAATGTCCCCACGGCAAAGTAGGTGCCGACACGACCGGAATTTTGTAAAACATTACCAGCGAGGGTCTAGATGGGATAGGTTAGGTTATATTACGATATGGACGTACATAATGTGCCCACCGAGAAGTAGGGGCCGACCCGCCAGGAATGTTGGAGAATACTACATCCGAGATGTTAGGTTCCCTTAGGTTAGGATATATAAGTTTATAGACGTATATAATGTACGCACCGAGACGTACGGGGAGACATGAACGGGATTCTGTGAAACATTACCAGCGAGGGTCTAGGTGGGTTAGGTTAAGTTATATTACGTTATAGACGTATATAATGTTTCCACCAAGAAGTAGGCGCCGACCCGCCAGAAATGTTGGAAAATACTACATCCGAGATGTTAGGTTCCCGTAGGTTATGATATGTAACGTTATAGACGTATATAATGTCCCCACGGCAGAGTACGGGCCGACACGACCGGAATTTTGTAAAACATTACC
Organism: Xylocopa violacea; assembly: GCA_963969225.1. Lineage (NCBI taxonomy): Eukaryota > Metazoa > Arthropoda > Insecta > Hymenoptera > Apidae > Xylocopa > Xylocopa violacea. Next base: position 318,152 of record CAXAJV010000531.1, on the reverse strand, counting down.
AGCGAGGGTCTAGATGAGTTAGGTTAGGTTATATTACCATATGGACGTATATAATGTGCCCTCCGAGAAGTAGGGGCCGACCCGCCAGGAATGTTGGAAAATACTACATCCGAGATGTTAGGTTCCCTTAGGTTAGGATATATAACGTTATAGACGTATATAATGTCCCCACCGAGAAGTACGGGCCGACACGACCGGGATTTTGTAAAACATTACCAGCGAGGGTCTAGATGGGTTAGGTTAGGTTATATTGCGATATAGACGTATATAATGTGCCCACCGAGAAGTAGGGGCCGACCCGCCAGGAATGTTGGAAAATACTACATCCGAGATGTCAGGTTCCCTCAGGCTAGGATATATAATGTTATAGACGTATATAATGTCCCCACGGCAAAGTACGGGTCGACACGACCGGTATTTTGTAAAACATTACCAGCGACGGTCTAGATGGGTTAGGTTAGGTTATATTACGATATAGACGTATATAATGTGCCCACCGAGAAGTAGGGGCCGACCCGCCAGGAAAGTTGGAAAATACTACATCCGAGATGTTAGTTTCGCTTAGGTTAGGATATATAAATTTATAGACGTATATAATGTAGGCACCGAGACGTACGGGAAGACATGAACGGGATTGTGTAAAACATTCCCAGCTAGGGGCTAGATGTGTTAGGTTAGGTTATATTACGTTATAGACGTATATAATGATCCCACCGAGAATTTTAGCCGACCCGACAGGAATGTTGTGAAATACTACATCCGAGATGTTAGGTTCCCTTAGCTTAGGATATATAACGTTATAGACGTATATAATGTCCTCACCGAGATGTACGGGCCGACACGACCGGGGTTTTGTAAAACATTACCAGCGACGGTCGAGATGGGTTAGGTTAGGTTATATTACGATATAGACGTATATAATGTGACCACCGAGAAGTAGGGGCCGACCCGCCAGTAATGTTGGAAAATACTACATCCGAGATGTTAGGTTCCCTTAGGTTAGGATGTATAACGTTATAGACGTATATAATGTCCCCACGGCAAAGTACGGGCCGACATGACCGGAATTTTGTAAAACATTACCAGCGAGGGTCTAGATGGGTTAGGTTAGGTTATATTACGATATGGACGTATATAATGTGCCCACCGAGAAGTAGGGGCCGACCCGCCAGGAATGTTCGAAAATACTACATCCGAGATGTTAGGTTCCCTTAGGTTAGGATATATAACCTTATAGACGTATATAATGTCCCCACGGCAAAGTAGGGGCCGACACGACCGAAATTTTTTAAAACATTACCAGCGATGGTCTAGATGGGATAGGTTAGGTTATATTACAATATGAACGTATATAATGTGCCCACCGAGAAGTAGGGGCCGGCCCGCCAGGAATGTTGGAAAATACTACATCCGAGATGTTAGGTTCCCTTGGGATAGGATATATAACGTTATAGACATATATAATGTCCCCACCGAGAAGTACGGGACGACACGACCGGGATTTTGTAAAACATTACCAGCGACGGTCTAGATGGGTTAGGTTAGGTTATATTACGATATAGACGTATATAATGTGTCCACCGAGAAGTGGGGGCCGACCCGCCAGGAATGTTGGAAAATACTACATCCGAGAAGTTAGGTACCCTCAGGTTCGGATATATAAAGTTATAGACGTATATAATGTCCCCACGGCAAAGTACGGGCCGACACGACCGGAATTTTGTAAAACATTACCAGCGAGGGTCTAGATGGGTTAGGTTAGGTTATATTACGATATGGACGTATATAATGTGCCCACCGAGAAGTAGGGGCTGGCCCGCCAGGAATGTTGGAAAATACTACATCCGAGATGTTAGGTTCCCTTGGGTTAGGATATATAACGTTATAGACGTATATAATGTCCCCACCGAGAAGTACGGGACGACACGACCGGGATTTTGTAAAACATTACCAGCGACGGTCTAGATGGGTTAGGTTAGGTTATATTACGATATAGACGTATATAATGTTCCCACCGAGAATTGGCGCCGACCCGCCAGGAATGTTGTGAAATACTACATCCGCGATGTTAGGTTCCCTTAGGTTAGGATATATAACGTTATAGACGTATACAATGTCCCCACCGAGAAGTATGGGCCGACACGACCGGGATTTTGTAAAACATTACCAGCGAAGGTCTAGATGTGTTAGGTTAGGTTATATTGCGATATAGACGTATATAATGTGCCCACCGAGAAGTAGGGGCCGACCCGCCAGGAATGTTGGAAAATACGACATCCGAGATGTTAGGTTCCCTTAGGTTAGGATATATAACGTTATAGACGTATATAATGTCCCCACCGAGAAGTACGGGCAGACACGACCGGAATTTTGTAAAACATTACCAGCGAGGGTCTAGATGAGTTAGGTTAGGTTATATTACGATATGGACGTATATAATGTGCCCTCCGAGAAGTAGGGGCCGACCCGCCAGGAATGTTGGAAAATATTACATCCGAGATGTTAGGTTCCCTCAGGGTAGGATATATAAAGTTATAGACGTATATCATGTCCCCACGGCAAAGTACGGGCCGACACGACCGGAATTTTGTAAAACATTACCAGCGAGGGTTTAGATGGGTTAGGTTAGGTTATATTACGATATGGACGTATATAATGTGCCCTCCGAGAAGTAGGTGCCGACCCGCCAGGAATGTTGGAAAATATTACATCCGAGAAGTTAGGTTCCCTTAGATTAGGATATATAACGTTATAGACGTATATAATGTCCCCACCGAGAAGTCCGGGCCGACACGACCGGGATTTTGTAAAACATTACCAGCGAGGGTCTAGATGGGTTAGGTTAGGTTATATTACGATATAGACGTATATAATGTTCCCACCGAGAAGTAGGGGCCGACCAGCCAGAAATGTTGGAAAATACTACATCCGAGATGTTAGGTTCCCTTAGGTTAGGATATATAACCTTATAGACGTATATAATGTCCCCACGGCAACGTAGGGGCCGACACGACCGGAATTTTGTAAAACATTACCAGCGAGGGTCTAGATGGGATAGGTTAGGTTATATTACGATATGGACGTATATAATGTGCCCACCGAGAAGTAGGGGCCGGCCCGCCAGGAATGTTGGAAAATACTACATCCGAGATGTTAGGTTCCCTTAGGTTAGGATATATAACCTTATAGACGTATATAATGTCCCCACGGCAGAGTACGGGCCGACACGACGGGAATTTTGTAAAACATTACCAGCGAGGGTCTAGATGAGTTAGGTTAGGTTATATTACGATATGGACGTATATAATGTGCCCTCCGAGAAGTAGGGGCCGACCCGCCAGGAATGTTGGAAAATATTACATCCGAGATGTTAGGTTCCCTCAGGTTAGGATATATAAAGTTATAGACGTATATCATGTCCCCACGGCAAAGTACGGGCCGACACGACCCGAATTTTGTAAAACATTACCAGCGAGGGTCTAGATGGGTTAGGTTAGGTTATATTACGATATGGACGTATATAATGTGCCCTCCGAGAAGTAGGTGCCGACCCGCCACGAATGTTGGAAAATACTACATCCGAGAAGTTAGGTTCCCTTAGGTTAGGATATATAACGTTATAGACGTATATAATGTCCCCACCGAGAAGTCCGGGCCGACACGACCGGGATTTTGTAAAACATTACCAGCGAGGGTCTAGATGGGTTAGGTTAGGTTATATTACGATATGGACGTATATAATGTTCCCACGGAGAAGTAGGCGCCGACCCGCCAGAAATGTTGGAAAATACTACATCCGAGAAGCTAGGTACCCTCAGGTTCGGATATATAAAGTTATAGACGTATATAATGTCCCCACGGCAAAGTACGGGCCGACACGACCGGAATTTTGTAAAACATTACCAGCGAGGGTCTAGATGGGTTAGGTTAGGTTATATTACGATATGGACGTATATAATGTGCCCACCGAGAAGTAGGGGCTGGACCGCCAGGAATGTTGGAAAATACTACATCCGAGATGTTAGGTTCCCTCAGGTTAGGATATATAACGTTATAGACGTATATAATGTACGCACCGAGACGTACGGGAAGACATGAACGGGATTCTGTGAAACATTACCAGCGAGGGTCTAGGTGGGTTAGGTTAGGTTATATTACGTTATAGACGTATATAATGTTCCCACCAAGAAGTAGGCGCCGACCCGCCAGGAATGTTGGAAAATACTACATCCGAGATGTTAGGTTCCCTTAGGTTAGGATATATAAATTTATAGACGTATATAATATCCGCACCGAGACGTACGGGAAGACATGAACGGGATTCTGTGAAACATTACCAGCGAGGGTCTAGGTGGGTTAGGTTAGGGTATATTACGTTATAGACGTATATAATGTTCCCACCGAGAAGTAGGGGCCGACCCGCCAGGAATGTTGGAAAATACTACATCCGAGAAGTTAGTTTCCCTTAGGTTAGGATATATAACCTTATAGACGTATATAATGTCCCCACGGCAAAGTACGGGCCGATACGACCGGGATTTTGTAAAACATTACCAGCGAGGGTCTAGATGGGTTAGGTTAGGTTATATTGCGATATAGACGTATATAATGTGCCCACCGAGACGTAGGGGCCGACCCGCCAGGAATGTTGGAAAATACTACATCCGAGATGTTAGGTTCCCTTGGGTTAGGATATATAACGTTATAGACGTATATAATGTCCCCACCGAGAAGTACGGGACGATACGACGGGGATTTTGTAAAACATTACCAGCGACGGTCTAGATGGGTTAGGTTAGGTTATATAACGCTATAGACGTATATAATGTGCCCACCGAGAAGTAGGGGCCGACCCGCCAGGAATGTTCGACAATACTACATCCGAGATGTTAGGTTCCCTCAGGTTAGGATATATAACGATATAGACGTATATAATGTCCCCACGGCAAAGTACGGGCCGACACGACCGGAATTTTGTAAAATATTACCAGCGAGGGTCTAGATGGGTTAGGTTAGGTTATATTACGATATGGACGTATATAATGTGCCCACCGAGAAGTAGGGGCTGGCCCGTCAGGAATGTTGGAAAATACTACATCCGAGATGTTAGGTTCCCTCAGGTTAGGATATATAAAGTTATAGACGTATATAATGTCCCCACGGCAAAGTACGGGCCGACACGACCGGAATTTTGTAAAACATTACCAGCGAGGGTCTAGATGGGTTAGGTTAGGTTATATTACGATATGGACGTATATAATGTGCCCACCGAGAAGTAGGGGCTGGCCCGCCAGGAATGTTGGAAAATACTACATCCGAGATGTTAGGTTCCCTTAGGTTAGGATATATAACGTTATAGACGTATATAATGTCCCCACCGAGAAGTACGGGCCGACACGACCGGAATTTTGTAAAACATTACCAGCGAGGGTCTAGATGGGTTAGGTTAGGTTATATTACGATATGGACGTATATAATGTGCCCACCGAGAAGTAGGGGCTGGCCCGTCAGGAATGTTGGAAAATACTACATCCGAGATGTTAGGTTCCCTTAGGTTAGGATATATAACGTTATAGACGTATATAATGTCCCCACGGCAGAGTACGGGCCGACACGACGGGAATTTTGTAAAACATTACCAGCGAGGGTCTAGATGAGTTAGGTTAGGTTATATTACGATATGGACGTATATAATGTGCCCACCGAGAAGTAGGGGCCGACCCGCCAGGAATGTTGGAAAATATTACATCCGAGATGTTAGGTTCCCTCAGGTTAGGATATATAACATTATAGACGTATATAATGTCCCCACGGCAGAGTACGGGCCGACACGACGGGAATTTTGTAAAACATTACCAGCGAGGGTCTAGATGAGTTAGGTTAGGTTATATTACGATATGGACGTATATAATGTGCCCTCCGAGAAGTAGGGGCCGACCCGGCAGGAATGATGGAAAATACTACATCCGAGAAGTTACGTTCCCTTAGGTTAGGATATATAACGTTATAGACGTATATCATGTCCCCACGGCAAAGTACGGGCCGACACGACCGGAATTTTGTAAAACATTACCAGCGAGGGTTTAGATGGGTTAGGTTAGGTTATATTACGATATGGACGTATATAATGTGCCCTCCGATAAGTAGGTGCCGACCCGCCAGGAATGTTGGAAAATACTACATCCGAGAAGTTAGGTTCCCTTAGGTTAGGATATATAACGTTATAGACGTATATAATGTCCCCACCGAGAAGTCCGGGCCGACACGACCGGGATTTTGTAAAACATTACCAGCGAGGGTCTAGATGGGTTAGGTTAGGTTATATTACGATATAGACGTATATAATGTTCCCACCGAGAAGTAGGGGCCGACCAGCCAGAAATGTTGGAAAATACTACATCCGAGATGTTAGGTTCCCTTAGGTTAGGATATATAACCTTATAGACGTATATAATGTCCCCACGGCAACGTAGGGGCCGACACGAGCGGAATTTTGTAAAACATTACCAGCGAGGGTCTAGATGGGATAGGTTAGGTTATATTACGATATGGACGTATATAATGTGCCCACCGAGAAGTAGGGGCCGGCCCGCCAGGAATGTTGGAAAATACTACATCCGAGATGTTAGGTTCCCTTAGGTTAGGATATATAACCTTATAGACGTATATAATGTCCCCACGGCATAGTACGGGCCGACACGACGGGAATTTTGTAAAACATTACCAGCGAGGGTCTAGATGAGTTAGGTTAGGTTATATTACGATATGGACGTATATAATGTGCCCTCCGAGAAGTAGGGGCCGACCCGCCAGGAATGTTGGAAAATATTACATCCGAGATGTTAGGTTCCCTCAGGTTAGGATATATAAAGTTATAGACGTATATCATGTCCCCACGGCAAAGTACGGGCCGACACGACCCGAATTTTGTAAAACATTACCAGCGAGGGTCTAGATGGGTTAGGTTAGGTTATATTACGATATGGACGTATATAATGTGCCCTCCGAGAAGAAGGTGCCGACCCGCCACGAATGTTGGAAAATACTACATCCGAGAAGTTAGGTTCCCTTAGGTTAGGATATATAACGTTATAGACGTATATAATGTCCCCACCGAGAAGTCCGGGCCGACACGACCGGGATTTTGTAAAACATTACCAGCGAGGGTCTAGATGGGTTAGGTTAGGTTATATTACGATATAGACGTATATAATGTTCCCACCGAGAAGTAGGGGCCGACCAGCCAGAAATGTTGGAAAATACTACATCCGAGATGTTAGGTTCCCTTAGGTTAGGATATATAACCTTATAGACGTATATAATGTCCCCACGGCAAAGTAGGGGCCGACACGACCGGAATTTTGTAAAACATTACCAGCGAGGGTCTAGATGGGATAGGTTAGGTTATATTACGATATGGACGTATATAATGTGCCCACCGAGAAGTAGGGGCTGGCCCGCCAGGAATGTTGGAAAATACTACATCCGAGATGTTAGGTTCCCTCAGGTTAGGATATATAACGTTATAGACGTATATAAAGTCCCCACCGAGAAGTACGGCTCGACACGACCGGGATTTTGTAAAACATTACCAGCGACGGTCTAGATGGGTTAGGTTAGGTTATATTACGATATAGACGTATATAATGTGCCCACCGAGAAGTAGGGGCCGACCCGCCAGGAATGTTGGAAAATACTACATCCGAGAAGTTACGTTCCCTTAGGTTAGGATATATAACGTTATAGACGTATATAATGTCCCCACCGAGAAGTACGGGCCGACACGACCGGGATTTTGTAAAACATTACCAGCGAGGGTCTAGATGGGTTAGGTTAGGTTATATTACGATATAGACGTATACAATGTGTCCACCGAGAAGTAGGGGCCGACCCGCCAGGAATGTTGGAAAATACTAAATCCGAGATGTTAGGTTCCCTCAGGTTAGGATATATAACGATATAGACGTATATAATGTCCCCACGGCAAAGTACGGGCCGACACGACCGGAATTTTGTAAAATATTACCAGCGAGGGTCTAGATGGGTTAGGTTAGGTTATATTACGATATGGACGTATATAATGTGCCCACCGAGAAGTAGGGGCTGGCCCGTCAGGAATGTTGGAAAATACTACATCCGAGATGTTAGGTTCCCTCAGGTTAGGATATATAAAGTTATAGACGTATATAATGTCCCCACGGCAAAGTACGGGCCGACACGACCGGAATTTTGTAAAACATTACCAGCGAGGGTCTAGATGGGTTAGGTTAGGTTATATTACGATATGGACGTATATAATGTGCCCACCGAGAAGTAGGGGCTGGCCCGCCAGGAATGTTGGAAAATACTACATCCGAGATGTTAGGTTCCCTTGGGTTAGGATATATAACGTTATAGACGTATATAATGTCCCCACCGAGAAGTACGGGACGATACGACGGGGATTTTGTAAAACATTACCAGCGACGGTCTAGATGGGTTAGGTTAGGTTATATTACGCTATAGACGTATATAATGTGCCCACCGAGAAGTAGGGGCCGACCCGCCAGGAATGTTCGACAATACTACATCCGAGATGTTAGGTTCCCTCAGGTTAGGATATATAACGATATAGACGTATATAATGTCCCCACGGCAAAGTACGGGCCGACACGACCGGAATTTTGTAAAATATTACCAGCGAGGGTCTAGATGGGTTAGGTTAGGTTATATTACGATATGGACGTATATAATGTGCCCACCGAGAAGTAGGGGCTGGCCCGTCAGGAATGTTGGAAAATACTACATCCGAGATGTTAGGTTCCCTCAGGTTAGGATATATAAAGTTATAGACGTATATAATGTCCCCACGGCAAAGTACGGGCCGACACGACCGGAATTTTGTAAAACATTACCAGCGAGGGTCTAGATGGGTTAGGTTAGGTTATATTACGATATGGACGTATATAATGTGCCCACCGAGAAGTAGGGGCTGGCCCGCCAGGAATGTTGGAAAATACTACATCCGAGATGTTAGGTTCCCTTAGGTTAGGATATATAACGTTATAGACGTATATAATGTCCCCACCGAGAAGTACGGGCCGACACGACCGGAATTTTGTAAAACATTACCAGCGAGGGTCTAGATGGGTTAGGTTAGGTTATATTACGATATGGACGTATATAATGTGCCCACCGAGAAGTAGGGGCTGGCCCGTCAGGAATGTTGGAAAATACTACATCCGAGATGTTAGGTTCCCTTAGGTTAGGATATATAACGTTATAGACGTATATAATGACCCCACGGCAGAGTACGGGCCGACACGACGGGAATTTTGTAAAACATTACCAGCGAGGGTCTAGATGAGTTAGGTTAGGTTATATTACGATATGGACGTATATAATGTGCCCACCGAGAAGTAGGGGCCGACCCGCCAGGAATGTTGGAAAATATTACATCCGAGATGTTAGGTTCCCTCAGGTTAGGATATATAACATTATAGACGTATATAATGTCCCCACGGCAGAGTACGGGCCGACACGACGGGAATTTTGTAAAACATTACCAGCGAGGGTCTAGATGGGTTAGGTTAGGTTATATTACGATATAGACGTATATAATGTTCCCACCGAGAAGTAGGGGCCGACCAGCCAGAAATGTTGGAAAATACTACATCCGAGATGTTAGGTTCCCTTAGGTTAGGATATATAACCTTATAGACGTATATAATGTCCACACGGCAAAGTAGGGGCCGACACGACCGGAATTTTGTAAAACATTACCAGCGAGGGTTTAGATGGGATAGGTTAGGTTATATTACGATATGGACGTATATAATGTTCCCACGGAGAAGTAGGCGCCGACCCGCCAGAAATGTTGGAAAATACTACATCCGAGATGTTAGGTTCCCTTAGATTAGGATATATAACGTTATAGACGTATATAATGTCCCCACCGAGAAGTACCGGCCGACACGACCGGGATTTTGTAAAACATTACCAGCGAGGGTCTAGATGGGTTAGGTTAGGTTATATTACGATATAGACGTATATAATGTGTCCACCGAGAAGTGGGGGCCGACCCGCCAGGAATGTTGGAAAATACTACATCCGAGAAGCTAGGTACCCTCAGGTTCGGATATATAAAGTTATAGACGTATATAATGTCCCCACGGCAAAGTACGGGCCGACACGACCGGAATTTTGTAAAACATTACCAGCGAGGGTCTAGATGGGTTAGGTTAGGTTATATTACGATATGGACGTATATAATGTGCCCACCGAGAAGTAGGGGCTGGCCCGCCAGGAATGTTGGAAAATACTACATCCGAGATGTTAGGTTCCCTCAGGTTAGGATATATAACGTTATAGACGTATATAATGTACGCACCGAGACGTACGGGAAGACATGAACGGGATTCTGTGAAACATTACCAGCGAGGGTCTAGGTGGGTTAGGTTAGGTTATATTACGTTATAGACGTATATAATGTTCCCACCAAGAAGTAGGCGCCGACCCGCCAGGAATGTTGGAAAATACTACATCCGAGATGTTAGGTTCCCTTAGGTTAGGATATATAAATTTATAGACGTATATAATATCCGCACCGAGACGTACGGGAAGACATGAACGGGATTCTGTGAAACATTACCAGCGAGGGTCTAGGTGGGTTAGGTTAGGGTATATTACGTTATAGACGTATATAATGTTCCCACCGAGAAGTAGGGGCCGACCCGCCAGGAATGTTGGAAAATACTACATCCGAGAAGTTAGTTTCCCTTAGGTTAGGATGTATAACGTTATAGACGTATATAATGTCCCCACGGCAAAGTACGGGCCGACATGACCGGAATTTTGTAAAACATTACCAGCGAGGGTCTAGATGGGTTAGGTTAGGTTATATTACGATATGGACGTATATAATGTGCCCACCGAGAAGTAGGGGCCGACCCGCCAGGAATGTTCGAAAATACTACATCCGAGATGTTAGGTTCCCTTAGGTTAGGATATATAACCTTATAGACGTATATAATGTCCCCACGGCAAAGTAGGGGCCGACACGACCGAAATTTTTTAAAACATTACCAGCGATGGTCTAGATGGGATAGGTTAGGTTATATTACAATATGAACGTATATAATGTGCCCACCGAGAAGTAGGGGCCGGCCCGCCAGGAATGTTGGAAAATACTACATCCGAGATGTTAGGTTCCCTTGGGATAGGATATATAACGTTATAGACATATATAATGTCCCCACCGAGAAGTACGGGACGACACGACCGGGATTTTGTAAAACATTACCAGCGACGGTCTAGATGGGTTAGGTTAGGTTATATTACGATATAGACGTATATAATGTGTCCACCGAGAAGTGGGGGCCGACCCGCCAGGAATGTTGGAAAATACTACATCCGAGAAGTTAGGTACCCTCAGGTTCGGATATATAAAGTTATAGACGTATATAATGTCCCCACGGCAAAGTACGGGCCGACACGACCGGAATTTTGTAAAACATTACCAGCGAGGTTCTAGATGGGTTAGGTTAGGTTATATTACGATATGGACGTATATAATGTGCCCACCGAGAAGTAGGGGCTGGCCCGCCAGGAATGTTGGAAAATACTACATCCGAGATGTTAGGTTCCCTTGGGTTAGGATATATAACGTTATAGACGTATATAATGTCCCCACCGAGAAGTACGGGACGACACGACCGGGATTTTGTAAAACATTACCAGCGACGGTCTAGATGGGTTAGGTTAGGTTATATTACGATATAGACGTATATAATGTTCCCACCGAGAATTGGCGCCGACCCGCCAGGAATGTTGTGAAATACTACATCCGCGATGTTAGGTTCCCTTAGGTTAGGATATATAACGTTATAGACGTATACAATGTCCCCACCGAGAAGTATGGGCCGACACGACCGGGATTTTGTAAAACATTACCAGCGAAGGTCTAGATGTGTTAGGTTAGGTTATATTGCGATATAGACGTATATAATGTGCCCACCGAGAAGTAGGGGCCGACCCGCCAGGAATGTTGGAAAATACGACATCCGAGATGTTAGGTTCCCTTAGGTTAGGATATATAACGTTATAGACGTATATAATGTCCCCACCGAGAAGTACGGGCAGACACGACCGGAATTTTGTAAAACATTACCAGCGAGGGTCTAGATGAGTTAGGTTAGGTTATATTACGATATGGACGTATATAATGTGCCCTCCGAGAAGTAGGGGCCGACCCGCCAGGAATGTTGGAAAATATTACATCCGAGATGTTAGGTTCCCTCAGGGTAGGATATATAAAGTTATAGACGTATATCATGTCCCCACGGCAAAGTACGGGCCGACACGACCGGAATTTTGTAAAACATTACCAGCGAGGGTTTAGATGGGTTAGGTTAGGTTATATTACGATATGGACGTATATAATGTGCCCTCCGAGAAGTAGGTGCCGACCCGCCAGGAATGTTGGAAAATATTACATCCGAGAAGTTAGGTTCCCTTAGATTAGGATATATAACGTTATAGACGTATATAATGTCCCCACCGAGAAGTCCGGGCCGACACGACCGGGATTTTGTAAAACATTACCAGCGAGGGTCTAGATGGGTTAGGTTAGGTTATATTACGATATAGACGTATATAATGTTCCCACCGAGAAGTAGGGGCCGACCAGCCAGAAATGTTGGAAAATACTACATCCGAGATGTTAGGTTCCCTTAGGTTAGGATATATAACCTTATAGACGTATATAATGTCCCCACGGCAACGTAGGGGCCGACACGACCGGAATTTTGTAAAACATTACCAGCGAGGGTCTAGATGGGATAGGTTAGGTTATATTACGATATGGACGTATATAATGTGCCCACCGAGAAGTAGGGGCCGGCCCGCCAGGAATGTTGGAAAATACTACATCCGAGATGTTAGGTTCCCTTAGGTTAGGATATATAACCTTATAGACGTATATAATGTCCCCACGGCAGAGTACGGGCCGACACGACGGGAATTTTGTAAAACATTACCAGCGAGGGTCTAGATGAGTTAGGTTAGGTTATATTACGATATGGACGTATATAATGTGCCCTCCGAGAAGTAGGGGCCGACCCGCCAGGAATGTTGGAAAATATTACATCCGAGATGTTAGGTTCCCTCAGGTTAGGATATATAAAGTTATAGACGTATATCATGTCCCCACGGCAAAGTACGGGCCGACACGACCCGAATTTTGTAAAACATTACCAGCGAGGGTCTAGATGGGTTAGGTTAGGTTATATTACGATATGGACGTATATAATGTGCCCTCCGAGAAGTAGGTGCCGACCCGCCACGAATGTTGGAAAATACTACATCCGAGAAGTTAGGTTCCCTTAGGTTAGGATATATAACGTTATAGACGTATATAATGTCCCCACCGAGAAGTCCGGGCCGACACGACCGGGATTTTGTAAAACATTACCAGCGAGGGTCTAGATGGGTTAGGTTAGGTTATATTACGATATGGACGTATATAATGTTCCCACGGAGAAGTAGGCGCCGACCCGCCAGAAATGTTGGAAAATACTACATCCGAGAAGCTAGGTACCCTCAGGTTCGGATATATAAAGTTATAGACGTATATAATGTCCCCACGGCAAAGTACGGGCCGACACGACCGGAATTTTGTAAAACATTACCAGCGAGGGTCTAGATGGGTTAGGTTAGGTTATATTACGATATGGACGTATATAATGTGCCCACCGAGAAGTAGGGGCTGGACCGCCAGGAATGTTGGAAAATACTACATCCGAGATGTTAGGTTCCCTCAGGTTAGGATATATAACGTTATAGACGTATATAATGTACGCACCGAGACGTACGGGAAGACATGAACGGATTCTGTGAAACATTACCAGCGAGGGTCTAGGTGGGTTAGGTTAGGTTATATTACGTTATAGACGTATATAATGTTCCCACCAAGAAGTAGGCGCCGACCCGCCAGGAATGTTGGAAAATACTACATCCGAGATGTTAGGTTCCCTTAGGTTAGGATATATAAATTTATAGACGTATATAATATCCGCACCGAGACGTACGGGAAGACATGAACGGGATTCTGTGAAACATTACCAGCGAGGGTCTAGGTGGGTTAGGTTAGGGTATATTACGTTATAGACGTATATAATGTTCCCACCGAGAAGTAGGGGCCGACCCGCCAGGAATGTTGGAAAATACTACATCCGAGAAGTTAGTTTCCCTTAGGTTAGGATATATAACCTTATAGACGTATATAATGTCCCCACGGCAAAGTACGGGCCGATACGACCGGGATTTTGTAAAACATTACCAGCGAGGGTCTAGATGGGTTAGGTTAGGTTATATTGCGATATAGACGTATATAATGTGCCCACCGAGACGTAGGGGCCGACCCGCCAGGAATGTTGGAAATACTACATCCGAGATGTTAGGTTCCCTTGGGTTAGGATATATAACGTTATAGACGTATATAATGTCCCCACCGAGAAGTACGGGACGATACGACGGGGATTTTGTAAAACATTACCAGCGACGGTCTAGATGGGTTAGGTTAGGTTATATAACGCTATAGACGTATATAATGTGCCCACCGAGAAGTAGGGGCCGACCCGCCAGGAATGTTCGACAATACTACATCCGAGATGTTAGGTTCCCTCAGGTTAGGATATATAACGATATAGACGTATATAATGTCCCCACGGCAAAGTACGGGCCGACACGACCGGAATTTTGTAAAATATTACCAGCGAGGGTCTAGATGGGTTAGGTTAGGTTATATTACGATATGGACGACTCTGAGATAGCGCGTGAGAAGTAGGGGCTGGCCCGTCAGGAATGTTGGAAAATACTACATCCGAGATGTTAGGTTCCCTCAGGTTAGGATATATAAAGTTATAGACGTATATAATGTCCCCACGGCAAAGTACGGGCCGACACGACCGGAATTTTGTAAAACATTACCAGCGAGGGTCTAGATGGGTTAGGTTAGGTTATATTACGATATGGACGTATATAATGTGCCCACCGAGAAGTAGGGGCTGGCCCGCCAGGAATGTTGGAAAATACTACATCCGAGATGTTAGGTTCCCTTAGGTTAGGATATATAACGTTATAGACGTATATAATGTCCCCACCGAGAAGTACGGGCCGACACGACCGGAATTTTGTAAAACATTACCAGCGAGGGTCTAGATGGGTTAGGTTAGGTTATATTACGATATGGACGTATATAATGTGCCCACCGAGAAGTAGGGGCTGGCCCGTCAGGAATGTTGGAAAATACTACATCCGAGATGTTAGGTTCCCTTAGGTTAGGATATATAACGTTATAGACGTATATAATGTCCCCACGGCAGAGTACGGGCCGACACGACGGGAATTTTGTAAAACATTACCAGCGAGGGTCTAGATGAGTTAGGTTAGGTTATATTACGATATGGACGTATATAATGTGCCCACCGAGAAGTAGGGGCCGACCCGCCAGGAATGTTGGAAAATATTACATCCGAGATGTTAGGTTCCCTCAGGTTAGGATATATAACATTATAGACGTATATAATGTCCCCACGGCAGAGTACGGGCCGACACGACGGGAATTTTGTAAAACATTACCAGCGAGGGTCTAGATGAGTTAGGTTAGGTTATATTACGATATGGACGTATATAATGTGCCCTCCGAGAAGTAGGGGCCGACCCGGCAGGAATGATGGAAAATACTACATCCGAGAAGTTACGTTCCCTTAGGTTAGGATATATAACGTTATAGACGTATATCATGTCCCCACGGCAAAGTACGGGCCGACACGACCGGAATTTTGTAAAACATTACCAGCGAGGGTTTAGATGGGTTAGGTTAGGTTATATTACGATATGGACGTATATAATGTGCCCTCCGATAAGTAGGTGCCGACCCGCCAGGAATGTTGGAAAATACTACATCCGAGAAGTTAGGTTCCCTTAGGTTAGGATATATAACGTTATAGACGTATATAATGTCCCCACCGAGAAGTCCGGGCCGACACGACCGGGATTTTGTAAAACATTACCAGCGAGGGTCTAGATGGGTTAGGTTAGGTTATATTACGATATAGACGTATATAATGTTCCCACCGAGAAGTAGGGGCCGACCAGCCAGAAATGTTGGAAAATACTACATCCGAGATGTTAGGTTCCCTTAGGTTAGGATATATAACCTTATAGACGTATATAATGTCCCCACGGCAACGTAGGGGCCGACACGAGCGGAATTTTGTAAAACATTACCAGCGAGGGTCTAGATGGGATAGGTTAGGTTATATTACGATATGGACGTATATAATGTGCCCACCGAGAAGTAGGGGCCGGCCCGCCAGGAATGTTGGAAAATACTACATCCGAGATGTTAGGTTCCCTTAGGTTAGGATATATAACCTTATAGACGTATATAATGTCCCCACGGCAGAGTACGGGCCGACACGACGGGAATTTTGTAAAACATTACCAGCGAGGGTCTAGATGAGTTAGGTTAGGTTATATTACGATATGGACGTATATAATGTGCCCTCCGAGAAGTAGGGGCCGACCCGCCAGGAATGTTGGAAAATATTACATCCGAGATGTTAGGTTCCCTCAGGTTAGGATATATAAAGTTATAGACGTATATCATGTCCCCACGGCAAAGTACGGGCCGACACGACCCGAATTTTGTAAAACATTACCAGCGAGGGTCTAGATGGGTT
Organism: Xylocopa violacea; assembly: GCA_963969225.1. NCBI lineage: Eukaryota > Metazoa > Arthropoda > Insecta > Hymenoptera > Apidae > Xylocopa > Xylocopa violacea. Next base: position 301,428 of record CAXAJV010000531.1, on the reverse strand, counting down.
AGGTTAGGTTATATTACGATATGGACGTATATAATGTGCCCTCCGAGAAGTAGGTGCCGACCCGCCACGAATGTTGGAAAATACTACATCCGAGAAGTTAGGTTCCCTTAGGTTAGGATATATAACGTTATAGACGTATATAATGTCCCCACCGAGAAGTCCGGGCCGACACGACCGGGATTTTGTAAAACATTACCAGCGAGGGTCTAGATGGGTTAGGTTAGGTTATATTACGATATAGACGTATATAATGTTCCCACCGAGAAGTAGGGGCCGACCAGCCAGAAATGTTGGAAAATACTACATCCGAGATGTTAGGTTCCCTTAGGTTAGGATATATAACCTTATAGACGTATATAATGTCCCCACGGCAAAGTAGGGGCCGACACGACCGGAATTTTGTAAAACATTACCAGCGAGGGTCTAGATGGGATAGGTTAGGTTATATTACGATATGGACGTATATAATGTGCCCACCGAGAAGTAGGGGCTGGCCCGCCAGGAATGTTGGAAAATACTACATCCGAGATGTTAGGTTCCCTCAGGTTAGGATATATAACGTTATAGACGTATATAAAGTCCCCACCGAGAAGTACGGCTCGACACGACCGGGATTTTGTAAAACATTACCAGCGACGGTCTAGATGGGTTAGGTTAGGTTATATTACGATATAGACGTATATAATGTGCCCACCGAGAAGTAGGGGCCGACCCGCCAGGAATGTTGGAAAATACTACATCCGAGAAGTTACGTTCCCTTAGGTTAGGATATATAACGTTATAGACGTATATAATGTCCCCACCGAGAAGTACGGGCCGACACGACCGGGATTTTGTAAAACATTACCAGCGAGGGTCTAGATGGGTTAGGTTAGGTTATATTACGATATAGACGTATACAATGTGTCCACCGAGAAGTAGGGGCCGACCCGCCAGGAATGTTGGAAAATACTAAATCCGAGATGTTAGGTTCCCTCAGGTTAGGATATATAACGATATAGACGTATATAATGTCCCCACGGCAAAGTACGGGCCGACACGACCGGAATTTTGTAAAATATTACCAGCGAGGGTCTAGATGGGTTAGGTTAGGTTATATTACGATATGGACGTATATAATGTGCCCACCGAGAAGTAGGGGCTGGCCCGTCAGGAATGTTGGAAAATACTACATCCGAGATGTTAGGTTCCCTCAGGTTAGGATATATAAAGTTATAGACGTATATAATGTCCCCACGGCAAAGTACGGGCCGACACGACCGGAATTTTGTAAAACATTACCAGCGAGGGTCTAGATGGGTTAGGTTAGGTTATATTACGATATGGACGTATATAATGTGCCCACCGAGAAGTAGGGGCTGGCCCGCCAGGAATGTTGGAAAATACTACATCCGAGATGTTAGGTTCCCTTGGGTTAGGATATATAACGTTATAGACGTATATAATGTCCCCACCGAGAAGTACGGGACGATACGACGGGGATTTTGTAAAACATTACCAGCGACGGTCTAGATGGGTTAGGTTAGGTTATATTACGCTATAGACGTATATAATGTGCCCACCGAGAAGTAGGGGCCGACCCGCCAGGAATGTTCGACAATACTACATCCGAGATGTTAGGTTCCCTCAGGTTAGGATATATAACGATATAGACGTATATAATGTCCCCACGGCAAAGTACGGGCCGACACGACCGGAATTTTGTAAAATATTACCAGCGAGGGTCTAGATGGGTTAGGTTAGGTTATATTACGATATGGACGTATATAATGTGCCCACCGAGAAGTAGGGGCTGGCCCGTCAGGAATGTTGGAAAATACTACATCCGAGATGTTAGGTTCCCTCAGGTTAGGATATATAAAGTTATAGACGTATATAATGTCCCCACGGCAAAGTACGGGCCGACACGACCGGAATTTTGTAAAACATTACCAGCGAGGGTCTAGATGGGTTAGGTTAGGTTATATTACGATATGGACGTATATAATGTGCCCACCGAGAAGTAGGGGCTGGCCCGCCAGGAATGTTGGAAAATACTACATCCGAGATGTTAGGTTCCCTTAGGTTAGGATATATAACGTTATAGACGTATATAATGTCCCCACCGAGAAGTACGGGCCGACACGACCGGAATTTTGTAAAACATTACCAGCGAGGGTCTAGATGGGTTAGGTTAGGTTATATTACGATATGGACGTATATAATGTGCCCACCGAGAAGTAGGGGCTGGCCCGTCAGGAATGTTGGAAAATACTACATCCGAGATGTTAGGTTCCCTTAGGTTAGGATATATAACGTTATAGACGTATATAATGACCCCACGGCAGAGTACGGGCCGACACGACGGGAATTTTGTAAAACATTACCAGCGAGGGTCTAGATGAGTTAGGTTAGGTTATATTACGATATGGACGTATATAATGTGCCCACCGAGAAGTAGGGGCCGACCCGCCAGGAATGTTGGAAAATATTACATCCGAGATGTTAGGTTCCCTCAGGTTAGGATATATAACATTATAGACGTATATAATGTCCCCACGGCAGAGTACGGGCCGACACGACGGGAATTTTGTAAAACATTACCAGCGAGGGTCTAGATGGGTTAGGTTAGGTTATATTACGATATAGACGTATATAATGTTCCCACCGAGAAGTAGGGGCCGACCAGCCAGAAATGTTGGAAAATACTACATCCGAGATGTTAGGTTCCCTTAGGTTAGGATATATAACCTTATAGACGTATATAATGTCCACACGGCAAAGTAGGGGCCGACACGACCGGAATTTTGTAAAACATTACCAGCGAGGGTTTAGATGGGATAGGTTAGGTTATATTACGATATGGACGTATATAATGTTCCCACGGAGAAGTAGGCGCCGACCCGCCAGAAATGTTGGAAAATACTACATCCGAGATGTTAGGTTCCCTTAGATTAGGATATATAACGTTATAGACGTATATAATGTCCCCACCGAGAAGTACCGGCCGACACGACCGGGATTTTGTAAAACATTACCAGCGAGGGTCTAGATGGGTTAGGTTAGGTTATATTACGATATAGACGTATATAATGTGTCCACCGAGAAGTGGGGGCCGACCCGCCAGGAATGTTGGAAAATACTACATCCGAGAAGCTAGGTACCCTCAGGTTCGGATATATAAAGTTATAGACGTATATAATGTCCCCACGGCAAAGTACGGGCCGACACGACCGGAATTTTGTAAAACATTACCAGCGAGGGTCTAGATGGGTTAGGTTAGGTTATATTACGATATGGACGTATATAATGTGCCCACCGAGAAGTAGGGGCTGGCCCGCCAGGAATGTTGGAAAATACTACATCCGAGATGTTAGGTTCCCTCAGGTTAGGATATATAACGTTATAGACGTATATAATGTACGCACCGAGACGTACGGGAAGACATGAACGGGATTCTGTGAAACATTACCAGCGAGGGTCTAGGTGGGTTAGGTTAGGTTATATTACGTTATAGACGTATATAATGTTCCCACCAAGAAGTAGGCGCCGACCCGCCAGGAATGTTGGAAAATACTACATCCGAGATGTTAGGTTCCCTTAGGTTAGGATATATAAATTTATAGACGTATATAATATCCGCACCGAGACGTACGGGAAGACATGAACGGGATTCTGTGAAACATTACCAGCGAGGGTCTAGGTGGGTTAGGTTAGGGTATATTACGTTATAGACGTATATAATGTTCCCACCGAGAAGTAGGGGCCGACCCGCCAGGAATGTTGGAAAATACTACATCCGAGAAGTTAGTTTCCCTTAGGTTAGGATATATAACCTTATAGACGTATATAATGTCCCCACGGCAAAGTACGGGCCGATACGACCGGGATTTTGTAAAACATTACCAGCGAGGGTCTAGATGGGTTAGGTTAGGTTATATTGCGATATAGACGTATATAATGTGCCCACCGAGACGTAGGGGCCGACCCGCCAGGAATGTTGGAAAATACTACATCCGAGATGTTAGGTTCCCTTGGGTTAGGATATATAACGTTATAGACGTATATAATGTCCCCACCGAGAAGTACGGGACGATACGACGGGGATTTTGTAAAACATTACCAGCGACGGTCTAGATGGGTTAGGTTAGGTTATATTACGCTATAGACGTATATAATGTGCCCACCGAGAAGTAGGGGCCGACCCGCCAGGAATGTTCGACAATACTACATCCGAGATGTTAGGTTCCCTCAGGTTAGGATATATAACGATATAGACGTATATAATGTCCCCACGGCAAAGTACGGGCCGACACGACCGGAATTTTGTAAAATATTACCAGCGAGGGTCTAGATGGGTTAGGTTAGGTTATATTACGATATGGACGTATATAATGTGCCCACCGAGAAGTAGGGGCTGGCCCGTCAGGAATGTTGGAAAATACTACATCCGAGATGTTAGGTTCCCTCAGGTTAGGATATATAAAGTTATAGACGTATATAATGTCCCCACGGCAAAGTACGGGCCGACACGACCGGAATTTTGTAAAACATTACCAGCGAGGGTCTAGATGGGTTAGGTTAGGTTATATTACGATATGGACGTATATAATGTGCCCACCGAGAAGTAGGGGCTGGCCCGCCAGGAATGTTGGAAAATACTACATCCGAGATGTTAGGTTCCCTTAGGTTAGGATATATAACGTTATAGACGTATATAATGTCCCCACCGAGAAGTACGGGCCGACACGACCGGAATTTTGTAAAACATTACCAGCGAGGGTCTAGATGGGTTAGGTTAGGTTATATTACGATATGGACGTATATAATGTGCCCACCGAGAAGTAGGGGCTGGCCCGTCAGGAATGTTGGAAAATACTACATCCGAGATGTTAGGTTCCCTTAGGTTAGGATATATAACGTTATAGACGTATATAATGTCCCCACGGCAGAGTACGGGCCGACACGACGGGAATTTTGTAAAACATTACCAGCGAGGGTCTAGATGAGTTAGGTTAGGTTATATTACGATATGGACGTATATAATGTGCCCACCGAGAAGTAGGGGCCGACCCGCCAGGAATGTTGGAAAATATTACATCCGAGATGTTAGGTTCCCTCAGGTTAGGATATATAACATTATAGACGTATATAATGTCCCCACGGCAGAGTACGGGCCGACACGACGGGAATTTTGTAAAACATTACCAGCGAGGGTCTAGATGAGTTAGGTTAGGTTATATTACGATATGGACGTATATAATGTGCCCTCCGAGAAGTAGGGGCCGACCCGGCAGGAATGATGGAAAATACTACATCCGAGAAGTTACGTTCCCTTAGGTTAGGATATATAACGTTATAGACGTATATCATGTCCCCACGGCAAAGTACGGGCCGACACGACCGGAATTTTGTAAAACATTACCAGCGAGGGTTTAGATGGGTTAGGTTAGGTTATATTACGATATGGACGTATATAATGTGCCCTCCGATAAGTAGGTGCCGACCCGCCAGGAATGTTGGAAAATACTACATCCGAGAAGTTAGGTTCCCTTAGGTTAGGATATATAACGTTATAGACGTATATAATGTCCCCACCGAGAAGTCCGGGCCGACACGACCGGGATTTTGTAAAACATTACCAGCGAGGGTCTAGATGGGTTAGGTTAGGTTATATTACGATATAGACGTATATAATGTTCCCACCGAGAAGTAGGGGCCGACCAGCCAGAAATGTTGGAAAATACTACATCCGAGATGTTAGGTTCCCTTAGGTTAGGATATATAACCTTATAGACGTATATAATGTCCCCACGGCAACGTAGGGGCCGACACGAGCGGAATTTTGTAAAACATTACCAGCGAGGGTCTAGATGGGATAGGTTAGGTTATATTACGATATGGACGTATATAATGTGCCCACCGAGAAGTAGGGGCCGGCCCGCCAGGAATGTTGGAAAATACTACATCCGAGATGTTAGGTTCCCTTAGGTTAGGATATATAACCTTATAGACGTATATAATGTCCCCACGGCAGAGTACGGGCCGACACGACGGGAATTTTGTAAAACATTACCAGCGAGGGTCTAGATGAGTTAGGTTAGGTTATATTACGATATGGACGTATATAATGTGCCCTCCGAGAAGTAGGGGCCGACCCGCCAGGAATGTTGGAAAATATTACATCCGAGATGTTAGGTTCCCTCAGGTTAGGATATATAAAGTTATAGACGTATATCATGTCCCCACGGCAAAGTACGGGCCGACACGACCCGAATTTTGTAAAACATTACCAGCGAGGGTCTAGATGGGTTAGGTTAGGTTATATTACGATATGGACGTATATAATGTGCCCTCCGAGAAGTAGGTGCCGACCCGCCACGAATGTTGGAAAATACTACATCCGAGAAGTTAGGTTCCCTTAGGTTAGGATATATAACGTTATAGACGTATATAATGTCCCCACCGAGAAGTCCGGGCCGACACGACCGGGATTTTGTAAAACATTACCAGCGAGGGTCTAGATGGGTTAGGTTAGGTTATATTACGATATAGACGTATATAATGTTCCCACCGAGAAGTAGGGGCCGACCAGCCAGAAATGTTGGAAAATACTACATCCGAGATGTTAGGTTCCCTTAGGTTAGGATATATAACCTTATAGACGTATATAATGTCCCCACGGCAAAGTAGGGGCCGACACGACCGGAATTTTGTAAAACATTACCAGCGAGGGTCTAGATGGGATAGGTTAGGTTATATTACGATATGGACGTATATAATGTGCCCACCGAGAAGTAGGGGCTGGCCCGCCAGGAATGTTGGAAAATACTACATCCGAGATGTTAGGTTCCCTCAGGTTAGGATATATAACGTTATAGACGTATATAAAGTCCCCACCGAGAAGTACGGCTCGACACGACCGGGATTTTGTAAAACATTACCAGCGACGGTCTAGATGGGTTAGGTTAGGTTATATTACGATATAGACGTATACAATGTGTCCACCGAGAAGTAGGGGCCGACCCGCCAGGAATGTTGGAAAATACTAAATCCGAGATGTTAGGTTCCCTCAGGTTAGGATATATAACGATATTGACGTATATAATGTCCCCACGGCAAAGTACGGGCCGACACGACCGGAATTTTGTAAAATATTACCAGCGAGGGTCTAGATGGGTTAGGTTAGGTTATATTACGATATGGACGTATATAATGTGCCCACCGAGAAGTAGGGGCTGGCCCGTCAGGAATGTTGGAAAATACTACATCCGAGATATTAGGTTCCCTCAGGTTAGGATATATAAAGTTATAGACGTATATAATGTCCCCACGGCAAAGTACGGGCCGACACGACCGGAATTTTGTAAAACATTACCAGCGAGGGTCTAGATGGGTTAGGTTAGGTTATATTACGATATGGACGTATATAATGTGCCCACCGAGAAGTAGGGGCTGGCCCGCCAGGAATGTTGGAAAATACTACATCCGAGATGTTAGGTTCCCTTGGGTTAGGATATATAACGTTATAGACGTATATAATGTCCCCACCGAGAAGTACGGGACGATACGACGGGGATTTTGTAAAACATTACCAGCGACGGTCTAGATGGGTTAGGTTAGGTTATATTACGCTATAGACGTATATAATGTGCCCACCGAGAAGTAGGGGCCGACCCGCCAGGAATGTTCGACAATACTACATCCGAGATGTTAGGTTCCCTCAGGTTAGGATATATAACGATATAGACGTATATAATGTCCCCACGGCAAAGTACGGGCCGACACGACCGGAATTTTGTAAAATATTACCAGCGAGGGTCTAGATGGGTTAGGTTAGGTTATATTACGATATGGACGTATATAATGTGCCCACCGAGAAGTAGGGGCTGGCCCGTCAGGAATGTTGGAAAATACTACATCCGAGATGTTAGGTTCCCTCAGGTTAGGATATATAAAGTTATAGACGTATATAATGTCCCCACGGCAAAGTACGGGCCGACACGACCGGAATTTTGTAAAACATTACCAGCGAGGGTCTAGATGGGTTAGGTTAGGTTATATTACGATATGGACGTATATAATGTGCCCACCGAGAAGTAGGGGCTGGCCCGCCAGGAATGTTGGAAAATACTACATCCGAGATGTTAGGTTCCCTTAGGTTAGGATATATAACGTTATAGACGTATATAATGTCCCCACCGAGAAGTACGGGCCGACACGACCGGAATTTTGTAAAACATTACCAGCGAGGGTCTAGATGGGTTAGGTTAGGTTATATTACGATATGGACGTATATAATGTGCCCACCGAGAAGTAGGGGCTGGCCCGTCAGGAATGTTGGAAAATACTACATCCGAGATGTTAGGTTCCCTTAGGTTAGGATATATAACGTTATAGACGTATATAATGTCCCCACGGCAGAGTACGGGCCGACACGACGGGAATTTTGTAAAACATTACCAGCGAGGGTCTAGATGAGTTAGGTTAGGTTATATTACGATATGGACGTATATAATGTGCCCACCGAGAAGTAGGGGCCGACCCGCCAGGAATGTTGGAAAATATTACATCCGAGATGTTAGGTTCCCTCAGGTTAGGATATATAACATTATAGACGTATATAATGTCCCCACGGCAGAGTACGGGCCGACACGACGGGAATTTTGTAAAACATTACCAGCGAGGGTCTAGATGAGTTAGGTTAGGTTATATTACGATATGGACGTATATAATGTGCCCTCCGAGAAGTAGGGGCCGACCCGGCAGGAATGATGGAAAATACTACATCCGAGAAGTTACGTTCCCTTAGGTTAGGATATATAACGTTATAGACGTATATCATGTCCCCACGGCAAAGTACGGGCCGACACGACCGGAATTTTGTAAAACATTACCAGCGAGGGTTTAGATGGGTTAGGTTAGGTTATATTACGATATGGACGTATATAATGTGCCCTCCGATAAGTAGGTGCCGACCCGCCAGGAATGTTGGAAAATACTACATCCGAGAAGTTAGGTTCCCTTAGGTTAGGATATATAACGTTATAGACGTATATAATGTCCCCACCGAGAAGTCCGGGCCGACACGACCGGGATTTTGTAAAACATTACCAGCGAGGGTCTAGATGGGTTAGGTTAGGTTATATTACGATATAGACGTATATAATGTTCCCACCGAGAAGTAGGGGCCGACCAGCCAGAAATGTTGGAAAATACTACATCCGAGATGTTAGGTTCCCTTAGGTTAGGATATATAACCTTATAGACGTATATAATGTCCCCACGGCAACGTAGGGGCCGACACGACCGGAATTTTGTAAAACATTACCAGCGAGGGTCTAGATGGGATAGGTTAGGTTATATTACGATATGGACGTATATAATGTGCCCACCGAGAAGTAGGGGCCGGCCCGCCAGGAATGTTGGAAAATACTACATCCGAGATGTTAGGTTCCCTTAGGTTAGGATATATAACCTTATAGACGTATATAATGTCCCCACGGCAGAGTACGGGCCGACACGACGGGAATTTTGTAAAACATTACCAGCGAGGGTCTAGATGAGTTAGGTTAGGTTATATTACGATATGGACGTATATAATGTGCCCTCCGAGAAGTAGGGGCCGACCCGCCAGGAATGTTGGAAAATATTACATCCGAGATGTTAGGTTCCCTCAGGTTAGGATATATAAAGTTATAGACGTATATCATGTCCCCACGGCAAAGTACGGGCCGACACGACCCGAATTTTGTAAAACATCACCAGCGAGGGTCTAGATGGGTTAGGTTAGGTTATATTACGATATGGACGTATATAATGTGCCCTCCGAGAAGTAGGTGCCGACCCGCCACGAATGTTGGAAAATACTACATCCGAGAAGTTAGGTTCCCTTAGGTTAGGATATATAACGTTATAGACGTATATAATGTCCCCACCGAGAAGTCCGGGCCGACACGACCGGGATTTTGTAAAACATTACCAGCGAGGGTCTAGATGGGTTAGGTTAGGTTATATTACGATATAGACGTATATAATGTTCCCACCGAGAAGTAGGGGCCGACCAGCCAGAAATGTTGGAAAATACTACATCCGAGATGTTAGGTTCCCTTAGGTTAGGATATATAACCTTATAGACGTATATAATGTCCCCACGGCAAAGTAGGGGCCGACACGACCGGAATTTTGTAAAACATTACCAGCGAGGGTCTAGATGGGATAGGTTAGGTTATATTACGATATGGACGTATATAATGTGCCCACCGAGAAGTAGGGGCTGGCCCGCCAGGAATGTTGGAAAATACTACATCCGAGATGTTAGGTTCCCTCAGGTTAGGATATATAACGTTATAGACGTATATAAAGTCCCCACCGAGAAGTACGGCTCGACACGACCGGGATTTTGTAAAACATTACCAGCGACGGTCTAGATGGGTTAGGTTAGGTTATATTACGATATAGACGTATATAATGTGCCCACCGAGAAGTAGGGGCCGACCCGCCAGGAATGTTGGAAAATACTACATCCGAGAAGTTACGTTCCCTTAGGTTAGGATATATAACGTTATAGACGTATATAATGTCCCCACCGAGAAGTACGGGCCGACACGACCGGGATTTTGTAAAACATTACCAGCGAGGGTCTAGATGGGTTAGGTTAGGTTATATTACGATATAGACGTATACAATGTGTCCACCGAGAAGTAGGGGCCGACCCGCCAGGAATGTTGGAAAATACTAAATCCGAGATGTTAGGTTCCCTCAGGTTAGGATATATAACGATATAGACGTATATAATGTCCCCACGGCAAAGTACGGGCCGACACGACCGGAATTTTGTAAAATATTACCAGCGAGGGTATAGATGGGTTAGGTTAGGTTATATTACGATATGGACGTATATAATGTGCCCACCGAGAAGTAGGGGCTGGCCCGTCAGGAATGTTGGAAAATACTACATCCGAGATGTTAGGTTCCCTCAGGTTAGGATATATAAAGTTGTAGACGTATATAATGTCCCCACCGAGAAGTCCGGGCCGACACGACCGGGATTTTGTAAAACATTACCAGCGAGGGTCTAGATGGGTTAGGTTAGGTTATATTACGATATAGACGTATATAATGTTCCCACCGAGAAGTAGGGGCCGACCCGCCAGGAATGTTGGAAAATATTACATCCGAGATGTTAGGTTCCCTCAGGGTAGGATATATAAAGTTATAGACGTATATCATGTCCCCACGGCAAAGTACGGGCCGACACGACCGGAATTTTGTAAAACATTACCAGCGAGGGTTTAGATGGGTTAGGTAAGGTTATATTACGATATGGACGTATATAATGTGCCCTCCGAGAAGTAGGTGCCGACCCGCCAGGAATGTTGGAAAATACTACATCCGAGAAGTTAGGTTCCCTTAGGTTAGGATATATAACGTTATAGACGTATATAATGTCCCCACCGAGAAGTCCGGGCCGACACGACCGGGATTTTGTAAAACATTACCAGCGAGGGTATAGATGGGTTAGGTTAGGTTATATTACGATATAGACGTATATAATGTTCCCACCGAGAAGTAGGGGCCGACCAGCCAGAAATGTTGGAAAATACTACATCCGAGATGTTAGGTTCCCTTAGGTTAGGATATATAACCTTATAGACGTATATAATGTCCCCACGGCAACGTAGGGGCCGACACGACCGGAATTTTGTAAAACATTACCAGCGAGGGTCTAGATGGGATAGGTTAGGTTATATTACGATATGGACGTATATAATGTGCCCACCGAGAAGTAGGGGCCGGCCCGCCAGGAATGTTGGAAAATACTACATCCGAGATGTTAGGTTCCCTTAGGTTAGGATATATAACCTTATAGAAGTATATAATGTCCCCACGGCAGAGTACGGGCCGACACGACGGGAATTTTGTAAAACATTACCAGCGAGGGTCTAGATGAGTTAGGTTAGGTTATATTACGATATGGACGTATATAATGTGCCCTCCGAGAAGTAGGGGCCGACCCGCCAGGAATGTTGGAAAATATTACATCCGAGATGTCAGGTTCCCTCAGGTTAGGATATATAAAGTTATAGACGTATATCATGTCCCCACGGCAAAGTACGGGCCGACACGACCCGAATTTTGTAAAACATTACCAGCGAGGGTTTAGATGGGTTAGGTTAGGTTATATTACGATATGGACGTATATAATGTGCCCTCCGAGAAGTAGGTGCCGACCCGCCACGAATGTTGGAAAATACTACATCCGAGAAGTTAGGTTCCCTTAGGTTAGGATATATAACGTTATAGACGTATATAATGTCCCCACCGAGAAGTCCGGGCCGACACGACCGGGATTTTGTAAAACATTACCAGCGAGGGTCTAGATGGGTTAGGTTAGGTTATATTACGATATAGACGTATATAATGTTCCCACCGAGAAGTAGGGGCCGGCCCGCCAGGAATGTTGGAAAATACTACATCCGAGATGTTAGGTTCCCTTAGGTTAGGATATATAACCTTATAGACGTATATAATGTCCCCACGGCAAAGTACGGGCCGACACGACCGGGAGTTTGTAAAACATTACCAGCGAGGGTCTAGATGGGTTAGGTTAGGTTATATTGCGATGTAGACGTATATAATGTGCCCACCGAGAAGTAGGGGCCGACCCGCCAGGAATGTTGGAAAATACTGCATCCGAGATGTTAGGTTCCCTTAGGTTAGGATATATAACGTTATAGACGTATATAATGTCCCCACCGAGAAGTACGGGACGACACGACCGGGATTTTGTAAAACATTACCAGCGAGGGTCTAGATGGGTTAGGTTAGGTTATATTACGATATAGACGTATATAATGAGTCCACCGAGAAGTGGGGGCCGACCCGCCAGGAATGTTGGAAAATACTACATCCGAGAAGTTAGGTACCCTCAGGTTCGGATATATAAAGTTATAGACGTATATAATGTCCCCACGGCAAAGTACGGGCCGACACGACCGGAATTTTGTAAAACATTACCAGCGAGGGTCTAGATGGGTTAGGTTAGGTTATATTACGATATAGACGTATACAATGTGTCCACCGAGAAGTGGGGGCCGACACGCCAGGAATGTTGGAAAATACTACATCCGAGATGTTAGGTTCCCTTAGGTTAGGATATATAACCTTATAGACGTATATAATGTCCCCACGGCAAAGTAGGGGCCGACACGACCGGAATTTTGTAAAACATTACCAGCGAGGGTCTAGATGGGATAGGTTAGGTTATATTACGATATGGACGTATATAATGTGCCCACCGAGAAGTAGGGGCTGGCCCGCCAGGAATGTTGGAAAATACTACATCCGAGATGTTAGGTTCCCTCAGGTTAGGATATATAACGTTATAGACGTATATAAAGTCCCCACCGAGAAGTACGGCTCGACACGACCGGGATTTTGTAAAACATTACCAGCGACGGTCTAGATGGGTTAGGTTAGGTTATATTACGATATAGACGTATATAATGTGCCCACCGAGAAGTAGGGGCCGACCCGCCAGGAATGTTGGAAAATACTACATCCGAGAAGTTACGTTCCCTTAGGTTAGGATATATAACGTTATAGACGTATATAATGTCCCCACCGAGAAGTACGGGCCGACACGACCGGGATTTTGTAAAACATTACCAGCGAGGGTCTAGATGGGTTAGGTTAGGTTATATTACGATATAGACGTATACAATGTGTCCACCGAGAAGTAGGGGCCGACCCGCCAGGAATGTTGGAAAATATTACATCCGAGATGTCAGGTTCCCTCAGGTTAGGATATATAAAGTTATAGACGTATATCATGTCCCCACGGCAAAGTACGGGCCGACACGACCCGAATTTTGTAAAACATTACCAGCGAGGGTTTAGATGGGTTAGGTTAGGTTATATTACGATATGGACGTATATAATGTGCCCTCCGAGAAGTAGGTGCCGACCCGCCACGAATGTTGGAAAATACTACATCCGAGAAGTTAGGTTCCCTTAGGTTAGGATATATAACGTTATAGACGTATATAATGTCCCCACCGAGAAGTCCGGGCCGACACGACCGGGATTTTGTAAAACATTACCAGCGAGGGTCTAGATGGGTTAGGTTAGGTTATATTACGATATAGACGTATATAATGTTCCCACCGAGAAGTAGGGGCCGGCCCGCCAGGAATGTTGGAAAATACTACATCCGAGATGTTAGGTTCCCTTAGGTTAGGATATATAACCTTATAGACGTATATAATGTCCCCACGGCAAAGTACGGGCCGACACGACCGGGAGTTTGTAAAACATTACCAGCGAGGGTCTAGATGGGTTAGGTTAGGTTATATTGCGATGTAGACGTATATAATGTGCCCACCGAGAAGTAGGGGCCGACCCGCCAGGAATGTTGGAAAATACTGCATCCGAGATGTTAGGTTCCCTTAGGTTAGGATATATAACGTTATAGACGTATATAATGTCCCCACCGAGAAGTACGGGACGACACGACCGGGATTTTGTAAAACATTACCAGCGAGGGTCTAGATGGGTTAGGTTAGGTTATATTACGATATAGACGTATATAATGAGTCCACCGAGAAGTGGGGGCCGACCCGCCAGGAATGTTGGAAAATACTACATCCGAGAAGTTAGGTACCCTCAGGTTCGGATATATAAAGTTATAGACGTATATAATGTCCCCACGGCAAAGTACGGGCCGACACGACCGGAATTTTGTAAAACATTACCAGCGAGGGTCTAGATGGGTTAGGTTAGGTTATATTACGATATAGACGTATACAATGTGTCCACCGAGAAGTGGGGGCCGACACGCCAGGAATGTTGGAAAATACTACATCCGAGATGTTAGGTTCCCTTAGGTTAGGATATATAACCTTATAGACGTATATAATGTCCCCACGGCAAAGTAGGGGCCGACACGACCGGAATTTTGTAAAACATTACCAGCGAGGGTCTAGATGGGATAGGTTAGGTTATATTACGATATGGACGTATATAATGTGCCCACCGAGAAGTAGGGGCTGGCCCGCCAGGAATGTTGGAAAATACTACATCCGAGATGTTAGGTTCCCTCAGGTTAGGATATATAACGTTATAGACGTATATAAAGTCCCCACCGAGAAGTACGGCTCGACACGACCGGGATTTTGTAAAACATTACCAGCGACGGTCTAGATGGGTTAGGTTAGGTTATATTACGATATAGACGTATATAATGTGCCCACCGAGAAGTAGGGGCCGACCCGCCAGGAATGTTGGAAAATACTACATCCGAGAAGTTACGTTCCCTTAGGTTAGGATATATAACGTTATAGACGTATATAATGTCCCCACCGAGAAGTACGGGCCGACACGACCGGGATTTTGTAAAACATTACCAGCGAGGGTCTAGATGGGTTAGGTTAGGTTATATTACGATATAGACGTATACAATGTGTCCACCGAGAAGTAGGGGCCGACCCGCCAGGAATGTTGGAAAATACTAAATCCGAGATGTTAGGTTCCCTCAGGTTAGGATATATAACGATATAGACGTATATAATGTCCCCACGGCAAAGTACGGGCCGACACGACCGGAATTTTGTAAAATATTACCAGCGAGGGTATAGATGGGTTAGGTTAGGTTATATTACGATATGGACGTATATAATGTGCCCACCGAGAAGTAGGGGCTGGCCCGTCAGGAATGTTGGAAAATACTACATCCGAGATGTTAGGTTCCCTCAGGTTAGGATATATAAAGTTGTAGACGTATATAATGTCCCCACCGAGAAGTCCGGGCCGACACGACCGGGATTTTGTAAAACATTACCAGCGAGGGTCTAGATGGGTTAGGTTAGGTTATATTACGATATAGACGTATATAATGTTCCCACCGAGAAGTAGGGGCCGACCCGCCAGGAATGTTGGAAAATATTACATCCGAGATGTTAGGTTCCCTCAGGGTAGGATATATAAAGTTATAGACGTATATCATGTCCCCACGGCAAAGTACGGGCCGACACGACCGGAATTTTGTAAAACATTACCAGCGAGGGTTTAGATGGGTTAGGTAAGGTTATATTACGATATGGACGTATATAATGTGCCCTCCGAGAAGTAGGTGCCGACCCGCCAGGAATGTTGGAAAATACTACATCCGAGAAGTTAGGTTCCCTTAGGTTAGGATATATAACGTTATAGACGTATATAATGTCCCCACCGAGAAGTCCGGGCCGACACGACCGGGATTTTGTAAAACATTACCAGCGAGGGTATAGATGGGTTAGGTTAGGTTATATTACGATATAGACGTATATAATGTTCCCACCGAGAAGTAGGGGCCGACCAGCCAGAAATGTTGGAAAATACTACATCCGAGATGTTAGGTTCCCTTAGGTTAGGATATATAACCTTATAGACGTATATAATGTCCCCACGGCAACGTAGGGGCCGACACGACCGGAATTTTGTAAAACATTACCAGCGAGGGTCTAGATGGGATAGGTTAGGTTATATTACGATATGGACGTATATAATGTGCCCACCGAGAAGTAGGGGCCGGCCCGCCAGGAATGTTGGAAAATACTACATCCGAGATGTTAGGTTCCCTTAGGTTAGGATATATAACCTTATAGAAGTATATAATGTCCCCACGGCAGAGTACGGGCCGACACGACGGGAATTTTGTAAAACATTACCAGCGAGGGTCTAGATGAGTTAGGTTAGGTTATATTACGATATGGACGTATATAATGTGCCCTCCGAGAAGTAGGGGCCGACCCGCCAGGAATGTTGGAAAATATTACATCCGAGATGTCAGGTTCCCTCAGGTTAGGATATATAAAGTTATAGACGTATATCATGTCCCCACGGCAAAGTACGGGCCGACACGACCCGAATTTTGTAAAACATTACCAGCGAGGGTTTAGATGGGTTAGGTTAGGTTATATTACGATATGGACGTATATAATGTGCCCTCCGAGAAGTAGGTGCCGACCCGCCACGAATGTTGGAAAATACTACATCCGAGAAGTTAGGTTCCCTTAGGTTAGGATATATAACGTTATAGACGTATATAATGTCCCCACCGAGAAGTCCGGGCCGACACGACCGGGATTTTGTAAAACATTACCAGCGAGGGTCTAGATGGGTTAGGTTAGGTTATATTACGATATAGACGTATATAATGTTCCCACCGAGAAGTAGGGGCCGGCCCGCCAGGAATGTTGGAAAATACTACATCCGAGATGTTAGGTTCCCTTAGGTTAGGATATATAACCTTATAGACGTATATAATGTCCCCACGGCAAAGTACGGGCCGACACGACCGGGAGTTTGTAAAACATTACCAGCGAGGGTCTAGATGGGTTAGGTTAGGTTATATTGCGATGTAGACGTATATAATGTGCCCACCGAGAAGTAGGGGCCGACCCGCCAGGAATGTTGGAAAATACTGCATCCGAGATGTTAGGTTCCCTTAGGTTAGGATATATAACGTTATAGACGTATATAATGTCCCCACCGAGAAGTACGGGACGACACGACCGGGATTTTGTAAAACATTACCAGCGACGGTCTACATGGGTTAGGTTAGGTTATATTACGATATAGACGTACATAGTGTGTCCACCGAGAAGTGGGGGCCGACCCGCCAGGAACGTTGGAAAATACTACATCCGAGAAGTTAGGTACCCTCAGGTTCGGATATATAAAGTTATAGACGTATATAATGTCCCCACGGCAAAGTACGGGCCGACACGACCGGAATTTTGTAAAACATTACCAGCGAGGGTCTAGATGGGTTAGGTTAGGTTATATTACGATATAGACGTATATAATGAGTCCACCGAGAAGTGGGGGCCGACCCGCCAGGAATGTTGGAAAATACTACATCCGAGATGTTAGGTTCCCTTAGGTTAGGATATATAAATTTATAGACGTATATAATATCCGCACGGAGACGTACGGGAAGACATGAACGGGATTCTGTGAAACATCACCAGCGAGGGTCTAGGTGGGTTAGGTAAGGTTATATTACGTTATAGACGTATATAATGTTCCCACCGAGAAGTAGGGGCCGACCCGCCAGAAATGTTGGAAAATACTACATCCGAGATATTAGGTTCCCTTAGGTTAGGATATATAACCTTATAGACGTATATAATGTCCCCACGGCAAAGTAGGGGCCGACACGCCCGAAATTTTGTAAAACATTACCAGCGAGGGTCTAGATGGGTTAGGTTAGGTTATATTACGATATAGACGTATATAATGTTCCCACCGAGAAGTAGGGGCCGACCCGACAGAAATGTTGGAAAATACTACATCCGAGATGTTAGGTTCCCTTAGGTTAGGATATATAACCTTATAGACGTATATAATGTCCCCACGGCAAAGTAGGGGCCGACACGACCGGAATTTTGTAAAACATTACCAGCGAGGGTCTAGATGGGATAGGTTAGGTTATATTACGATATGGACGTATATAATGTGCCCACCGAGAAGTAGGGGCCGACCCGCCAGGAATGTTGGAAAATACTACATCCGAGATGTTAGGTTCCCTTAGGTTAGAATATATAAGTTTATAGACGTATATAATGTACGCACCGAGACGTACGGGAAGACATGAACGGGATTCTGTGAAACATTACCAGCGAGGGTCTAGGTGGGTTAGGTTAGGTTATATTACGTTATAGACGTATATAATGTTCCCACCGAGAAGTAGGCGCCGACCCGCCAGAAATGTTGGAAAATACTACATCCGAGATGTTAGGTTCCCTTAGGTTAGGATATATAACGTTATAGACGTATATAATGTCCCCACGGCAAAGTACGGGCCGACACGACCGGGATTTTGTAAAATATTACCAGCGAGGGTCTAGATGGGTTAGGTTAGGTTATATTGCGATGTAGACGTATATAATGTGCCCACCGAGAAGTAGGGGCCGACCCGCAAGGAATGTTGGAAAATACTGAATCCGAGATGTTAGGTTCCCTTAGGTTAGGATATATAACGTTATAGACGTATATAATGCCCCACCGAGAAGTACGGGACGACACGACCGGGATTTTGTAAAACATTACCAGCGACGGTCTACATGGGTTAGGTTAGGTTATATTACGATATAGACGTATATAGTGTGTCCACCGAGAAGTGGGGGCCGACCCGCCAGGAATGTTGGAAAATACTACATCCGAGAAGTTAGGTACCCTCAGGTTTGGATATATAAAGTTATAGACGTATATAATGTCCCCACGGCAGAGTACGGGCCGACACGACGGGAATTTTGTAAAACATTACCAGCGAGGGTCTAGATGAGTTAGGTTAGGTTATATTACGATATGGACGTATATAATGTGCCCTCCGAGAAGTAGGGGCCGACCCGCCAGGAATGTTGGAAACTATTACATCCGAGATGTTAGGTTCCCTTAGGTTAGGATATATAACGATATAGACGTATATAATGTCCCCACCGAGAAGTACGGGCCGACAAGCCCGGGATTTTGTAAAACATTACCAGCGAGGGTCTAGATGTGTTAGGTTAGGTTATATTGCGATATAGACGTATATAATGAGCCCACCGAGAAGTAGGGGCCGACCCGCCAGGAATGTTGGAAAATACTACATCCGAGATGTTAGGTTCCCTTGTGTTCGGATATATAACGTTATAGACGTATAAAATGTCCCCACCGAGAAGTACGGGTCGACACGACCGGGATTTTGTAAAACATTACCAGCGACCGTCTAGATGGGTTAGGTTAGGTTATATTACGATATAGACGTATATAATGTGTCCACCGAGAAGTGGGGGCCGACCCGCCGGGAATGTTGGAAAATACTACATCCGAGATGTTAGGTTCCCTTAGGTCAGGATATATAACGTTATAGACGTATATAATGTCCCCACGGCAAAGTACGGGCCGACACGACCGGAATTTTGTAAAACATTACCAGCGAGGGTCTAGATGGGTTAGGTTAGGTTATATTACGATATGGACGTATATAATGTGCCAACCGAGAAGTAGGGGCTGGCCCGCCAGGAATGTTGGAAAATACTACATCCGAGATGTTAGGTTCCCTTAGGTTAGGATATATAACGTTATAGACGTATATAATGTCCCCACCGAGAAGTACGGGCCGACACGACCGGAATTTTGTAAAACATTACCAGCGAGGGTCTAGATGGGTTAGGTTAGGTTATATTACGATATGGACGTATATAATGTGCCCACCGAGAAGTAGGGGCCGACCCGCCAGGAATGTTGGAAAATACTACATCCGAGATGTTAGGTTCCCTTAGGTTAGGATATATAAGTTTATAGACGTATATAATGTACGCACCGAGACGTACGGGAAGACATGAACGGGATTCTGTGAAACATTACCAGCGAGGGTCTAGGTGGGTTAGGTTAGGTTATATTACGTTATAGACGTATATAATGTTCCCACCAAGAAGTAGGCGCCGACCCGCCAGAAATGTTGGAAAATACTACATCCGAGATGTTAGTTTCCCTTAGGTTAGGATATATAACGTTATAGACGTATATAATGTCCCCACCGAGAAGTACCGGCCGACACGACCGGGATTTTGTAAAACATTACCAGCGAGGGTCTAGATGGGTTGGGTTAGGTTATATTACGATATAGACGTATATAATGTTCCCACCGAGAAGTAGGGGCCGACCGGGCAGAAGTGATGGAAAATACTACATCCGAGATGTTAGGTTCCCTTAGGTTAGGATATATAAATTTATAGACGTATATAATATCCGCACCGAGACGTACGGGAAGACATGAACGGGATTCTGTGAAACATTACCAGCGAGGGTCTAGGTGGGTTAGGTAAGGTTATATTACGTTATAGACGTATATAATGTTCCCACCGAGAAGTAGGGGCCGACCCGCCAGAAATGTTGGAAAATACTACATCCGAGATATTAGGTTCCCTTAGGTTAGGATATATAACCTTATAGACGTATATAATGTCCCCACGGCAAAGTAGGGGCCGACACGCCCGAAATTTTGCAAAACATTACCAGCGATGGTCTAGATGGGATAGGTTAGGTTATATTACAATATGAACGTATATAATGTGCCCACCGAGAAGTAGGGGCCGGCCCGCCAGGAATGTTGGAAAATACTACATCCGAGATGTTAGGTTCCCTTGGGTTAGGATATATAACGTTATAGACGTATATAATGTCCCCACCGAGAAGATCGGGACGACACGACCGGGATTTTGTAAAACATTACCAGCGACGGTCTAGATGGGTTAGGTTAGGTTATATTACGATATAGACGTATATAATGTGTCCACCGAGAAGTGGGGGCCGACACGCCAGGAATGTTGGAAAATACTACATCCGAGAAGTTAGGTACCCTCAGGTTCGGATATATAAAGTTATACACGTATATAATGTCCCCACGGCAAAGTACGGGCCGACACGACCGGAATTTTGTAAAACATTACCAGCGAGGGTCTAGATGGGTTAGGTTAGGTTATATTACGATATGGACGTATATAATGTGCCCACCGAGAAGTAGGGGCTGGCCCGCCAGGAATGTTGGAAAATACTACATCCGAGATGTCAGGTTCCCTTGTGTTCGGATATATAACGTTATAGACGTATATAAAGTCCCCACCGAGAAGTACGGGCCGACACGACCGGGATTTTGTAAAACATTACCAGCGAGGGTCTAGATGGGTTAGGTTAGGTTATATTACGATATGGACGTATATAATGCGCCCACCGAGAAGTAGGGGCCGACCCGCCAGGAATGTTGGAAAATACTACATCCGAGATGTTAGGTTCCCTTAGGTTAGGATATATAACCTTATAGACGTATATAATGTCCCCACGGCAAAGTAGGGGCCGACACGACCGAAATTTTGTAAAACATTACCAGCGATGGTCTAGATGGGATAGGTTATGTTATATTACAATATGAACGTATATAATGTGCCCACCGAGAAGTAGGGGCCGGCCCGCCAGGAATGTTGGAAAATACTACATCCGAGATGTTAGGTTCCCTTGGGTTAGGATATATAACGTTATAGACGTATATAATGTCCCCACCGAGAAGATCGGGACGACACGACCGGGATTTTGTAAAACATTACCAGCGACGGTCTAGATGGGTTAGGTTAGGTTATATTACGATATAGACGTATATAATGTGTCCACCGAGAAGTGGGGGCCGACACGCCAGGAATGTTGGAAAATACTACATCCGAGAAGTTAGGTACCCTCAGGTTCGGATATATAATGTTATACACGTATATAATGTCCCCACGGCAAAGTACGGGCCGACACGACCGGAATTTTGTAAAACATTACCAGCGAGGGTCTAGATGGGTTAGGTTAGGTTATATTACGATATGGACGTATATAATGTGCCCACCGAGAAGTAGGGGCTGGCCCGCCAGGAATGTTGGAAAATACTACATCCGAGATGTCAGGTTCCCTTGTGTTCGGATATATAACGTTATAGACGTATATAAAGTCCCCACCGAGAAGTACGTGCCGACACGACCGGGATTTTGTAAAACATTACCAGCGAGGGTCTAGATGGGTTAGGTTAGGTTATATTACGATATGGACGTATATAATGCGCCCACCGAGAAGTAGGGGCCGACCCGCCAGGAATGTTGGAAAATACTACATCCGAGATGTTAGGTTCCCTTAGGTTAGGATATATAACCTTATAGACGTATATAATGTCCCCACGGCAAAGTAGGGGCCGACCCGCCAGGAATGTTGGAAAATACTACATCCGAGATGTTAGGTTCCCTCTGGTTAGGATATATAACGTTATAGACGTATATAATGTCCCCACCGAGAAGTACCGGCCGACACGACCGGGATTTTGTAAAACATTACCAGCGAGGGTCTAGATCGGTTGGGTTAGGTTATATTACGATATAGACGTATATAATGTTCCCACCGAGAAGTAGGGGCCGACCCGGCAGAAGTGATGGAAAATACTACATCCGAGATGTTAGGTTCCCTTAGGTTCGGATATATAAAGTTATACACGTATATAATGTCCCCACCGAGAAGTACGGGTCGACACGACCGGGATTTTGTAAAACATTACCAGCGACGGTCTAGATGGGTTAGGTTAGGTTATATTACGATATAGACGTATATAACGTGCACACAGAGAAGTAGGGGCCGACCCGCCAGGAATGTTGGAAAATACTACATCCGAGATGTTAGGTTCCCTTAGGTTAGGATATATAAATTTATAGACGTATATAATATCCGCACCGAGACGTACGGGAAGACATGAACGGGATTCTGTGAAACATTACCAGCGAGGGTCTAGGTGGGTTAGGTTAGGTTATATTACGATGTAGACGTATACAATGTGTCCACCGAGAAGTAGGGGCCGACCAGCCAGAAATGTTGGAAAATACTACATCCGAGATGTTAGGTTCCCTTAGGTTAGGATATATAAATTTATAGACGTATATAATATCCGCACCGAGACGTACGGGAAGACATGAACGGGATTGTGTGAAACATTACCAACGAGGGTCTAGGTGGGTTAGGTTAGGTTATATTACGTTATAGACGTATATAATAATCCCACCGAGAATTGGCGCCGAACCGCCAGGAATGTCGTGAAATACTACATCCGAGATGTTAGGTTCCCTTAGGTTAGGATATATAACGTTATAGACGTATATAATGTCCTCACCGTGATGTACGGGCGGACACGACCGGGATTTTGTAAAACATTACCAGTGAGGGTCTAGATAGGTTAGGTTACGTTATATTACGATATAGACGTATACAATGTGTCCACCGAGAAGTGGGGGCCGACCCGCCAGGAATGTTGGAAAATACTACATCCGAGATGTTAGGTTCCCTCAGGTTAGGATATATAAAGTTATAGACGTATATCATGTCCCCACGGCAAAGTACGGGCCGACACGACCGGAATTTTGTAAAACATTACCAGCGAGGGTCTAGATGAGTTAGGTTAGGTTATATTACGTTATGGGCGTATATAATGTACCCACCGAGAAGTAGGGGCCGGCCCGCCAGGAATGTTGGAAAATACTACATCCGAGATGTTAGGTTCCCTTGGGTTAGGAAATATAACGTTATAGACGTATATAATGTCCCCACCGAGAAGTACGGGCCGACACGACCGGAATTTTGTAAAACATTACCAGCGAGGGTCTAGATGGGTTAGGTTAGGTTATATTACGATATGGACGTATATAATGTGCCCACCGAGAAGTAGGGGCTGGCCCGCCAGGAATGTTGGAAAATACTACATCCGAGATGTCAGGTTCCCTTGTGTTCGGATATATAACGTTATAGACGTATATAAAGTCCCCACCGAGAAGTACGGGCCGACACGACCGGGATTTTGTAAAACATTACCAGCGAGGGTCTAGATGGGTTAGGTTAGGTTATATTACGATATGGACGTATATAATGCGCCCACCGAGAAGTAGGGGCCGACCCGCCAGGAATGTTGGAAAATACTACATCCGAGATGTTAGGTTCCCTTAGGTTAGGATATATAACCTTATAGACGTATATAATGTCCCCACGGCAAAGTAGGGGCCGACACGACCGAAATTTTGTAAAACATTACCAGCGATGGTCTAGATGGGATAGGTTATGTTATATTACAATATGAACGTATATAATGTGCCCACCGAGAAGTAGGGGCCGGCCCGCCAGGAATGTTGGAAAATACTACATCCGAGATGTTAGGTTCCCTTGGGTTAGGATATATAACGTTATAGACGTATATAATGTCCCCACCGAGAAGATCGGGACGACACGACCGGGATTTTGTAAAACATTACCAGCGACGGTCTAGATGGGTTAGGTTAGGTTATATTACGATATAGACGTATATAATGTGTCCACCGAGAAGTGGGGGCCGACACGCCAGGAATGTTGGAAAATACTACATCCCAGAAGTTAGGTACCCTCAGGTTCGGATATATAAAGTTATACACGTATATAATGTCCCCACGGCAAAGTACGGGCCGACACGACCGGAATTTTGTAAAACATTACCAGCGAGGGTCTAGATGGGTTAGGTTAGGTTATATTACGATATGGACGTATATAATGTGCCCACCGAGAAGTAGGGGCTGGCCCGCCAGGAATGTTGGAAAATACTACATCCGAGATGTCAGGTTCCCTTGTGTTCGGATATATAACGTTATAGACGTATATAAAGTCCCCACCGAGAAGTACGTGCCGACAAGACCGGGATTTTGTAAAACATTACCAGCGAGGGTCTAGATGGGTTAGGTTAGGTTATATTACGATATGGACGTATATAATGCGCCCACCGAGAAGTAGGGGCCGACCCGCCAGGAATGTTGGAAAATACTACATCCGAGATGTTAGGTTCCCTTAGGTTAGGATATATAACCTTATAGACGTATATAATGTCCCCACGGCAAAGTAGGGGCCGACCCGCCAGGAATGTTGGAAAATACTACATCCGAGATGTTAGGTTCCCTCTGGTTAGGATATATAACGTTATAGACGTATATAATGTCCCCACCGAGAAGTACCGGCCGACACGACCGGGATTTTGTAAAACATTACCAGCGAGGGTCTAGATCGGTTGGGTTAGGTTATATTACGATATAGACGTATATAATGTTCCCACCGAGAAGTAGGGGCCGACCCGGCAGAAGTGATGGAAAATACTACATCCGAGATGTTAGGTTCCCTTAGGTTCGGATATATAAAGTTATACACGTATATAATGTCCCCACCGAGAAGTACGGGTCGACACGACCGGGATTTTGTAAAACATTACCAGCGACGGTCTAGATGGGTTAGGTTAGGTTATATTACGATATAGACGTATATAACGTGCACACAGAGAAGTAGGGGCCGACCCGCCAGGAATGTTGGAAAATACTACATCCGAGATGTTAGGTTCCCTTAGGTTAGGATATATAAATTTATAGACGTATATAATATCCGCACCGAGACGTACGGGAAGACATGAACGGGATTCTGTGAAACATTACCAGCGAGGGTCTAGGTGGGTTAGGTTAGGTTATATTACGATGTAGACGTATACAATGTGTCCACCGAGAAGTAGGGGCCGACCAGCCAGAAATGTTGGAAAATACTACATCCGAGATGTTAGGTTCCCTTAGGTTAGGATATATAAATTTATAGACGTATATAATATCCGCACCGAGACGTACGGGAAGACATGAACGGGATTGTGTGAAACATTACCAACGAGGGTCTAGGTGGGTTAGGTTAGGTTATATTACGTTATAGACGTATATAATAATCCCACCGAGAATTGGCGCCGAACCGCCAGGAATGTCGTGAAATACTACATCCGAGATGTTAGGTTCCCTTAGGTTAGGATATATAACGTTATAGACGTATATAATGTCCTCACCGTAATGTACGGGCGGACACGACCGGGATTTTGTAAAACATTACCAGTGAGGGTCTAGATAGGTTAGGTTACGTTATATTACGATATAGACGTATACAATGTGTCCACCGAGAAGTGGGGGCCGACCCGCCAGGAATGTTGGAAAATACTACATCCGAGATGTTAGGTTCCCTCAGGTTAGGATATATAAAGTTATAGACGTATATCATGTCCCCACGGCAAAGTACGGGCCGACACGACCGGAATTTTGTAAAACATTACCAGCGAGGGTCTAGATGAGTTAGGTTAGGTTATATTACGTTATGGGCGTATATAATGTACCCACCGAGAAGTAGGGGCCGGCCCGCCAGGAATGTTGGAAAATACTACATCCGAGATGTTAGGTTCCCTTGGGTTAGGATATATAACGTTATAGACGTATATAATGTCCCCACCGAGAAGTACGGGCCGACACGACCGGAATTTTGTAAAACATTACCAGCGAGGGTCTAGATGGGTTAGGTTAGGTTATATTACGATATGGACGTATATAATGTGCCCACCGAGAAGTAGGGGCTGGCCCGCCAGGAATGTTGGAAAATACTACATCCGAGATGTCAGGTTCCCTTGTGTTCGGATATATAACGTTATAGACGTATATAAAGTCCCCACCGAGAAGTACGGGCCGACACGACCGGGATTTTGTAAAACATTACCAGCGAGGGTCTAGATGGGTTAGGTTAGGTTATATTACGATATGGACGTATATAATGCGCCCACCGAGAAGTAGGGGCCGACCCGCCAGGAATGTTGGAAAATACTACATCCGAGATGTTAGGTTCCCTTAGGTTAGGATATATAACCTTATAGACGTATATAATGTCCCCACGGCAAAGTAGGGGCCGACACGACCGAAATTTTGTAAAACATTACCAGCGATGGTCTAGATGGGATAGGTTATGTTATATTACAATATGAACGTATATAATGTGCCCACCGAGAAGTAGGGGCCGGCCCGCCAGGAATGTTGGAAAATACTACATCCGAGATGTTAGGTTCCCTTGGGTTAGGATATATAACGTTATAGACGTATATAATGTCCCCACCGAGAAGATCGGGACGACACGACCGGGATTTTGTAAAACATTACCAGCGACGGTCTAGATGGGTTAGGTTAGGTTATATTACGATATAGACGTATATAATGTGTCCACCGAGAAGTGGGGGCCGACACGCCAGGAATGTTGGAAAATACTACATCCCAGAAGTTAGGTACCCTCAGGTTCGGATATATAAAGTTATACACGTATATAATGTCCCCACGGCAAAGTACGGGCCGACACGACCGGAATTTTGTAAAACATTACCAGCGAGGGTCTAGATGGGTTAGGTTAGGTTATATTACGATATGGACGTATATAATGTGCCCACCGAGAAGTAGGGGCTGGCCCGCCAGGAATGTTGGAAAATACTACATCCGAGATGTCAGGTTCCCTTGTGTTCGGATATATAACGTTATAGACGTATATAAAGTCCCCACCGAGAAGTACGTGCCGACACGACCGGGATTTTGTAAAACATTACCAGCGAGGGTCTAGATGGGTTAGGTTAGGTTATATTACGATATGGACGTATATAATGCGCCCACCGAGAAGTAGGGGCCGACCCGCCAGGAATGTTGGAAAATACTACATCCGAGATGTTAGGTTCCCTTAGGTTAGGATATATAACCTTATAGACGTATATAATGTCCCCACGGCAAAGTAGGGGCCGACCCGCCAGGAATGTTGGAAAATACTACATCCGAGATGTTAGGTTCCCTCTGGTTAGGATATATAACGTTATAGACGTATATAATGTCCCCACCGAGAAGTACCGGCCGACACGACCGGGATTTTGTAAAACATTACCAGCGAGGGTCTAGATCGGTTGGGTTAGGTTATATTACGATATAGACGTATATAATGTTCCCACCGAGAAGTAGGGGCCGACCCGGCAGAAGTGATGGAAAATACTACATCCGAGATGTTAGGTTCCCTTAGGTTCGGATATATAAAGTTATACACGTATATAATGTCCCCACCGAGAAGTACGGGTCGACACGACCGGGATTTTGTAAAACATTACCAGCGACGGTCTAGATGGGTTAGGTTAGGTTATATTACGATATAGACGTATATAATGTGCACACAGAGAAGTAGGGGCCGACCCGCCAGGAATGTTGGAAAATACTACATCCGAGATGTTAGGTTCCCTTAGGTTAGGATATATAAATTTATAGACGTATATAATATCCGCACCGAGACGTACGGGAAGACATGAACGGGATTCTGTGAAACATTACCAGCGAGGGTCTAGGTGGGTTAGGTTAGGTTATATTACGATGTAGACGCATACAATGTGTCCACCGAGAAGTAGGGGCCGACCAGCCAGAAATGTTGGAAAATACTACATCCGAGATGTTAGGTTCCCTTAGGTTAGGATATATAAATTTATAGACGTATATAATATCCGCACCGAGACGTACGGGAAGACATGAACGGGATTGTGTGAAACATTACCAACGAGGGTCTAGGTGGGTTAGGTTAGGTTATATTACGTTATAGACGTATATAATAATCCCACCGAGAATTGGCGCCGAACCGCCAGGAATGTCGTGAAATACTACATCCGAGATGTTAGGTTCCCTTAGGTTAGGATATATAACGTTATAGACGTATATAATGTCCTCACCGTGATGTACGGGCCGACACGACCGGGATTTTGTAAAACATTACCAGTGAGGGTCTAGATAGGTTAGGTTACGTTATATTACGATATAGACGTATACAATGTGTCCACCGAGAAGTGGGGGCCGACCCGCCAGGAATGTTGGAAAATACTACATCCGAGATGTTAGGTTCCCTTAGGTTAGGATATATAACCTTATAGACGTATATAATGTCCCCACGGCAAAGTAGGGGCCGACCCGCCAGGAATGTTGGAAAATACTACATCCGAGATGTTAGGTTCCCTCTGGTTAGGATATATAACGTTATAGACGTATATAATGTCCCCACCGAGAAGTACCGGCCGACACGACCGGGATTTTGTAAAACATTACCAGCGAGGGTCTAGATCGGTTGGGTTAGGTTATATTACGATATAGACGTATATAATGTTCCCACCGAGAAGTAGGGGCCGACCCGGCAGAAGTGATGGAAAATACTACATCCGAGATGTTAGGTTCCCTTAGGTTCGGATATATAAAGTTATACACGTATATAATGTCCCCACCGAGAAGTACGGGTCGACACGACCGGGATTTTGTAAAACATTACCAGCGACGGTCTAGATGGGTTAGGTTAGGTTATATTACGATATAGACGTATATAACGTGCACACAGAGAAGTAGGGGCCGACCCGCCAGGAATGTTGGAAAATACTACATCCGAGATGTTAGGTTCCCTTAGGTTAGGATATATAAATTTATAGACGTATATAATATCCGCACCGAGACGTACGGGAAGACATGAACGGGATTCTGTGAAACATTACCAGCGAGGGTCTAGGTGGGTTAGGTTAGGTTATATTACGATGTAGACGTATACAATGTGTCCACCGAGAAGTAGGGGCCGACCAGCCAGAAATGTTGGAAAATACTACATCCGAGATGTTAGGTTCCCTTAGGTTAGGATATATAAATTTATAGACGTATATAATATCCGCACCGAGACGTACGGGAAGACATGAACGGGATTGTGTGAAACATTACCAACGAGGGTCTAGGTGGGTTAGGTTAGGTTATATTACGTTATAGACGTATATAATAATCCCACCGAGAATTGGCGCCGAACCGCCAGGAATGTCGTGAAATACTACATCCGAGATGTTAGGTTCCCTTAGGTTAGGATATATAACGTTATAGACGTATATAATGTCCTCACCGTAATGTACGGGCGGACACGACCGGGATTTTGTAAAACATTACCAGTGAGGGTCTAGATAGGTTAGGTTACGTTATATTACGATATAGACGTATACAATGTGTCCACCGAGAAGTGGGGGCCGACCCGCCAGGAATGTTGGAAAATACTACATCCGAGATGTTAGGTTCCCTCAGGTTAGGATATATAAAGTTATAGACGTATATCATGTCCCCACGGCAAAGTACGGGCCGACACGACCGGAATTTTGTAAAACATTACCAGCGAGGGTCTAGATGAGTTAGGTTAGGTTATATTACGTTATGGGCGTATATAATGTACCCACCGAGAAGTAGGGGCCGGCCCGCCAGGAATGTTGGAAAATACTACATCCGAGATGTTAGGTTCCCTTGGGTTAGGATATATAACGTTATAGACGTATATAATGTCCCCACCGAGAAGTACGGGCCGACACGACCGGAATTTTGTAAAACATTACCAGCGAGGGTCTAGATGGGTTAGGTTAGGTTATATTACGATATGGACGTATATAATGTGCCCACCGAGAAGTAGGGGCTGGCCCGCCAGGAATGTTGGAAAATACTACATCCGAGATGTCAGGTTCCCTTGTGTTCGGATATATAACGTTATAGACGTATATAAAGTCCCCACCGAGAAGTACGGGCCGACACGACCGGGATTTTGTAAAACATTACCAGCGAGGGTCTAGATGGGTTAGGTTAGGTTATATTACGATATGGACGTATATAATGCGCCCACCGAGAAGTAGGGGCCGACCCGCCAGGAATGTTGGAAAATACTACATCCGAGATGTTAGGTTCCCTTAGGTTAGGATATATAACCTTATAGACGTATATAATGTCCCCACGGCAAAGTAGGGGCCGACACGACCGAAATTTTGTAAAACATTACCAGCGATGGTCTAGATGGGATAGGTTATGTTATATTACAATATGAACGTATATAATGTGCCCACCGAGAAGTAGGGGCCGGCCCGCCAGGAATGTTGGAAAATACTACATCCGAGATGTTAGGTTCCCTTGGGTTAGGATATATAACGTTATAGACGTATATAATGTCCCCACCGAGAAGATCGGGACGACACGACCGGGATTTTGTAAAACATTACCAGCGACGGTCTAGATGGGTTAGGTTAGGTTATATTACGATATAGACGTATATAATGTGTCCACCGAGAAGTGGGGGCCGACACGCCAGGAATGTTGGAAAATACTACATCCCAGAAGTTAGGTACCCTCAGGTTCGGATATATAAAGTTATACACGTATATAATGTCCCCACGGCAAAGTACGGGCCGACACGACCGGAATTTTGTAAAACATTACCAGCGAGGGTCTAGATGGGTTAGGTTAGGTTATATTACGATATGGACGTATATAATGTGCCCACCGAGAAGTAGGGGCTGGCCCGCCAGGAATGTTGGAAAATACTACATCCGAGATGTTAGGTTCCCTTGGGTTAGGATATATAACGTTATAGACGTATATAATGTCCCCACCGAGAAGTACGGGCCGACACGACCGGAATTTTGTAAAACATTACCAGCGAGGGTCTAGATGGGTTAGGTTAGGTTATATTACGATATGGACGTATATAATGTGCCCACCGAGAAGTAGGGGCTGGCCCGCCAGGAATGTTGGAAAATACTACATCCGAGATGTCAGGTTCCCTTGTGTTCGGATATATAACGTTATAGACGTATATAAAGTCCCCACCGAGAAGTACGGGCCGACACGACCGGGATTTTGTAAAACATTACCAGCGAGGGTCTAGATGGGTTAGGTTAGGTTATATTACGATATGGACGTATATAATGCGCCCACCGAGAAGTAGGGGCCGACCCGCCAGGAATGTTGGAAAATACTACATCCGAGATGTTAGGTTCCCTTAGGTTAGGATATATAACCTTATAGACGTATATAATGTCCCCACGGCAAAGTAGGGGCCGACACGACCGAAATTTTGTAAAACATTACCAGCGATGGTCTAGATGGGATAGGTTATGTTATATTACAATATGAACGTATATAATGTGCCCACCGAGAAGTAGGGGCCGGCCCGCCAGGAATGTTGGAAAATACTACATCCGAGATGTTAGGTTCCCTTGGGTTAGGATATATAACGTTATAGACGTATATAATGTCCCCACCGAGAAGATCGGGACGACACGACCGGGATTTTGTAAAACATTACCAGCGACGGTCTAGATGGGTTAGGTTAGGTTATATTACGATATAGACGTATATAATGTGTCCACCGAGAAGTGGGGGCCGACACGCCAGGAATGTTGGAAAATACTACATCCCAGAAGTTAGGTACCCTCAGGTTCGGATATATAAAGTTATACACGTATATAATGTCCCCACGGCAAAGTACGGGCCGACACGACCGGAATTTTGTAAAACATTACCAGCGAGGGTCTAGATGGGTTAGGTTAGGTTATATTACGATATGGACGTATATAATGTGCCCACCGAGAAGTAGGGGCTGGCCCGCCAGGAATGTTGGAAAATACTACATCCGAGATGTCAGGTTCCCTTGTGTTCGGATATATAACGTTATAGACGTATATAAAGTCCCCACCGAGAAGTACGTGCCGACACGACCGGGATTTTGTAAAACATTACCAGCGAGGGTCTAGATGGGTTAGGTTAGGTTATATTACGATATGGACGTATATAATGCGCCCACCGAGAAGTAGGGGCCGACCCGCCAGGAATGTTGGAAAATACTACATCCGAGATGTTAGGTTCCCTTAGGTTAGGATATATAACCTTATAGACGTATATAATGTCCCCACGGCAAAGTAGGGGCCGACCCGCCAGGAATGTTGGAAAATACTACATCCGAGATGTTAGGTTCCCTCTGGTTAGGATATATAACGTTATAGACGTATATAATGTCCCCACCGAGAAGTACCGGCCGACACGACCGGGATTTTGTAAAACATTACCAGCGAGGGTCTAGATCGGTTGGGTTAGGTTATATTACGATATAGACGTATATAATGTTCCCACCGAGAAGTAGGGGCCGACCCGGCAGAAGTGATGGAAAATACTACATCCGAGATGTTAGGTTCCCTTAGGTTCGGATATATAAAGTTATACACGTATATAATGTCCCCACCGAGAAGTACGGGTCGACACGACCGGGATTTTGTAAAACATTACCAGCGACGGTCTAGATGGGTTAGGTTAGGTTATATTACGATATAGACGTATATAATGTGCACACAGAGAAGTAGGGGCCGACCCGCCAGGAATGTTGGAAAATACTACATCCGAGATGTTAGGTTCCCTTAGGTTAGGATATATAAATTTATAGACGTATATAATATCCGCACCGAGACGTACGGGAAGACATGAACGGGATTCTGTGAAACATTACCAGCGAGGGTCTAGGTGGGTTAGGTTAGGTTATATTACGATGTAGACGCATACAATGTGTCCACCGAGAAGTAGGGGCCGACCAGCCAGAAATGTTGGAAAATACTACATCCGAGATGTTAGGTTCCCTTAGGTTAGGATATATAAATTTATAGACGTATATAATATCCGCACCGAGACGTACGGGAAGACATGAACGGGATTGTGTGAAACATTACCAACGAGGGTCTAGGTGGGTTAGGTTAGGTTATATTACGTTATAGACGTATATAATAATCCCACCGAGAATTGGCGCCGAACCGCCAGGAATGTCGTGAAATACTACATCCGAGATGTTAGGTTCCCTTAGGTTAGGATATATAACGTTATAGACGTATATAATGTCCTCACCGTGATGTACGGGCCGACACGACCGGGATTTTGTAAAACATTACCAGTGAGGGTCTAGATAGGTTAGGTTACGTTATATTACGATATAGACGTATACAATGTGTCCACCGAGAAGTGGGGGCCGACCCGCCAGGAATGTTGGAAAATACTACATCCGAGATGTTAGGTTCCCTTAGGTTAGGATATATAACCTTATAGACGTATATAATGTCCCCACGGCAAAGTAGGGGCCGACCCGCCAGGAATGTTGGAAAATACTACATCCGAGATGTTAGGTTCCCTCTGGTTAGGATATATAACGTTATAGACGTATATAATGTCCCCACCGAGAAGTACCGGCCGACACGACCGGGATTTTGTAAAACATTACCAGCGAGGGTCTAGATCGGTTGGGTTAGGTTATATTACGATATAGACGTATATAATGTTCCCACCGAGAAGTAGGGGCCGACCCGGCAGAAGTGATGGAAAATACTACATCCGAGATGTTAGGTTCCCTTAGGTTCGGATATATAAAGTTATACACGTATATAATGTCCCCACCGAGAAGTACGGGTCGACACGACCGGGATTTTGTAAAACATTACCAGCGACGGTCTAGATGGGTTAGGTTAGGTTATATTACGATATAGACGTATATAACGTGCACACAGAGAAGTAGGGGCCGACCCGCCAGGAATGTTGGAAAATACTACATCCGAGATGTTAGGTTCCCTTAGGTTAGGATATATAAATTTATAGACGTATATAATATCCGCACCGAGACGTACGGGAAGACATGAACGGGATTCTGTGAAACATTACCAGCGAGGGTCTAGGTGGGTTAGGTTAGGTTATATTACGATGTAGACGTATACAATGTGTCCACCGAGAAGTAGGGGCCGACCAGCCAGAAATGTTGGAAAATACTACATCCGAGATGTTAGGTTCCCTTAGGTTAGGATATATAAATTTATAGACGTATATAATATCCGCACCGAGACGTACGGGAAGACATGAACGGGATTGTGTGAAACATTACCAACGAGGGTCTAGGTGGGTTAGGTTAGGTTATATTACGTTATAGACGTATATAATAATCCCACCGAGAATTGGCGCCGAACCGCCAGGAATGTCGTGAAATACTACATCCGAGATGTTAGGTTCCCTTAGGTTAGGATATATAACGTTATAGACGTATATAATGTCCTCACCGTAATGTACGGGCGGACACGACCGGGATTTTGTAAAACATTACCAGTGAGGGTCTAGATAGGTTAGGTTACGTTATATTACGATATAGACGTATACAATGTGTCCACCGAGAAGTGGGGGCCGACCCGCCAGGAATGTTGGAAAATACTACATCCGAGATGTTAGGTTCCCTCAGGTTAGGATATATAAAGTTATAGACGTATATCATGTCCCCACGGCAAAGTACGGGCCGACACGACCGGAATTTTGTAAAACATTACCAGCGAGGGTCTAGATGAGTTAGGTAAGGTTATATTACGTTATGGGCGTATATAATGTACCCACCGAGAAGTAGGGGCCGGCCCGCCAGGAATGTTGGAAAATACTACATCCGAGATGTTAGGTTCCCTTGGGTTAGGATATATAACGTTATAGACGTATATAATGTCCCCACCGAGAAGTACGGGCCGACACGACCGGAATTTTGTAAAACATTACCAGCGAGGGTCTAGATGGGTTAGGTTAGGTTATATTACGATATGGACGTATATAATGTGCCCACCGAGAAGTAGGGGCTGGCCCGCCAGGAATGTTGGAAAATACTACATCCGAGATGTCAGGTTCCCTTGTGTTCGGATATATAACGTTATAGACGTATATAAAGTCCCCACCGAGAAGTACGGGCCGACACGACCGGGATTTTGTAAAACATTACCAGCGAGGGTCTAGATGGGTTAGGTTAGGTTATATTACGATATGGACGTATATAATGCGCCCACCGAGAAGTAGGGGCCGACCCGCCAGGAATGTTGGAAAATACTACATCCGAGATGTTAGGTTCCCTTAGGTTAGGATATATAACCTTATAGACGTATATAATGTCCCCACGGCAAAGTAGGGGCCGACACGACCGAAATTTTGTAAAACATTACCAGCGATGGTCTAGATGGGATAGGTTATGTTATATTACAATATGAACGTATATAATGTGCCCACCGAGAAGTAGGGGCCGGCCCGCCAGGAATGTTGGAAAATACTACATCCGAGATGTTAGGTTCCCTTGGGTTAGGATATATAACGTTATAGACGTATATAATGTCCCCACCGAGAAGATCGGGACGACACGACCGGGATTTTGTAAAACATTACCAGCGACGGTCTAGATGGGTTAGGTTAGGTTATATTACGATATAGACGTATATAATGTGTCCACCGAGAAGTGGGGGCCGACACGCCAGGAATGTTGGAAAATACTACATCCCAGAAGTTAGGTACCCTCAGGTTCGGATATATAAAGTTATACACGTATATAATGTCCCCACGGCAAAGTACGGGCCGACACGACCGGAATTTTGTAAAACATTACCAGCGAGGGTCTAGATGGGTTAGGTTAGGTTATATTACGATATGGACGTATATAATGTGCCCACCGAGAAGTAGGGGCTGGCCCGCCAGGAATGTTGGAAAATACTACATCCGAGATGTCAGGTTCCCTTGTGTTCGGATATATAACGTTATAGACGTATATAAAGTCCCCACCGAGAAGTACGTGCCGACACGACCGGGATTTTGTAAAACATTACCAGCGAGGGTCTAGATGGGTTAGGTTAGGTTATATTACGATATGGACGTATATAATGCGCCCACCGAGAAGTAGGGGCCGACCCGCCAGGAATGTTGGAAAATACTACATCCGAGATGTTAGGTTCCCTTAGGTTAGGATATATAACCTTATAGACGTATATAATGTCCCCACGGCAAAGTAGGGGCCGACCCGCCAGGAATGTTGGAAAATACTACATCCGAGATGTTAGGTTCCCTCTGGTTAGGATATATAACGTTATAGACGTATATAATGTCCCCACCGAGAAGTACCGGCCGACACGACCGGGATTTTGTAAAACATTACCAGCGAGGGTCTAGATCGGTTGGGTTAGGTTATATTACGATATAGACGTATATAATGTTCCCACCGAGAAGTAGGGGCCGACCCGGCAGAAGTGATGGAAAATACTACATCCGAGATGTTAGGTTCCCTTAGGTTCGGATATATAAAGTTATACACGTATATAATGTCCCCACCGAGAAGTACGGGTCGACACGACCGGGATTTTGTAAAACATTACCAGCGACGGTCTAGATGGGTTAGGTTAGGTTATATTACGATATAGACGTATATAATGTGCACACAGAGAAGTAGGGGCCGACCCGCCAGGAATGTTGGAAAATACTACATCCGAGATGTTAGGTTCCCTTAGGTTAGGATATATAAATTTATAGACGTATATAATATCCGCACCGAGACGTACGGGAAGACATGAACGGGATTCTGTGAAACATTACCAGCGAGGGTCTAGGTGGGTTAGGTTAGGTTATATTACGATGTAGACGTATACAATGTGTCCACCGAGAAGTAGGGGCCGACCAGCCAGAAATGTTGGAAAATACTACATCCGAGATGTTAGGTTCCCTTAGGTTAGGATATATAAATTTATAGACGTATATAATATCCGCACCGAGACGTACGGGAAGACATGAACGGGATTGTGTGAAACATTACCAACGAGGGTCTAGGTGGGTTAGGTTAGGTTATATTACGTTATAGACGTATATAATAATCCCACCGAGAATTGGCGCCGAACCGCCAGGAATGTCGTGAAATACTACATCCGAGATGTTAGGTTCCCTTAGGTTAGGATATATAACGTTATAGACGTATATAATGTCCTCACCGTGATGTACGGGCCGACACGACCGGGATTTTGTAAAACATTACCAGTGAGGGTCTAGATAGGTTAGGTTACGTTATATTACGATATAGACGTATACAATGTGTCCACCGAGAAGTGGGGGCCGACCCGCCAGGAATGTTGGAAAATACTACATCCGAGATGTTAGGTTCCCTTAGGTTAGGATATATAACCTTATAGACGTATATAATGTCCCCACGGCAAAGTAGGGGCCGACCCGCCAGGAATGTTGGAAAATACTACATCCGAGATGTTAGGTTCCCTCTGGTTAGGATATATAACGTTATAGACGTATATAATGTCCCCACCGAGAAGTACCGGCCGACACGACCGGGATTTTGTAAAACATTACCAGCGAGGGTCTAGATCGGTTGGGTTAGGTTATATTACGATATAGACGTATATAATGTTCCCACCGAGAAGTAGGGGCCGACCCGGCAGAAGTGATGGAAAATACTACATCCGAGATGTTAGGTTCCCTTAGGTTCGGATATATAAAGTTATACACGTATATAATGTCCCCACCGAGAAGTACGGGTCGACACGACCGGGATTTTGTAAAACATTACCAGCGACGGTCTAGATGGGTTAGGTTAGGTTATATTACGATATAGACGTATATAACGTGCACACAGAGAAGTAGGGGCCGACCCGCCAGGAATGTTGGAAAATACTACATCCGAGATGTTAGGTTCCCTTAGGTTAGGATATATAAATTTATAGACGTATATAATATCCGCACCGAGACGTACGGGAAGACATGAACGGGATTCTGTGAAACATTACCAGCGAGGGTCTAGGTGGGTTAGGTTAGGTTATATTACGATGTAGACGTATACAATGTGTCCACCGAGAAGTAGGGGCCGACCAGCCAGAAATGTTGGAAAATACTACATCCGAGATGTTAGGTTCCCTTAGGTTAGGATATATAAATTTATAGACGTATATAATATCCGCACCGAGACGTACGGGAAGACATGAACGGGATTGTGTGAAACATTACCAACGAGGGTCTAGGTGGGTTAGGTTAGGTTATATTACGTTATAGACGTATATAATAATCCCACCGAGAATTGGCGCCGAACCGCCAGGAATGTCGTGAAATACTACATCCGAGATGTTAGGTTCCCTTAGGTTAGGATATATAACGTTATAGACGTATATAATGTCCTCACCGTGATGTACGGGCGGACACGACCGGGATTTTGTAAAACATTACCAGTGAGGGTCTAGATAGGTTAGGTTACGTTATATTACGATATAGACGTATACAATGTGTCCACCGAGAAGTGGGGGCCGACCCGCCAGGAATGTTGGAAAATACTACATCCGAGATGTTAGGTTCCCTCAGGTTAGGATATATAAAGTTATAGACGTATATCATGTCCCCACGGCAAAGTACGGGCCGACACGACCGGAATTTTGTAAAACATTACCAGCGAGGGTCTAGATGAGTTAGGTTAGGTTATATTACGTTATGGGCGTATATAATGTACCCACCGAGAAGTAGGGGCCGGCCCGCCAGGAATGTTGGAAAATACTACATCCGAGATGTTAGGTTCCCTTGGGTTAGGATATATAACGTTATAGACGTATATAATGTCCCCACCGAGAAGTACGGGCCGACACGACCGGAATTTTGTAAAACATTACCAGCGAGGGTCTAGATGGGTTAGGTTAGGTTATATTACGATATGGACGTATATAATGTGCCCACCGAGAAGTAGGGGCTGGCCCGCCAGGAATGTTGGAAAAT
Source organism: Xylocopa violacea (assembly GCA_963969225.1). Taxonomy (NCBI): domain Eukaryota; kingdom Metazoa; phylum Arthropoda; class Insecta; order Hymenoptera; family Apidae; genus Xylocopa; species Xylocopa violacea. Next base: position 261,640 of record CAXAJV010000531.1, on the reverse strand, counting down.
ACTACATCCGAGATGTCAGGTTCCCTTGTGTTCGGATATATAACCTTATAGACGTATATAAAGTCCCCACCGCAAAGTACGGGCCGAAACAACCGGGATTTTGTAAAACATTACCAGCGAGGGTCTAGATGGGTTAGGTTAGGTTATATTACGATATGGACGTATATAATGCGCCCACCGAGAAGTAGGGGCCGACCCGCCAGGAATGTTGGAAAATACTACATCCGAGATGTTAGGTTCCCTTAGGTTAGGATATATAACCTTATAGACGTATATAATGTCCCCACGGCAAAGTAGGGGCCGACACGACCGAAATTTTGTAAAACATTACCAGCGATGGTCTAGATGGGATAGGTTATGTTATATTACAATATGAACGTATATAATGTGCCCACCGAGAAGTAGGGGCCGGCCCGCCAGGAATGTTGGAAAATACTACATCCGAGATGTTAGGTTCCCTTGGGTTAGGATATATAACGCTATAGACGTATATAATGTCCCCACCGAGAAGATCGGGACGACACGACCGGGATTTTGTAAAACATTACCAGCGACGGTCTAGATGGGTTAGGTTAGGTTATATTACGATATAGACGTATATAATGTGTCCACCGAGAAGTGGGGGCCGACACGCCAGGAATGTTGGAAAATACTACATCCGAGAAGTTAGGTACCCTCAGGTTCGGATATATAAAGTTATACACGTATATAATGTCCCCACGGCAAAGTACGGGCCGACACGACCGGAATTTTGTAAAACATTACCAGCGAGGGTCTAGATGGGTTAGGTTAGGTTATATTACGATATGGACGTATATAATGTGCCCACCGAGAAGTAGGGGCTGGCCCGCCAGGAATGTTGGAAAATACTACATCCGAGATGTTAGGTTCCCTTAGGTTAGGATATATAAATTTATAGACGTATATAATATCCGCACCGAGACGTACGGGAAGACATGAACGGGATTGTGTGAAACATTACCAACGAGGGTCTAGGTGGGTTAGGTTAGGTTATATTACGTTATAGACGTATATAATAATCCCACCGAGAATTGGCGCCGAACCGCCAGGAGTGTCGTGAAATACTACATCCGAGATGTTAGGTTCCCTTAGGTTAGGATATATAACGTTATAGACGTATATAATGTCCTCACCGTGATGTACGGGCCGACACGACCGGGATTTTGTAAAACATTACCAGTGAGGGTCTAGATAGGTTAGGTTACGTTATATTACGATATAGACGTATACAATGTGTCCACCGAGAAGTGGGGGCCGACCCGCCAGGAATGTTGGAAAATACTACATCCGAGATGTTAGGTTCCCTCAGGTTAGGATATATAAAGTTATAGACGTATATAATGTCCCCACCGAGAAGTACGGGCCGACACGACCGGAATTTTGTAAAGCATTAGCAGCGAGGGTCTAGATGGGTTAGGTTAGGTTATATTACGATATGGACGTATATAATGTGCCCACCGAGAAGTAGGGGCTGGCCCGCCAGGAACGTTGGAAAATACTACATCCGAGAAGTTAGGTTCCCTTGGGTTAGGATATATAACGTTATAGACGTATATAATGTCCCCACCGAGAAGTACGGGCCGACACGACCGGAATTTTGTAAAGCATTAGCAGCGAGGGTCTAGATGGGTTAGGTTAGGTTATATTACGATATGGACGTATATAATGTGCCCACCGAGAAGTAGGGGCTGGCCCGCCAGGAACGTTGGAAAATACTACATCCGAGAAGTTAGGTTCCCTTAGGTTAGGATATATAACGATATAGACGTATATAATGTCCCCACCGAGAAGTACGGGCCGACACGACCGGGATTTTGTAAAACATTACCAGCGAGGGTCTAGGTGGGTTAGGTTAGGTAATATTACGTTATAGACGTATATAATGTTCCCACCGAGAAGTAGGGGCCGACCCGCCAGAAATGTTGGAAAATACTACATCCGAGATGTTAGGTTCCCTTAGGTTAGGATATATAACGTTATAGACGTATATAATGTCCCCACGGCAGAGTACGGGCCGACACGACCGGAATTTTGTAAAACATTACCAGCGAGGGTCTAGATGAGTTAGGTTAGGTTATATTACGATATGGACGTATATAATGTGCCCTCCGAGAAGTAGGGACCGACCCGCCAGGAATGTTGGAAAATACTACATCCGAGAAGTTAGGTTCCCTTGTGTTCGGATATATAACCTTATAGACGTATATAAAGTCCCCACCGCAAAGTACGGGCCGAAACGACCGGGATTTTGTAAAACATTACCAGCGAGGGTCTAGATGGGTTAGGTTAGGTTATATTACGATATGGACGTATATAATGCGCCCACCGAGAAGTAGGGGCCGACCCGCCAGGAATGTTGGAAAATACTACATCCGAGATGTTAGGTTCCCTTAGGTTAGGATATATAACCTTATAGACGTATATAATGTCCCCACGGCAAAGTAGGGGCCGACACGACCGAAATTTTGTAAAACATTACCAGCGATGGTCTAGATGGGATAGGTTATGTTATATTACAATATGAACGTATATAATGTGCCCACCGAGAAGTAGGGGCCGGCCCGCCAGGAATGTCGGAAAATACTACATCCGAGATGTTAGGTTCCCTTGGGTTAGGATATATAACGTTATAGACGTATATAATGTCCCCACCGAGAAGATCGGGACGACACGACCGGGATTTTGTAAAACATTACCAGCGACGGTCTAGATGGGTTAGGTTAGGTTATATTACGATATAGACGTATATAATGTGTCCACCGAGAAGTGGGGGCCGACCCGCCAGGAATGTTGGAAAATACTACATCCGAGAAGTTAGGTACCCTCAGGTTCGGATATATAAAGTTATACACGTATATAATGTCCCCACGGCAAAGTACGGGCCGACACGACCGGAATTTTGTAAAACATTACCAGTGAGGGTCTAGATGGGTTAGGTTAGTTTATATTACGATATGGACGTATGTAATGTGCCCACCGAGAAGTAGGGGCTGACCCGCCAGGAATGTTGGAAAATACTACATCCGAGATGTTAGGTTCCCTCATGTTCGGATATATAATGTTATAGACGTATATAAAGTCCCCACCGAGAAGTACGGGCCGACACGACCGGAATTTTGTAAAACATTACCAGCGACGGTCTAGATGGGTTAGGTTAGGTTATATTACGATATGGACGTATATAATGTGCCCTCCGAGAAGTAGGGGCCGACCCGCCAGGAACGTTGGAAAATACTACATCCGAGAAGTTAGGTTCCCTTAGGTTAGGATATATAACGTTATAGACGTATATAATGTCCCCACCGAGAAGTACGGGCCGACACGACCGGGATTTTGTAAAACATTATCACCGAGGGGCAAAATGAGTTAGGTTAGGTTATATTACGATATAGACGTATATAATGTCCCCACCGAGAAGTAGGGGCCGTCACGCCTGGAAAGTTGGAAAATACTACATCCGAGATGTTAGGTTCCCTTAGGTTAGGATATATAACGTTATAGACGTATATAATGTCTCCACGGCAGAGTACGGGCCGACACGACCGGAATTTTGTAAAACATTACCAGCGAGGGTCTAGATGGGTTAGGTTAGGTTATATTACGATATGGACGTATATAATGTGCCCACCGAGAAGTAGGGGCTGGCCCGCCAGGAATGTTGGAAAATACTACATCCGAGATGTCAGGTTCCCTTGTGTTCGGATATATAACGTTATAGACGTATATAAAGTCCCCACCGAGAAGTACGGGCCGACACGACCGGAATTTTGTAAACCATACCAGCGACGGTCTAGATGGGTTAGGTTAGGTTATATTACGATATGGACGTATATAATGTGCCCTCCGAGAAGTAGGGGCCGACCCGCCAGGAATGTTGGAAAATACTACATCCGAGAAGTTAGGTTCCATTAGGTTAGGATATATAACGTTATAGACGTATATAATGTCCCCACCGAGAAGTACGGGCCGACACGACCGGAATTTTGTAAAACATTACCAGCGAGGGTCTAGGTGGGTTAGGTTAGGTTATATTACGATATAGACGTATATAATGTTCCCACCGAGAAGTAGGGGCCGACCAGCCAGAAATGTTGGAAAATACTACATCCGAGATGTTAGGTTCCCTTAGGTTAGGATATATAACGCTATAGACGTATATAATGTCCCCACCGAGAAGTACGGGCCGACACGACCGGGATTTTGTAAAACATTACCAGCGAGGATCTAGATGGGTTAGGTTTGGTTATATTACGATATGTACGTATATAATGTGCCCACCGGGAAGTAGGGGCTGGCCCGCCAGGAATGTTGGAAAATACTACATCCGAGATGTCAGGCTCCCTTGTGTTCGGATATATAACGTTATAGACGTATATAAAGTCCCGACCGAGAAGTACGGGTCGACACGACCGGGATTTTGTAAAACATTACCAGCGACGGTCTAGATGGGTTAGGTTAGGTTATGTTACGATATAGACGTATATAATGTTCCCACCGAGAAGTAGGGGCCGACCCGCCAGGAATGTTGGAAAATACTACATCCGAGATGTTAGGTTCCCTTAGGTTAGGATATATAAATTTATAGACGTATATAATATCCGCACCGAGACGTACGGGAAGACATGAACGGGATTCTGCGAAACATTACCAGCGAGGGTCTAGGTGTGTTAGGTTAGGTTATATTACGTTATAGACGTATATAATGTTCCCACCGAGAATTAGGGCCGGCCCGCCAGAAATGTTGGAAAATACTACATCCGAGATGTTAGGTTCCCTTAGGTTAGGATATATAACGTTATAGACGTATATAATGTCTCCACGGCAGAGTACGGGCCGACACGACCGGAATTTTGTAAAACATTACCAGCGAGGGTCTAGATGGGTTAGGTTAGGTTATATTACGATATGGACGTATATAATGTGCCCACCGAGAAGTAGGGGCTGGCCCGCCAGGAATGTTGGAAAATACTACATCCGAGATGTCAGGTGCCCTTGTGTTCGGATATATAACGTTATAGACGTATATAAAGTCCCCACCGAGAAGTACGGGCCGACTCGACCGGGATTTTGTAAAACATTACCAGCGAGGGTTTAGATGGGTTAGGTTAGGTTATATTACGATATGGACGTATATAATGTGCCCACCGAGAAGTAGGGGCTGGCCCGCCAGGAATGTTGGAAAATACTACATCCGAGATGTCAGGTTCCCTTGTGTTCGG
>CAXAJV010000531.1:81200-256200 GCA_963969225.1 Xylocopa violacea | reverse complement strand
GACCGGAATTTTGTAAAACATTACCAGCGAGGGTCTAGATGGGTTAGGTTAGGTTATATTGCGATATAGACGTATATAATGTGTCCACCGAGAAGTGGGGGCCGACCCGCCAGGAATGTTGGAAAATACTACATCCGAGATGTTAGGTTCCCTCAGGTTAGGATATATAAAGTTATAGACGTATATAATGTCCCCACCGAGAAGTACGTGCCGACACGACCGGGATTTTGTAAAACATTACCAGCGAGGGTCTAGATGGGTTAGGTTAGGTTATATTACGATATAGACGTATATGATGTTCCCACCGAGAAGTAGGGGCCGACCCGCCAGAAATGTTGGAAAATACTACATCCGAGATGTTAGGTTCCCTTAGGTTAGGATATATAACCTTATAGACGTATATAATGTCCCCACGGCAAAGTAGGGGCCGACACGACCGGAATTTTGTAAAACATTACCAGCGAGGGTCTAGATGGGATATGTTAGGTTCCCTTAGGTTAGGATATATAACGTCATAGACGTATATAATGTCCCCACTGAGAAGTACGGGTCGACACGACCGGGATATTGTAAAACATTACCAGCGACGGTCTAGATGGGTTAGGGTAGGTTATATTACGATATAGACGTATATAATGTGCCCACCGAGAAGTAGGGGCCGACCCGCCAGGAATGTTGGAAGATACTACATCCGAGATGTTAGGTTCCCTTAGGTTAGGATATATAAGTTTATAGACGTATATAATAACCGAACCGAGACGTACGGGAAGACATGAACGGGATTCTGTGAAACATTACCAGCGGGGTTCTAGGTGGGTTAGGTTAGGTTACGTTACGATATAGACGTATATAATGTGCCCTCCGAGAAATAGGGACCGAAACGCCAGGAATGTTGGAAAATACTACATCCGACAAGTTAGGTTCCCTTAGGTTAGGATATATAACGTTATAGACGTATATAATGTCCCCACCGAGAAGTACGGGCCGACACGACCGGAATTTTGTAAAACATTACCAGCGAGGGTCTAGATGGGTTAGGTTAGGTTATATTGCGATATAGACGTATATAATGTGTTCACAGAGAAGTGGGGGCCGACCCGCCCGGAATGTTGGAAAATACTACATCCGAGATGTTAGGTTCCCTCAGGTTAGGATATATAAAGTTATAGACGTATATAATGTCCCCACCGAGAAGTACGTGCCGACACGACCAGGATTTTGTAAAACATTACCAGCGAGGGTCTAGATGGGTTAGGTTAGGTTATATTACGATATAGACGTATATAATGTTCCCACCGAGAAGTAGGGGCCGACCCGCCAGAAATGTTGGAAAATACTACATCCGAGATGTTAGGTTCCCTTAGGTTAGGATATATAACCTTATAGACGTATATAATGTCCCCACGGCAAAGTAGGGGCCGACACGACCGGAATTTTGTAAAACATTACCAGCGAGGGTCTAGATGGGATATGTTAGGTTCCCTTAGGTTAGGATATATAACGTCATAGACGTATATAATGTCCCCACTGAGAAGTACGGGTTGACACGACCGGGATTTTGTAAAACATTACCAGCGACGGTCTAGATGGGTTAGGGTAGGTTATATTACGATATAGACGTATATAATGTGCCCACCGAGAAGTAGGGGCCGACACGCCAGGACTGTTGGAAGATACTACATCCGAGATGTTAGGTTCCCTTAGGTTAGGATATATAAGTTTATAGACGTATATAATAACCGAACCGAGACGTACGGGAAGACATGAACGGGATTCTGTGAAACATTACCAGCGGGGTTCTAGGTGGGTTAGGTTAGTGTACGTTGCGATATAGACGTATATAATGTGCACACCGAGAAGTAGGGGCAGACCCGCCAGGAATGTTGGAAAATACTGCATCCGAGATGTTAGGTTCCCTTAGGTTAGGATATATAACGTTATAGACGTATATAATGTCCCCACGGCAAAGTACGGGCCGACACGACCGGAATTTTGTAAAACATTACCAGCGAGGGTCTAAATGGGTTAGGTTAGTTTATATTGCGATATTGACGTATATAATGAGCCCACCGAGAAGTAGGGGCCGACCCGCCAGGAATGTTGGAAAATATTACATCCGAGATGTTAGTTTCCCTTAGGTTAGGATATATAAATTTATAGACGTATATAATGTCCGCACCGAGACGTACGGGAAGACATGAACGGGATTCTGTAAAACATTCCCAGCTAGGGGCTAGCTGTGTTAGGTTAGGTTATATTACGTTATAGACGTATATAATGATCCCACTGAGAATTGGCGCCGACCCGCCAGGAATGTCGTGAAATACTACATCCGAGATGTTAGGTTCCCTTAGGTTAGGATATATAACGTTATAGACGTATATAATGTCCTCGCCGAGATGTACGGGCCGACACGACCGGAATTTTGTAAAACATTACCAATGAGGGTCTAGATGGGTTAGGTTAGGTTATATTACGATATAGACGTATATAATGTGCCCACCGAGAAGTAGGGGCCCACCGGCCAGGGATGTTGGAAAATACTACATCCGAGATGTTAGGTTCCCTTACGTTAGGATATATAACGTTATAGACGTATATAATGTGCCCACGGCAAAGTACGGTCCGACACGACCGGAATTTTGTAAAACATTACCAGCGAGGGTCTAGATGGGTTAGGTTAGGTTATATTGCGATATAGACGTATATAATGTGCCCTCCGAGAAGTAGGGGCCGACCCGCCAGGAATGTTGGAAAATACTACATCCGAGATGTTAGGTTCCCTTAGGTTAGGATATATAAATTTATAGACGTATATAATATCCGAACCGAGACGTACGGGAAGACATGAACGGGATTCTGTGAAACATTACCAGCGGGGTTCTAGGTGGGTTAGGTTAGGTTACGTTACGATATAGACGTATATAATGTGCCCACTGAGAAGTAGGAGCCGACCCGCCAGGAATGTTGGAAAATACTACATCCGAGATGTTAGGTTCCCTTGTGTTCGGATATATATCGTTATAGACGTATATAATGTCCCCACCGAGAAGTACGGGTCGACACGACCGGGATTTTGTAAAACATTACCAGCGACCGCCTAGATGGGTTAGGTTAGGTTATATTACGATATAGACGTATATAATGTGCCCACCGAGAAGTAGGGGCCGACCCGCCAGGAATGTTGGAAAATACTACATCCGAGATGTTAGGTTCCCTTAGGTTAGGATATATAAATTTATAGACGTATATAATATCCGAACCGAGACGTACGGGAAGACATGAACGGGATTCTGTGAAACATTACCAGCGGGGTTCTAGGTGGGTTAGGTTAGGTTACGTTACGATATAGACGTATATAATGTGCCCACCGAGAAGTAGGAGCCGACCCGCCAGGAATGTTGGAAAATACTACATCCGATATGTTAGGTTCCCTTAGGTTAGGATATATAACGATATAGACGTATATAATGTCCCCACCGGGAAGTACGGGCCGACACGACCGGGATTTTGTAAAACATTACCAGCGAGGTTCTAAATGGGTTAGGTAAGGTTATATTGCGATATAGACGTATATAATGAGCCCACCGAGAAGTAGGGGCCGGCACGCCAGGAATGTTGGAAAATACTACATCCGAGATGTTAGGTTCCCTTAGGTTAGGATATATAACGATATAGACGTATATAATGTCCCCACCGAGAAGTACGGGCCGACACGACCGGGATTTTGTAAAACATTACCAGCGAGGGTCTAGATGGGTTAGGTTAGGTTATATTGCGATATAGACGTATATAATGAGCCCACCGAGAAGTAGGGGCCGACCCTCCAGGAATGTTGGAAAATACTACATCCGAGATGTTAGGTTCCCTTACGTTAGGATATATAACGTTATAGACGTATATAATGTGCCCACGGCAAAGTACGGTCCGACACGACCGGGATTTTGTAAAACATTACCAGCGAGGGTCTAGATGGGTTAGGTTAGGTTATATTGCGATATAGACGTATATAATGAGCCCACCGAGAAGTAGGGGCCGACCCGCCATGAATGTTGGAAAATACTACATCCGAGATGTTAGGTTCCCTTAGGTTAGGATATATAAATTTGTAGACGTATATAATAACGGAACCGAGAAGTACGGGCCGACACGACCGGGATTTTGTAAAACATTACCAGCGAGGGTCTAGATGGGTTAGGTTAGGTTATATTGCGATATAGACGTATATAATGAGCTCACCGAGAAGTAGGGGCCGACCCGCCAGGAATGTTGGAAAATACTACATCCGAGGTGTTAGGTTCCCTTGTGTTCGGATATATAACGTTATAGACGTATATAATGTCCCCACCGAGAAGTACGGTTCGACACGACCGAGATTTTGTAAAACATTACCAGCGAGGGTCTAGATGGGTTAGGTTAGGTTATATTACGATATGGACGTATATAATGTGTCCACCGAGAAGTGGGGGCCGACCCGCCAGGAATGTTGGAAAATACTACATCCGAGATGTTAGGTTCCCTTACGTTAGTATATATAACGTTATAGACGTATATAATGTGCCCACGGCAAAGTACGGTCCGACACGACCGGAATTTTGTAATACATTACCAGCGAGGGTCTAGATGGGTTTGGTTAGGTTATATTGCGATATAGACGTATATAATGTGCCCTCCGAGAAGTAGGGGCCGACCCGCCAGGATTGTTGGAAAATACTACATCCGAGATGTTAGGTTCCCTTAGGTTAGGATATATAAATTTATAGACGTATATAATATCCGAACCGAGACGTACGGGAAGACATGAACGGGATTCTGTGAAACATTACCGGCGGGGTTCTAGGTGGGTTAGGTTAGGTTACGTTACGATATAGACGTATATAATGTGCCCACCGAGAAGTAGGAGCCGACCCGCCAGGAATGTTGGAAAATACTACATCCGAGATGTTAGGTTCCCTTAGGTTAGGATATATAACGATATAGACGTATATAATGTCCCCACCGAGAAGTACGTGCCGACACGACCGGGATTTTGTAAAACATTACCAGCGAGGGTCTAGATGGCTTAGGTTAGGTTATATTGCGTTATAGACGTATATAATGAGCCCACCGAGAAGTAGGGGCCGACCCGCCAGGAATGTTGGAAAATACTACATCCGAGATGTTAGGTTCCCTTAGGTTAGGATATATAAATTTATAGACGTATATAATATCCGCACCGAGACGTACGGGAAGACATGTACGGGATTGTGTGAAACATTACCAGCGAGGGTCTAGGTGGGTTAGGTTAGGTTATATTACGATATGGACGTATATAATGTGCCCTCCGAGAAGTAGGGGCCGAAACGCCAGGAATGTTGGAAAATACTACATCCGACAAGTTAGGTTCCCTTAGGTTAGGATATATAACGTTATAGACGTATATAATTTCCCGACCGAGAAGTACGGGTCGACACGACCGGAATTTTGTAAAACATTACCAGCGAGGGTCTAGATGGGTTAAGTTAGGTTATATTGCGATATAGACGTATATAATGTGTCCACCGAGAAGTGGGGGCCGACCCGCCAGGAATGTTGGAAAATACTACATCCGAGATGTTAGGTTCCCTCAGGTTAGGATATATAAAGTTATAGACGTATATAATGTCCCCACCGAGAAGTACGTGCCGACAAGACCGGGATTTTGTAAAACATTACCAGCGAGGGTCTAGATGGGTTAGGTTAGGTTATATTACGATATGGACGTATATAATGTGCCCTCCGAGAAGTAGGGGCCGAAACGCCAGGAATGTTGGAAAATACTACATCCGACAAGTTAGGTTCCCTTAGGTTAGGATATATAACCTTATAGACGTATATAATGTCCCCACGGCAAAGTAGGGGCCGACACGACCGGAATTTTGTAAAACATTACCAGCGAGGGTCTAGATGGGATATGTTAGGTTTCCTTAGGTTAGGGTATATAACGTTATAGACGTATATAATGTCCCCACCGAGAAGTACGGGCCGACAAGACCGGGATTTTGTAAAACATTACCAGCGACGGTCTAGATGGGTTAGGGTAGGTTATATTACGATATAGACGTATATAATGAGCCCACCGAGAAGTAGGGGCCGACCCGCCAGGAAAGTTGGAAAATACTACATCCGAGATGTTAGGTTCCCTTAGGTTAGGATATATAAATTTGTAGACGTATATAATAACGGAACCGAGAAGTACGGGCCGACACGACCGGGATTTTGTAAAACATTACCAGCGAGGGTCTAGATGGGTTAGGTTAGGTTATATTGCGATATAGACGTATATAATGAGCTCACCGAGAAGTAGGGGCCGACCCGCCAGGAATGTTGGAAAATACTACATCCGAGGTGTTAGGTTCCCTTGTGTTCGGATATATAACGTTATAGACGTATATAATGTCCCCACCGAGAAGTACGGGTCGACACGACCGGGATTTTGTAAAACATTACCAGCGACCGTCTAGATAGGTTAGGTTAGGTTATATTACGATATAGACGTATATAATGTCCCCACCGAGAAGTAGGGGCCGACCCGCCAGGAATGTTGGAAAATACTACATCCGAGATGTTAGGTTCCCTTAGGTTAGGATATATAAATTTATAGACGTATATAATATCCGCACCGAGACGTACGGGAAGACATGTACGGGATTGTGTGAAACATTACCAGCGAGGGTCTAGGTGGGTTAGGTTAGGTTATATTACGATATGGACGTATATAATGTGCCCTCCGAGAAGTAGGGGCCGAAACGCCAGGAATGTTGGAAAATACTACATCCGACAAGTTAGGTTCCCTTAGGTTAGGATATATAACGTTATAGACGTATATAATTTCCCGACCGAGAAGTACGGGTCGACACGACCGGAATTTTGTAAAACATTACCAGCGAGGGTCTAGATGGGTTAAGTTAGGTTATATTGCGATATAGACGTATATAATGTGTCCACCGAGAAGTGGGGGCCGACCCGCCAGGAATGTTGGAAAATACTACATCCGAGATGTTAGGTTCCCTCAGGTTAGGATATATAAAGTTATAGACGTATATAATGTCCCCACGGAGAAGTACTGGCCGACACGACCGGGATTTCGTAAAACATTACCAGCGAGGGTCTAGATGGGTTAGGTTAGGATATATAACGTTATAGACGTATATAATGTCCCCACCGAGAAGTACGTGCCGACACGACCGGAATTTTGTAAAACATTACCAGCGAGGGTTTAAATGGGTTAGGTTAGGTTATATTACGATATAGACGTATATAATGTGCCCACCGAGAAGTAGGGCCCGACCCGCCAGGAATGTTGGAAAATACTACATCCGAGATGTTAGGTTCCCTTAGGTTAGGATATATAAATTTATAGACGTATATAATATCCGAACCGAGACGTACGGGAAGACATGAACGGGATTCTGTGAAACATTACCAGCGGGGTTCTAGGTGGGTTAGGTTAGGTTACGTTACGATATAGACGTATATAATGTGCCCACCGAGAAGTAGGAGCCGACCCGCCAGGAATGTTGGAAAATACTACATCCGAGATGTTAGGTTCCCTTAGGTTAGGATATATAAATTTATAGACGTATATAATATCCGAACCGAGACGTACGGGAAGACATGAACGGGATTCTGTGAAACATTACCAGCGGGGTTCTAGGTGGGTTAGGTTAGGGTACGTTGCGATATAGACGTATATAATGTGCACACCGAGAAGTAGGGGCAGACCCGCCAGGAATGTTGGAAAATACTGCATCCGAGATGTTAGGTTCCCTTAGGTTAGGATATATAACGTTATAGACGTATATAATGTCCCCACGGCAAAGTACGGGCCGACACGACCGGAATTTTGTAAAACATTACCAGCGAGGGTCTAAATGGGTTAGGTTAGTTTATATTGCGATATAGACGTATATAATGAGCCCACCGAGAAGTAGGGGCCGACCCGCCAGGAATGTTGGAAAATATTACATCCGAGATGTTAGTTTCCCTTAGGTTAGGATATATAAATTTATAGACGTATATAATGTCCGCACCGAGACGTACGGGAAGACATGAACGGGATTCTGTAAAACATTCCCAGCTAGGGGCTAGCTGTGTTAGGTTAGGTTATATTACGTTATAGACGTATATAATGATCCCACTGAGAATTGGCGCCGACCCGCCAGGAATGTCGTAAAATACTACATCCGAGATGTTAGGTTCCCTTAGGTTAGGATATATAACGTTATAGACGTATATAATGTCCTCGCCGAGATGTACGGGCCGACACGTCCGGAATTTTGTAAAACATTACCAATGAGGGTCTAGATGGGTTAGGTTAGGTTATATTACGATATAGACGTATATAATGTGCCCACCGAGAAGTAGGGGCCCACCGGCCAGGGATGTTGGAAAATACTACATCCGAGATGTTAGGTTCCCTTACGTTAGGATATATAACGTTATAGACGTATATAATGTGCCCACGGCAAAGTACGGTCCGACACGACCGGAATTTTGTAAAACATTACCAGCGAGGGTCTAGATGGGTTAGGTTAGGTTATATTGCGATATAGACGTATATAATGTGCCCTCCGAGAAGTAGGGGCCGACCCGCCAGGAATGTTGGAAAATACTACATCCGAGATGTTAGGTTCCCTTAGGTTAGGATATATAAATTTATAGACGTATATAATATCCGAACCGAGACGTACGGGAAGACATGAACGGGATTCTGTGAAACATTACCAGCGGGGTTCTAGGTGGGTTAGGTTAGGTTACGTTACGATATAGACGTATATAATGTGCCCACCGAGAAGTAGGAGCCGACCCGCCAGGAATGTTGGAAAATACTACATCCGATATGTTAGGTTCCCTTAGGTTAGGATATATAACGATATAGACGTATATAATGTCCCCACCGGGAAGTACGGGCCGACACGACCGGGATTTTGTAAAACATTACCAGCGAGGGTCTAAATGGGTTAGGTTAGGTTATATTGCGATATAGACGTATATAATGAGCCCACCGAGAAGTAGGGGCCGGCACGCCAGGAATGTTGGAAAATACTACATCCGAGATGTTAGGTTCCCTTAGGTTAGGATATATAACGATATAGACGTATATAATGTCCCCACCGAGAAGTACGGGCCGACACGACCGGGATTTTGTAAAACATTACCAGCGAGGGTCTAGATGGGTTAGGTTAGGTTATATTGCGATATAGACGTATATAATGAGCCCACCGAGAAGTAGGGGCCGACCCTCCAGGAATGTTGGAAAATACTACATCCGAGATGTTAGGTTCCCTTACGTTAGGATATATAACGTTATAGACGTATATAATGTGCCCACGGCAAAGTACGGTCCGACACGACCGGGATTTTGTAAAACATTACCAGCGAGGGTCTAGATGGGTTAGGTTAGGTTATATTGCGATATAGACGTATATAATGAGCCCACCGAGAAGTAGGGGCCGACCCGCCATGAATGTTGGAAAATACTACATCCGAGATGTTAGGTTCCCTTAGGTTAGGATATATAAATTTGTAGACGTATATAATAACGGAACCGAGAAGTACGGGCCGACACGACCGGGATTTTGTAAAACATTACCAGCGAGGGTCTAGATGGGTTAGGTTAGGTTATATTGCGATATAGACGTATATAATGAGCTCACCGAGAAGTAGGGGCCGACCCGCCAGGAATGTTGGAAAATACTACATCCGAGGTGTTAGGTTCCCTTGTGTTCGGATATATAACGTTATAGACGTATATAATGTCCCCACCGAGAAGTACGGTTCGACACGACCGAGATTTTGTAAAACATTACCAGCGAGGGTCTAGATGGGTTAGGTTAGGTTATATTACGATATGGACGTATATAATGTGTCCACCGAGAAGTGGGGGCCGACCCGCCAGGAATGTTGGAAAATACTACATCCGAGATGTTAGGTTCCCTTACGTTAGGATATATAACGTTATAGACGTATATAATGTGCCCACGGCAAAGTACGGTCCGACACGACCGGAATTTTGTAATACATTACCAGCGAGGGTCTAGATGGGTTTGGTTAGGTTATATTGCGATATAGACGTATATAATGTGCCCTCCGAGAAGTAGGGGCCGACCCTCCAGGAATGTTGGAAAATACTACATCCGAGATGTTAGGTTCCCTTAGGTTAGGATATATAAATTTATAGACGTATATAATATCCGAACCGAGACGTACGGGAAGACATGAACGGGATTCTGTGAAACATTACCGGCGGGGTTCTAGGTGGGTTAGGTTAGGTTACGTTACGATATAGACGTATATAATGTGCCCACCGAGAAGTAGGAGCCGACCCGCCAGGAATGTTGGAAAATACTACATCCGAGATGTTAGGTTCCCTTAGGTTAGGATATATAACGATATAGACGTATATAATGTCCCCACCGAGAAGTACGTGCCGACACGACCGGGATTTTGTAAAACATTACCAGCGAGGGTCTAGATGGCTTAGGTTAGGTTATATTGCGTTATAGACGTATATAATGAGCCCACCGAGAAGTAGGGGCCGACCCGCCAGGAATGTTGGAAAATACTACATCCGAGATGTTAGGTTCCCTTAGGTTAGGATATATAAATTTATAGACGTATATAATATCCGCACCGAGACGTACGGGAAGACATGTACGGGATTGTGTGAAACATTACCAGCGAGGGTCTAGGTGGGTTAGGTTAGGTTATATTACGATATGGACGTATATAATGTGCCCTCCGAGAAGTAGGGGCCGAAACGCCAGGAATGTTGGAAAATACTACATCCGACAAGTTAGGTTCCCTTAGGTTAGGATATATAACGTTATAGACGTATATAATTTCCCGACCGAGAAGTACGGGTCGACACGACCGGAATTTTGTAAAACATTACCAGCGAGGGTCTAGATGGGTTAAGTTAGGTTATATTGCGATATAGACGTATATAATGTGTCCACCGAGAAGTGGGGGCCGACCCGCCAGGAATGTTGGAAAATACTACATCCGAGATGTTAGGTTCCCTCAGGTTAGGATATATAAAGTTATAGACGTATATAATGTCCCCACCGAGAAGTACGTGCCGACAAGACTGGGATTTTGTAAAACATTACCAGCGAGGGTCTAGATGGGTTAGGTTAGGTTATATTACGATATGGACGTATATAATGTGCCCTCCGAGAAGTAGGGGCCGAAACGCCAGGAATGTTGGAAAATACTACATCCGACAAGTTAGGTTCCCTTAGGTTAGGATATATAACCTTATAGACGTATATAATGTCCCCACGGCAAAGTAGGGGCCGACACGACCGGAATTTTGTAAAACATTACCAGCGAGGGTCTAGATGGGATATGTTAGGTTTCCTTAGGTTAGGGTATATAACGTTATAGACGTATATAATGTCCCCACCGAGAAGTACGGGTCGACAAGACCGGGATTTTGTAAAACATTACCAGCGACGGTCTAGATGGGTTAGGGTAGGTTATATTACGATATAGACGTATATAATGAGCCCACCGAGAAGTAGGGGCCGACCCGCCAGGAAAGTTGGAAAATACTACATCCGAGATGTTAGGTTCCCTTAGGTTAGGATATATAAATTTGTAGACGTATATAATAACGGAACCGAGAAGTACGGGCCGACACGACCGGGATTTTGTAAAACATTACCAGCGAGGGTCTAGATGGGTTAGGTTAGGTTATATTGCGATATAGACGTATATAATGAGCTCACCGAGAAGTAGGGGCCGACCCGCCAGGAATGTTGGAAAATACTACATCCGAGGTGTTAGGTTCCCTTGTGTTCGGATATATAACGTTATAGACGTATATAATGTCCCCACCGAGAAGTACGGGTCGACACGACCGGGATTTTGTAAAACATTACCAGCGACCGTCTAGATAGGTTAGGTTAGGTTATATTACGATATAGACGTATATAATGTGCCCACCGAGAAGTAGGGGCCGACCCGCCAGGAATGTTGAAAAATACTACATCCGAGATGTTAGGTTCCCTTAGGTTAGGATATATAAATTTATAGACGTATATAATATCCGCACCGAGACGTACGGGAAGACATGTACGGGATTGTGTGAAACATTACCAGCGAGGGTCTATGTGGGTTAGGTTAGGTTATATTACGATATGGACGTATATAATGTGCCCTCCGAGAAGTAGGGGCCGAAACGCCAGGAATGTTGGAAAATACTACATCCGACAAGTTAGGTTCCCTTAGGTTAGGATATATAACGTTATAGACGTATATAATTTCCCGACCGAGAAGTACGGGTCGACACGACCGGAATTTTGTAAAACATTACCAGCGAGGGTCTAGATGGGTTAAGTTAGGTTATATTGCGATATAGACGTATATAATGTGTCCACCGAGAAGTGGGGGCCGACCCGCCAGGAATGTTGGAAAATACTACATACGAGATGTTAGGTTCCCTCAGGTTAGGATATATAAAGTTATAGACGTATATAATGTCCCCACCGAGAAGTACGTGCCGACAAGACCGGGATTTTGTAAAACATTACCAGCGAGGGTCTAGATGGGTTAGGTTAGGTTATATTACGATATAGACGTATATAATGTTCCCACCGAGATGTAGGGGCCGACCCGCCAGAAATGTTGGAAAATACTACATCCGAGATGTTAGGTTCCCTTAGGTTAGGATATATAACCTTATAGACGTATATAATGTCCCCACGGAGAAGTACTGGCCGACACGACCGGGATTTCGTAAAACATTACCAGCGAGGGTCTAGATGGTTTAGGTTAGGATATATAACGTTATAGACGTATATAATGTCCCCACCGAGAAGTACGTGCCGACACGACCGGGATTTTGTAAAACATTACCAGCGAGGGTTTAAATGGGTTAGGTTAGGTTATATTACGATATAGACGTATATAATGTGCCCACCGAGAAGTAGGGCCCGACCCGCCAGGAATGTTGGAAAATACTACATCCGAGATGTTAGGTTCCCTTAGGTTAGGATATATAAATTTATAGACGTATATAATATCCGAACCGAGACGTACGGGAAGACATGAACGGGATTCTGTGAAACATTACCAGCGGGGTTCTAGGTGGGTTAGGTTAGGTTACGTTACGATATAGACGTATATAATGTGCCCACCGAGAAGTAGGAGCCGACCCGCCAGGAATGTTGGAAAATACTACATCCGAGATGTTAGGTTCCCTTAGGTTAGGATATATAAATTTATAGACGTATATAATATCCGAACCGAGACGTACGGGAAGACATGAACGGGATTCTGTGAAACATTACCAGCGGGGTTCTAGGTGGGTTAGGTTAGGTTACGTTACGATATAGACGTATATAATGTACCCACCGAGGAGTAGGAGCCGACCCGCCAGGAATGTTGGAAAATACTACATCCGAGATGTTAGGTTCCCTTAGGTTAGGATATATAACGATATAGACGTATATAATGTGCCCACGGCAAAGTACGGTCCGACACGACCGGGATTTTGTAAAACATTACCAGCGAGGGTCTAGATGGGTTAGGTTAGGTTATATTGCGATATAGACGTATATAATGAGCCCACCGAGAAGTAGGGGCCGACCCGCCATGAATGTTGGAAAATACTACATCCGAGATGTTAGGTTCCCTTAGGTTAGGATATATAAATTTGTAGACGTATATAATAACGGAACCGAGAAGTACGGGCCGACACGACCGGGATTTTGTAAAACATTACCAGCGAGGGTCTAGATGGGTTAGGTTAGGTTATATTGCGATATAGACGTATATAATGAGCTCACCGAGAAGTAGGGGCCGACCCGCCAGGAATGTTGGAAAATACTACATCCGAGGTGTTAGGTTCCCTTGTGTTCGGATATATAACGTTATAGACGTATATAATGTCCCCACCGAGAAGTACGGTTCGACACGACCGAGATTTTGTAAAACATTACCAGCGAGGGTCTAGATGGGTTAGGTTAGGTTATATTACGATATGGACGTATATAATGTGTCCACCGAGAAGTGGGGGCCGACCCGCCAGGAATGTTGGAAAATACTACATCCGAGATGTTAGGTTCCCTTACGTTAGGATATATAACGTTATAGACGTATATAATGTGCCCACGGCAAAGTACGGTCCGACACGACCGGAATTTTGTAATACATTACCAGCGAGGGTCTAGATGGGTTTGGTTAGGTTATATTGCGATATAGACGTATATAATGTGCCCTCCGAGAAGTAGGGGCCGACCCGCCAGGAATGTTGGAAAATACTACATCCGAGATGTTAGGTTCCCTTAGGTTAGGATATATAAATTTATAGACGTATATAATATCCGAACCGAGACGTACGGGAAGACATGAACGGGATTCTGTGAAACATTACCGGCGGGGTTCTAGGTGGGTTAGGTTAGGTTACGTTACGATATAGACGTATATAATGTGCCCACCGAGAAGTAGGAGCCGACCCGCCAGGAATGTTGGAAAATACTACATCCGAGATGTTAGGTTCCCTTAGGTTAGGATATATAACGATATAGACGTATATAATGTCCCCACCGAGAAGTACGTGCCGACACGACCGGGATTTTGTAAAACATTACCAGCGAGGGTCTAGATGGCTTAGGTTAGGTTATATTGCGTTATAGACGTATATAATGAGCCCACCGAGAAGTAGGGGCCGACCCGCCAGGAATGTTGGAAAATACTACATCCGAGATGTTAGGTTCCCTTAGGTTAGGATATATAAATTTATAGACGTATATAATATCCGCACCGAGACGTACGGGAAGACATGTACGGGATTGTGTGAAACATTACCAGCGAGGGTCTAGGTGGGTTAGGTTAGGTTATATTACGATATGGACGTATATAATGTGCCCTCCGAGAAGTAGGGGCCGAAACGCCAGGAATGTTGGAAAATACTACATCCGACAAGTTAGGTTCCCTTAGGTTAGGATATATAACGTTATAGACGTATATAATTTCCCGACCGAGAAGTACGGGTCGACACGACCGGAATTTTGTAAAACATTACCAGCGAGGGTCTAGATGGGTTAAGTTAGGTTATATTGCGATATAGACGTATATAATGTGTCCACCGAGAAGTGGGGGCCGACCCGCCAGGAATGTTGGAAAATACTACATCCGAGATGTTAGGTTCCCTCAGGTTAGGATATATAAAGTTATAGACGTATATAATGTCCCCACCGAGAAGTACGTGCCGACAAGACTGGGATTTTGTAAAACATTACCAGCGAGGGTCTAGATGGGTTAGGTTAGGTTATATTACGATATGGACGTATATAATGTGCCCTCCGAGAAGTAGGGGCCGAAACGCCAGGAATGTTGGAAAATACTACATCCGACAAGTTAGGTTCCCTTAGGTTAGGATATATAACCTTATAGACGTATATAATGTCCCCACGGCAAAGTAGGGGCCGACACGACCGGAATTTTGTAAAACATTACCAGCGAGGGTCTAGATGGGATATGTTAGGTTTCCTTAGGTTAGGGTATATAACGTTATAGACGTATATAATGTCCCCACCGAGAAGTACGGGTCGACAAGACCGGGATTTTGTAAAACATTACCAGCGACGGTCTAGATGGGTTAGGGTAGGTTATATTACGATATAGACGTATATAATGAGCCCACCGAGAAGTAGGGGCCGACCCGCCAGGAAAGTTGGAAAATACTACATCCGAGATGTTAGGTTCCCTTAGGTTAGGATATATAAATTTGTAGACGTATATAATAACGGAACCGAGAAGTACGGGCCGACACGACCGGGATTTTGTAAAACATTACCAGCGAGGGTCTAGATGGGTTAGGTTAGGTTATATTGCGATATAGACGTATATAATGAGCTCACCGAGAAGTAGGGGCCGACCCGCCAGGAATGTTGGAAAATACTACATCCGAGGTGTTAGGTTCCCTTGTGTTCGGATATATAACGTTATAGACGTATATAATGTCCCCACCGAGAAGTACGGGTCGACACGACCGGGATTTTGTAAAACATTACCAGCGACCGTCTAGATAGGTTAGGTTAGGTTATATTACGATATAGACGTATATAATGTGCCCACCGAGAAGTAGGGGCCGACCCGCCAGGAATGTTGAAAAATACTACATCCGAGATGTTAGGTTCCCTTAGGTTAGGATATATAACGTTATAGACGTATATAATTTCCCGACCGAGAAGTACGGGTCGACACGACCGGAATTTTGTAAAACATTACCAGCGAGGGTCTAGATGGGTTAAGTTAGGTTATATTGCGATATAGACGTATATAATGTGTCCACCGAGAAGTGGGGGCCGACCCGCCAGGAATGTTGGAAAATACTACATCCGAGATGTTAGGTTCCCTCAGGTTAGGATATATAAAGTTATAGACGTATATAATGTCCCCACCGAGAAGTACGTGCCGACAAGACCGGGATTTTGTAAAACATTACCAGCGAGGGTCTAGATGGGTTAGGTTAGGTTATATTACGATATAGACGTATATAATGTTCCCACCGAGATGTAGGGGCCGACCCGCCAGAAATGTTGGAAAATACTACATCCGAGATGTTAGGTTCCCTTAGGTTAGGATATATAACCTTATAGACGTATATAATGTCCCCACGGAGAAGTACTGGCCGACACGACCGGGATTTCGTAAAACATTACCAGCGAGGGTCTAGATGGTTTAGGTTAGGATATATAACGTTATAGACGTATATAATGTCCCCACCGAGAAGTACGTGCCGACACGACCGGGATTTTGTAAAACATTACCAGCGAGGGTTTAAATGGGTTAGCTTAGGTTATATTACGATATAGACGTATATAATGTGCCCACCGAGAAGTAGGGCCCGACCCGCCAGGAATGTTGGAAAATACTACATCCGAGATGTTAGGTTCCCTTAGGTTAGGATATATAAATTTATAGACGTATATAATATCCGAACCGAGACGTACGGGAAGACATGAACGGGATTCTGTGAAACATTACCAGCGGGGTTCTAGGTGGGTTAGGTTAGGTTACGTTACGATATAGACGTATATAATGTGCCCACCGAGAAGTAGGAGCCGACCCGCCAGGAATGTTGGAAAATACTACATCCGAGATGTTAGGTTCCCTTAGGTTAGGATATATAAATTTATAGACGTATATAATATCCGAACCGAGACGTACGGGAAGACATGAACGGGATTCTGTGAAACATTACCAGCGGGGTTCTAGGTGGGTTAGGTTAGGTTACGTTACGATATAGACGTATATAATGTACCCACCGAGAAGTAGGAGCCTACCCGCCAGGAATGTTGGAAAATACTACATCCGAGATGTTAGGTTCCCTTAGGTTAGGATATATAACGATATAGACGTATATAATGTGCCCACCGAGAAGTAGGGGCCGACCCGCCAGGAATGTTGGAAAATACTACATCCGAGATGTTAGGTTCCCTTAGGTTAGGATATATAAATTTATAGACGTATATAATATCCGAACCGAGACGTACGGGAAGACATGAACGGGATTCTGTGAAATATTACCAGCCAGGGTCTAGGTGGGTTAGGTTAGGTTATATTACTATATGGACGTATATAATGTGCCCTCCGAGAAGTAGGGGCCGAAACGCCAGGAATGTTGGAAAATACTACATCCGACAAGTTAGGTTCCCTTAGGTTAGGATATATAACGTTATAGACGTATATAATTTCCCGACCGAGAAGTACGGGCCGACACGACCGGAATTTTGTAAAACATTACCAGCGCGGGTCTAGATGGGTTAAGTTAGGTTATATTGCGATATAGACGTATATAATGTGTCCACCGAGAAGTGGGGGCCGACCCGCCAGGAATGTTGGAAAATACTACATCCGAGATGTTAGGTTCCCTCAGGTTAGGATATATAAAGTTATAGACGTATATAATGTCCCCACCGAGAAGTACGTGCCGACACGACCGGGATTTTGTAAAACATTACCAGCGAGGGTCTAAATGGGTTAGGTTAGGTTATATTGCGATATAGACGTATATAATGAGCCCACCGAGAAGTAGGGGCCTGCTCGCCAGGAATGTTGGAAAATACTACATCCGAGATGTTAGGTTCCCTTAGGTTAGGATATATAACGATATAGACGTATATAATGTCCCCACCGAGAAGTACGGGCCGACACGACCGGGATTTTGTAAAACATTACCAGCGAGGGTCTAGGTGGGTTAGGTTAGGTTATATTACGTTATATACGTATATAATGATCCCACCGAGAATTGGCGCCGACCCGCCAGGAATGTCGTGAAATACTACATCCGAGATTTTAGGTTCCCTTAGGTTAGGATATATAACGTTATAGACGTATATAATATCCTCACCGAGATGTACGGGCCGACACGCCCGGGATTTTGTAAAACATTACCAGCGAGGGTCTAGATGGGTTAGGTTAGGTTATATTACGATATGGACGTATATAATGTGCCCACCGAGAAGTAGGGGCCGGCCCGCCAGGAATGTTGGAAAATACTGCATCCGAGATGTTAGGTTCCTTTAGGTTAGGGTATATAACGTTATAGACGTATATAATGTCCCCACGGCAAAGTACGGGCCGACACGACCGGAATTTTGTAAAACATTACCAGCGAGGGTCCAGATGGGTTAGGTTAGGTTATATTACGATATGGACGTATATAATGTGCCCTCCGAGAAGTAGGGGCCGAAACGCCAGGAATGTTGGAAAATACTACATCCGACAAGTTAGGTTCCCTTAGGTTAGGATATATAACGTTATAGACGTATATAATGTCCCCACCGAGAAGTACGGGCCGACACGACCGGAATTTTGTAAAACATTACCAGCGAGGGTCTAGATGGGTTAGGTTAGGTTATATTACGATATAGACGTATATAATGTTCCCACCGAGAAGTAGGGGCCGACCCGCCAGAAATGTTGGAAAATACTACATCCGAGATGTTAGGTTCCCTTAGGTTAGGATATATAAATTTATAGACGTACATAATAACCGAACCGAGACGTACGGGAAGACATGAACGGGATTCTGTGAAACATTACCAGCGGGCTTCTAGGTGGGTTAGGTTAGGTTACGTTACGATATAGACGTATATAATGTGCACACCGAGAAGTAGGGGCCGACCCGCCAGGAATGTTGGAAAATACTACATCCGAGATGTTAGTTTCCCTTAGGTTAGGATATATAAATTTATAGACGTATATAATGTCCGCACCGAGACGTACGGGAAGACATGAACGGGATTCTGTAAAACATTCCCAGCTAGGGGCTAGATGTGTTAGGTTAGGTTATATTACGTTATAGACGTATATAATGATCCCACCGAGAATTGGCGCCGACCCGCCAGGAATGTCGTGAAATACTACATCCGAGATGTTAGGTTCCCTTAGGTTAGGATATATAACGTTATAGACGTATATAATGTCCTCGCCGAGATGTACGGGCCGACACGACCGGAATTTTGTAAAACATTACCAGTGAGGGTCTAGATGGGTTAGGTTAGGTTATATTACGATATAGACGTATATAATGTGCCCACCGAGAAATAGGGGCCGACCCGCCAGGAATGTTGGAAAATACTACATCCGAGATGTTAGGTTCCCTTACGTTAGGATATATAACGTTATAGACGTATATAATGTGCCCACGGCAAAGTACGGTCCGACACGACCGGAATTTTGTAAAACATTACCAGCGAGGGTCTAGATGGGTTAGGTTAGGTTATATTGCGATATAGACGTATATAATGTGCCCTCCGAGAAGTAGGGGCCGACCCGCCAGGAATGTTGGAAAATACTACATCCGAGATGTTAGGTTCCCTTAGGTTAGGATATATAAATTTATAGACGTATATAATATCCGAACCGAGACGTACGGGAAGACATGAACGGGATTCTGTGAAACATTACCAGCGGGGTTCTAGGTGGGTTAGGTTAGGTTACGTTACGATATAGACGTATATAATGTGCCCACCGAGAAGTAGGAGCCGACCCGCCAGGAATGTTGGAAAATACTACATCCGAGATGTTAGGTTCCCTTAGGTTAGGATATATAAATTTATAGACGTATATAATATCCGAACCGAGACGTACGGGAAGACATGAACGGGATTCTGTGAAACATTACCAGCGGGGTTCTAGGTGGGTTAGGTTTGGTTACGTTACGATATAGACGTATATAATGTGCCCACCGAGAAGTAGGAGCCGACCCGCCAGGAATGTTGGAAAATACTACATCCGAGATGTTAGGTTCCCTTAGGTTAGGATATATAACGATATAGACGTATATAATGTCCCCACCGAGAAGTACGGGCCGACACGACCGGGATTTTGTAAAACATTACCAGCGAGGGTCTAGATGGGTTAGGTTAGGTTATATTGCGATATAGACGTATATAATGAGCCCACCGAGAGGTAGGGGCCGACCCGCCAGGAATGTTGGAAAATACTACATCCGAGATGTTAGGTTCCCTTGTGTTCGGATATATAACGTTATAGACGTATATAATGTCCCCACCGAGAAGTACGGGTCGACACGACCGGGATTTTGTAAAACATTACCAGCGACCGTCTAGATGGGTTAGGTTAGGTTATATTACGATGTAGACGTATATAATGTGCCCACCGAGAAGTAGGGGCCGACCCGCCAGGAATGTAGGAAAATACTACATCCGAGGTGTTAGGTTCCCTTAGGTTAGGATATATAAATTTATAGACGTATATAATATCCGAACCGAGACGTACGGGAAGACATGAACGGGATTCTGTGAAACATTACCAGCGGGGTTCTAGGTGGGTTAGGTTAGGTTACGTTACGATATAGACGTGTATAATGTGCACACCGAGAAGTAGGAGCCGACCCGCCAGGAATGTTGGAAAATACTACATCCGAGATGTTAGTTTCCCTTAGGTTAGGATATATAAATTTATAGACGTATATAATGTCCGCACCGAGACGTACGGGAAGACATGAACGGGATTCTGTAAAACATTCTCAGCTAGGAGCTAGATGTGTTAGGATAGGTTATATTACGTTATAGACGTATATAATGATCCCACCGAGAATTGGCGCCGACCCGCCAGGAATGTCGTGAAATACTACATCCGAGATGTTAGGTTCCCTTAGGTTAGGATATATAACGTTATAGACGTATATAATGTCCTCGCCGAGATGTACGGGCCGACACGACCGGAATTTTGTAAAACATTACCAGTGAGGGTCTAGATGGGTTAGGTTAGGTTATATTACGATATAGACGTATATAATGTGCCCACCGAGAAGTAGTGGCCGACCCGCCAGGAATGTTGGAAAATACTACATCCGAGATGTTAGGTTCCCTTAGGTTAGGATATATAAATTTATAGACGTATATAATATCCGAATCGAGACGTACGGGAAGACATGAATGGGATTCTGTGAAACATTACCAGCGAGGGTCTAAATGGGTTAGGTTAGGTTATATTGCGATATAGACGTATATAATGAGCCCAACGAGAAGTAGGGGCCGGCTCGCCAGGAATGTTGGAAAATACTACATCCGAGATGTTAGGTTCCCTTAGGTTAGGATATATAACGATATAGACGCATATAATGTCCCCACCGAGAAGTACGGGCCGACACGACCGGGATTTTGTAAAACATTACCAGCGAGGGTCTAGATGGGTTAGGTTAGGTTATATTGCGATATAGACGTATATAATGAGCCCACCGAGAGGTAGGGGCCGACCCGCCAGGAATGTTGGAAAATACTACATCCGAGATGTTAGGTTCCCTTGTGTTCGGATATATAACGTTATAGACGTATATAATGTCCCCACCGAGAAGTACGGGTCGACACGACCGGGATTTTGTAAAACATTACCAGCGACCGTCTAGATGGGTTAGGTTAGGTTATATTACGATGTAGACGTATATAATGTGCCCACCGAGAAGTAGGGGCCGACCCGCCTGGAATGTTGGAAAATACTACATCCGAGGTGTTAGGTTCCCTTAGGTTAGGATATATAAATTTATAGACGTATATAATATCCGAACCGAGACGTACGGGAAGACATGAACGGGATTCTGTGAAACATTACCAGCGTGGTTCTAGGTGGGTTAGGTTAGGTTACGTTACGATATAGACGTATATAATGTGCACACCGAGAAGTAGGAGCCGACCCGCCAGGAATGTTGGAAAATACTACATCCGAGATGTTAGTTTCCCTTAGGTTAGGATATATAAATTTAGAGACGTATATAATGTCCGCACCGAGACGTACGGGAAGACATGAACGGGATTCTGTAAAACATTCCCAGCTAGGGGCTAGATGTGTTAGGATAGGTTATATTACGTTATAGACGTATATAATGATCCCACCGAGAATTGGCGCCGACCCGCCAGGAATGTCGTGAAATACTACATCCGAGATGTTAGGTTCCCTTAGGTTAGGATATATAACGTTATAGACGTATATAATGTCCTCGCCGAGATGTACGGGCCGACACGACCGGAATTTTGTAAAACATTACCAGTGAGGGTCTAGACGGGTTATGTTAGGTTATATTACGATATAGACGTATATAATGTGCCCACCGAGAAGTAGTGGCCGACCCGCCAGGAATGTTGGAAAATACTACATCCGAGACGTTAGGTTCCCTTAGGTTAGGATATATAAATTTATAGACGTATATAATATCCGAACCGAGACGTACGGGAAGACATGAACGTGATTCTGTGAAACATTACCAGCGGGGTTCTAGGTGGGTTAGGTTAGGTTACGTTACGATATAGACGTATATAATGTGCCCACCGAGAAGTAGGAGCCGACCCGCCAGGAATGTTGGAAAATACTACATCCGAGATGTTAGGTTCCCTTAGGTTAGGATATATAACGATATAGACGTATATAATGTCCCCACCGAGAAGTACGGGCCGACACGACCGGGATTTTGTAAAACATTACCAGCGAGGGTCTAAATGGGTTAGGTTAGGTTATATTGCGATATAGACGTATATAATGAGCCCAACGAGAAGTAGGGGCCGGCTCGCCAGGAATGTTGGAAAATACTACATCCGAGATGTTAGGTTCCCTTAGGTTAGGATATATAACGATATAGACGTATATAATGTCCCCACCGAGAAGTACGGGCCGACACGACCGGGATTTTGTAAAACATTACCAGCGAGGGTCTAGATGGGTTAGGTTAGGTTATATTGCGATATAGACGTATATAATGAGCCCACCGAGAAGTAGGGGCCGACCCGCCAGGAATGTTGGAAAATACTACATCCGAGATGTTAGGTTCCCTTGTGTTCGGATATATAACGTTATAGACGTATATAATGTCCCCACCGAGAAGTACGGGTCGACACGACCGGGATTTTGTAAAACATTACCAGCGACCGTCTAGATGGGTTAGGTTAGGTTATATTACGATATAGACGTATATAATGTGCCCACCGAGAAGTAGGGGCCGACCCGCCAGGAATGTTGGAAAATACTACATCCGAGATGTTAGGTTCCCTTAGGTTAGGATATATAAATTTATAGACGTATATAATATCCGAACCGAGACGTACGGGAAGACATGAACGGGATTCTGTGAAACATTACCAGCGGGGTTCTAGGTGGGTTAGGTTAGGTTACGTTACGATATAGACGTATATAATGTGCCCACCGAGAAGTAGGAGCCGACCCGCCAGGAATGTTGGAAAATACTACATCCGAGATGTTAGGTTCCCTTAGGTTAGGCTATATAACGATATAGACGTATATAATGTCCCCACCGAGAAGTACGGGCCGACACGACAGGGATTTTGTAAAACATTACCAGCGAGGGTCTAAATGGGTTAGGTTAGGTTATATTGCGATATAGACGTATATAATGAGCCCACCGAGAAGTAGGGGCCGGCTCGCCAGGAATGTTGGAAAATACTACATCCGAGATGTAAGGTTCCCTTAGGTTAGGATATATAACGATATAGACGTATATAATGTCCCCACCGAGAAGTACGGGCCGACACGACCGGGATTTTGTAAAACATTACCAGCGAGGGTCTAGATGGGTTAGGTTAGGTTATATTGCGATATAGACGTATATAATGAGCCCACCGAGAAGTAGGGGCCGACCCGCCAGGAATGTTGGAAAATACTACATCCGAGATGTTAGGTTCCCTTGTGTTCGGATATATAACGTTATAGACATATGTAATGTCCCCACCGAGAAGTACGGGGCGACACGACCGGGATTTTGTAAAACATTACCAGCGACCGTCTAGATGGGTTAGGTTAGGTTATATTACGATATATACGTATATAATGTGCCCACCGAGAAGTAGGTGCCGACCCGCCAGGAATGTTGGAAAATACTACATCCGAGATGTTAGGTTCCCTTAGGTTAGGATATATAACGTTATGGACGTATATAATATCCTCACCGAGATGTACGGGCCGACACGCCCTGGATTTTGTAAACCATTACCAGCGAGGGTCTAGATGGGTTAGGTTAGGTTATACTACGATATGGACGTATATAATGTGCCCACCGAGAAGTAGGGGCCGGCCCGCCAGGAATGTTGGAAAATACTGCATCCGAGATGTTAGGTTCCCTTAGGTTAGGATATATAACGTTATAGACGTATATAATGTCCCCACGGCAAAGTACGGGCCGACACGACCGGAATTTTGTAAAACATTACCAGCGAGGGTCTAGATGGGTTAGGTTAGGTTATATTACGATATGGACGTATATAATGTGCCCTCCGAGAAGTAGGGGCCGAAACGCCAGGAATGTTGGAAAATACTACATCCGACAAGTTAGGTTCCCTTAGGTTAGGATATATAACGTTATAGACGTATATAATTTCCCGACCGAGAAGTACGGGCCGACACGACCGGAATTTTGTAAAACATTACCAGCGCGGGTCTAGATGGGTTAAGTTAGGTTATATTGCGATATAGACGTATATAATGTGTCCACCGAGAAGTGGGGGCCGACCCGCCAGGAATGTTGGAAAATACTACATCCGAGATGTTAGGTTCCCTCAGGTTAGGATATATAAAGTTATAGACGTATATAATGTCCCCACCGAGAAGTACGTGCCGACACGACCGGGATTTTGTAAAACATTACCAGCGAGGGTCTAAATGGGTTAGGTTAGGTTATATTGCGATATAGACGTATATAATGAGCCCACCGAGAAGTAGGGGCCTGCTCGCCAGGAATGTTGGAAAATACTACATCCGAGATGTTAGGTTCCCTTAGGTTAGGATATATAACGATATAGACGTATATAATGTCCCCACCGAGAAGTACGGGCCGACACGACCGGGATTTTGTAAAACATTACCAGCGAGGGTCTAGGTGGGTTAGGTTAGGTTATATTACGTTATATACGTATATAATGATCCCACCGAGAATTGGCGCCGACCCGCCAGGAATGTCGTGAAATACTATATCCGAGATTTTAGGTTCCCTTAGGTTAGGATATATAACGTTATAGACGTATATAATATCCTCACCGAGATGTACGGGCCGACACGCCCGGGATTTTGTAAAACATTACCAGCGAGGGTCTAGATGGGTTAGGTTAGGTTATATTACGATATGGACGTATATAATGTGCCCACCGAGAAGTAGGGGCCGGCCCGCCAGGAATGTTGGAAAATACTGCATCCGAGATGTTAGGTTCCTTTAGGTTAGGATATATAACGTTATAGACGTATATAATGTCCCCACGGCAAAGTACGGGCCGACACGACCGGAATTTTGTAAAACATTACCAGCGAGGGTCCAGATGGGTTAGGTTAGGTTATATTACGATATGGACGTATATAATGTGCCCTCCGAGAAGTAGGGGCCGAAACGCCAGGAATGCTGGAAAATACTACATCCGACAAGTTAGGTTCCCTTAGGTTAGGATATATAACGTTATAGACGTATATAATGTCCCCACCGAGAAGTACGGGCCGACACGACCGGAATTTTGTAAAACATTACCAGCGAGGTTCTAGATGGGTTAGGTTAGGTTATATTCCGATATAGACGTATATAATGTTCCCACCGAGAAGTAGGGGCCGACCCGCCAGAAATGTTGGAAAATACTACATCCGAGATGTTAGGTTCCCTTAGGTTAGGATATATAACCTTATAGACGTATATAATGTCCCCACCGAGAAGTACGGGCCGACACGACCGGGATTTTGTAAAACATTACCAGCGAGGGTCTAGATGGGTTAGGTTAGGTTATATTGCGATATAGACGTATATAATGAGCCCACCGAGAGGTAGGGGCCGACCCGCCAGGAATGTTGGAAAATACTACATCCGAGATGTTAGGTTCCCTTGTGTTCGGATATATAACGTTATAGACGTATATAATGTCCCCACCGAGAAGTACGGGTCGACACGACCGGGATTTTGTAAAACATTACCAGCGACCGTCTAGATGGGTTAGGTTAGGTTATATTACGATGTAGACGTATATAATGTGCCCACCGAGAAGTAGGGGCCGACCCGCCTGGAATGTTGGAAAATACTACATCCGAGGTGTTAGGTTCCCTTAGGTTAGGATATATAAATTTATAGACGTATATAATATCCGAACCGAGACGTACGGGAAGACATGAACGGGATTCTGTGAAACATTACCAGCGTGGTTCTAGGTGGGTTAGGTTAGGTTACGTTACGATATAGACGTATATAATGTGCACACCGAGAAGTAGGAGCCGACCCGCCAGGAATGTTGGAAAATACTACATCCGAGATGTTAGTTTCCCTTAGGTTAGGATATATAAATTTAGAGACGTATATAATGTCCGCACCGAGACGTACGGGAAGACATGAACGGGATTCTGTAAAACATTCCCAGCTAGGGGCTAGATGTGTTAGGATAGGTTATATTACGTTATAGACGTATATAATGATCCCACCGAGAATTCTCGCCGACCCGCCAGGAATGTCGTGAAATACTACATCCGAGATGTTAGGTTCCCTTAGGTTAGGATATATAACGTTATAGACGTATATAATGTCCTCGCCGAGATGTACGGGCCGACACGACCGGAATTTTGTAAAACATTACCAGTGAGGGTCTAGACGGGTTATGTTAGGTTATATTACGATATAGACGTATATAATGTGCCCACCGAGAAGTAGTGGCCGACCCGCCAGGAATGTTGGAAAATACTACATCCGAGACGTTAGGTTCCCTTAGGTTAGGATATATAAATTTATAGACGTATATAATATCCGAACCGAGACGTACGGGAAGACATGAACGTGATTCTGTGAAACATTACCAGCGGGGTTCTAGGTGGGTTAGGTTAGGTTACGTTACGATATAGACGTATATAATGTGCCCACCGAGAAGTAGGAGCCGACCCGCCAGGAATGTTGGAAAATACTACATCCGAGATGTTAGGTTCCCTTAGGTTAGGATATATAACGATATAGACGTATATAATGTCCCCACCGAGAAGTACGGGCCGACACGACCGGGATTTTGTAAAACATTACCAGCGAGGGTCTAAATGGGTTAGGTTAGGTTATATTGCGATATAGACGTATATAATGAGCCCAACGAGAAGTAGGGGCCGGCTCGCCAGGAATGTTGGAAAATACTACATCCGAGATGTTAGGTTCCCTTAGGTTAGGATATATAACGATATAGACGTATATAATGTCCCCACCGAGAAGTACGGGCCGACACGACCGGGATTTTGTAAAACATTACCAGCGAGGGTCTAGATGGGTTAGGTTAGGTTATATTGCGATATAGACGTATATAATGAGCCCACCGAGAAGTAGGGGCCGACCCGCCAGGAATGTTGGAAAATACTACATCCGAGATGTTAGGTTCCCTTGTGTTCGGATATATAACGTTATAGACGTATATAATGTCCCCACCGAGAAGTACGGGTCGCCACGACCGGGATTTTGTAAAACATTACCAGCGACCGTCTAGATGGGTTAGGTTAGGTTATATTACGATATAGACGTATATAATGTGCCCACCGAGAAGTAGGGGCCGACCCGCCAGGAATGTTGGAAAATACTACATCCGAGATGTTAGGTTCCCTTAGGTTAGGATATATAAATTTATAGACGTATATAATATCCGAACCGAGACGTACGGGAAGACATGAACGGGATTCTGTGAAACATTACCAGCGGGGTTCTAGGTGGGTTAGGTTAGGTTACGTTACGATATAGACGTATATAATGTGCCCACCGAGAAGTAGGAGCCGACCCGCCAGGAATGTTGGAAAATACTACATCCGAGATGTTAGGTTCCCTTAGGTTAGGCTATATAACGATATAGACGTATATAATGTCCCCACCGAGAAGTACGGGCCGACACGACAGGGATTTTGTAAAACATTACCAGCGAGAGTCTAAATGGGTTAGGTTAGGTTATATTGCGATATAGACGTATATAATGAGCCCACCGAGAAGTAGGGGCCGGCTCGCCAGGAATGTTGGAAAATACTACATCCGAGATGTAAGGTTCCCTTAGGTTAGGATATATAACGATATAGACGTATATAATGTCCCCACCGAGAAGTACGGGCCGACACGACCGGGATTTTGTAAAACATTACCAGCGAGGGTCTAGATGGGTTAGGTTAGGTTATATTGCGATATAGACGTATATAATGAGCCCACCGAGAAGTAGGGGCCGACCCGCCAGGAATGTTGGAAAATACTACATCCGAGATGTTAGGTTCCCTTGTGTTCGGATATATAACGTTATAGACATATGTAATGTCCCCACCGAGAAGTACGGGGCGACAAGACCGGGATTTTGTAAAACATTACCAGCGACCGTCTAGATGGGTTAGGTTAGGTTATATTACGATATATACGTATATAATGTGCCCACCGAGAAGTAGGTGCCGACCCGCCAGGAATGTTGGAAAATACTACATCCGAGATGTTAGGTTCCCTTAGGTTAGGATATATAACGTTATGGACGTATATAATATCCTCACCGAGATGTACGGGCCGACACGCCCTGGATTTTGTAAACCATTACCAGCGAGGGTCTAGATGGGTTAGGTTAGGTTATACTACGATATGGACGTATATAATGTGCCCACCGAGAAGTAGGGGCCGGCCCGCCAGGAATGTTGGAAAATACTGCATCCGAGATGTTAGGTTCCCTTAGGTTAGGATATATAACGTTATAGACGTATATAATGTCCCCACGGCAAAGTACGGGCCGACACGACCGGAATTTTGTAAAACATTACCAGCGAGGGTCTAGATGGGTTAGGTTAGGTTATATTACGATATGGACGTATATAATGTGCCCTCCGAGAAGTAGGGGCCGAAACGCCAGGAATGTTGGAAAATACTACATCCGACAAGTTAGGTTCCCTTAGGTTAGGATATATAACGTTATAGACGTATATAATTTCCCGACCGAGAAGTACGGGCCGACACGACCGGAATTTTGTAAAACATTACCAGCGCGGGTCTAGATGGGTTAAGTTAGGTTATATTGCGATATAGACGTATATAATGTGTCCACCGAGAAGTGGGGGCCGACCCGCCAGGAATGTTGGAAAATACTACATCCGAGATGTTAGGTTCCCTCAGGTTAGGATATATAAAGTTATAGACGTATATAATGTCCCCACCGAGAAGTACGTGCCGACACGACCGGGATTTTGTAAAACATTACCAGCGAGGGTCTAAATGGGTTAGGTTAGGTTATATTGCGATATAGACGTATATAATGAGCCCACCGAGAAGTAGGGGCCTGCTCGCCAGGAATGTTGGAAAATACTACATCCGAGATGTTAGGTTCCCTTAGGTTAGGATATATAACGATATAGACGTATATAATGTCCCCACCGAGAAGTACGGGCCGACACGACCGGGATTTTGTAAAACATTACCAGCGAGGGTCTAGGTGGGTTAGGTTAGGTTATATTACGTTATATACGTATATAATGATCCCACCGAGAATTGGCGCCGACCCGCCAGGAATGTCGTGAAATACTACATCCGAGATTTTAGGTTCCCTTAGGTTAGGATATATAACGTTATAGACGTATATAATATCCTCACCGAGATGTACGGGCCGACACGCCCGGGATTTTGTAAAACATTACCAGCGAGGGTCTAGATGGGTTAGGTTAGGTTATATTACGATATGGACGTATATAATGTGCCCACCGAGAAGTAGGGGCCGGCCCGCCAGGAATGTTGGAAAATACTGCATCCGAGATGTTAGGTTCCTTTAGGTTAGGATATATAACGTTATAGACGTATATAATGTCCCCACGGCAAAGTACGGGCCGACACGACCGGAATTTTGTAAAACATTACCAGCGAGGGTCCAGATGGGTTAGGTTAGGTTATATTACGATATGGACGTATATAATGTGCCCTCCGAGAAGTAGGGGCCGAAACGCCAGGAATGCTGGAAAATACTACATCCGACAAGTTAGGTTCCCTTAGGTTAGGATATATAACGTTATAGACGTATATAATGTCCCCACCGAGAAGTAGGGGCCGACACGACCGGAATTTTGTAAAACATTACCAGCGAGGGTCTAGATGGGTTAGGTTAGGTTATATTCCGATATAGACGTATATAATGTTCCCACCGAGAAGTAGGGGCCGACCCGCCAGAAATGTTGGAAAATACTACATCCGAGATGTTAGGTTCCCTTAGGTTAGGATATATAACCTTATAGACGTATATAATGTCCCCACGGCAAAGTAGGGGCCGACACGACCGGAATTTTGTAAAACATTACCAGCGAGGGTCTAGATGGGATATGTTAGGTTCCCTTAGGTTAGGATATATAACGTCATAGACGTATATAATGTCCCCACTGAGAAGTACGGGTCGACACGACCGGGATTTTGTAAAACATTACCAGCGACGGTCTAGATGGGTTAGGGTAGGTTATATTACGATATAGACGTATATAATGTGCCCACCGAGAAGTAGGGGCCGACCCGCCAGGAATGTTGGAAGATACTACATCCGAGATGTTAGGTTCCCTTAGGTTAGGATATATAAATTTATAGACGTACATAATAACCGAACCGAGACGTACGGGAAGACATGAACGGGATTCTGTGAAACATTATCAGCGGGCTTCTAGGTGGGTTAGGTTAGGTTACGTTACGATATAGACGTATATAATGTGCACACCGAGAAGTAGGGGCCGACCCGCCAGGAATGTTGGAAAATACTACATCCGAGATGTTAGTTTCCCTTAGGTTAGGATATATAAATTTATAGACGTATATAATGTCCGCACCGAGACGTACGGGAAGACATGAACGGGATTCTGTAAAACATTCCCAGCTAGGGGCTAGATGTGTTAGGTTAGGTTATATT
The DNA here is from genome assembly GCA_963969225.1 of Xylocopa violacea. Lineage (NCBI taxonomy): Eukaryota > Metazoa > Arthropoda > Insecta > Hymenoptera > Apidae > Xylocopa > Xylocopa violacea. The sequence goes on along the minus strand of CAXAJV010000531.1, from coordinate 224,815 downwards.
ACGTTATAGACGTATATAATGATCCCACCGAGAATTGGCGCCGACCCGCCAGGAATGTCGTGAAATACTACATCCGAGATGTTAGGTTCCCTTAGGTTAGGATATATAACGTTATAGACGTATATAATGTCCTCGCCGAGATGTACGGGCCGACACGACCGGAATTTTGTAAAACATTACCAGTGAGGGTCTAGATGGGTTAGGTTAGGCTATATTACGATATAGACGTATATAATGTGCCCACCGAGAAATAGGGGCCGACCCGCCAGGAATGTTGGAAAATACTACATCCGAGATGTTAGGTTCCCTTACGTTAGGATATATAACGTTATAGACGTATATAATGTGCCCACGGCAAAGTACGGTCCGACACGACCGGAATTTTGTAAAACATTACCAGCGAGGGTCTAGATGGGTTAGGTTAGGTTATATTGCGATATAGACGTATATAATGTGCCCTCCGAGAAGTAGGGGCCGACCCGCCAGGAATGTTGGAAAATACTACATCCGAGATGTTAGGTTCCCTTAGGTTAGGATATATAAATTTATAGACGTATATAATATCCGAATCGAGACGTACGGGAAGACATGAACGGGATTCTGTGAAACATTACCAGCGGGGTTCTAGGTGGGTTAGGTTAGGTTACGTTACGATATAGACGTGTATAATGTGCACACCGAGAAGTAGGAGCCGACCCGCCAGGAATGTTGGAAAATACTACATCCGAGATGTTAGTTTCCCTTAGGTTAGGATATATAAATTTATAGACGTATATAATGTCCGCACCGAGACGTACGGGAAGACATGAACAGGATTCTGTAAAACATTCTCAGCTAGGAGCTAGATGTGTTAGGATAGGTTATATTACGTTATAGACGTATATAATGATCCCACCGAGAATTGGCGCCGACCCGCCAGGAATGTCGTGAAATACTACATCCGAGATGTTAGGTTCCCTTAGGTTAGGATATATAACGTTATAGACGTATATAATGTCCTCGCCGAGATGTACGGGCCGACACGACCGGAATTTTGTAAAACATTACCAGTGAGGGTCTAGATGGGTTAGGTTAGGTTATATTACGATATAGACGTATATAATGTGCCCACCGAGAAGTAGTGGCCGACCCGCCAGGAATGTTGGAAAATACTACATCCGAGATGTTAGGTTCCCTTAGGTTAGGATATATAAATTTATAGACGTATATAATATCCGAATCGAGACGTACGGGAAGACATGAACGGGATTCTGTGAAACATTACCAGCGAGGGTCTAAATGGGTTAGGTTAGGTTATATTGCGATATAGACGTATATAATGAGCCCAACGAGAAGTAGGGGCCGGCTCGCCAGGAATGTTGGAAAATACTACATCCGAGATGTTAGGTTCCCTTAGGTTAGGATATATAACGATATAGACGTATATAATGTCCCCACCGAGAAGTACGGGCCGACACGACCGGGATTTTGTAAAACATTACCAGCGAGGGTCTAGATGGGTTAGGTTAGGTTATATTGCGATATAGACGTATATAATGAGCCCACCGAGAGGTAGGGGCCGACCCGCCAGGAATGTTGGAAAATACTACATCCGAGATGTTAGGTTCCCTTGTGTTCGGATATATAACGTTATAGACGTATATAATGTCCCCACCGAGAAGTACGGGTCGACACGACCGGGATTTTGTAAAACATTACCAGCGACCGTCTAGATGGGTTAGGTTAGGTTATATTACGATGTAGACGTATATAATGTGCCCACCGAGAAGTAGGGGCCGACCCGCCTGGAATGTTGGAAAATACTACATCCGAGGTGTTAGGTTCCCTTAGGTTAGCATATATAAATTTATAGACGTATATAATATCCGAACCGAGACGTACGGGAAGACATGAACGGGATTCTGTGAAACATTACCAGCGTGGTTCTAGGTGGGTTAGGTTAGGTTACGTTACGATATAGACGTATATAATGTGCACACCGAGAAGTAGGAGCCGACCCGCCAGGAATGTTGGAAAATACTACATCCGAGATGTTAGTTTCCCTTAGGTTAGGATATATAAATTTATAGACGTATATAATGTCCGCACCGAGACGTACGGGAAGACATGAACGGGATTCTGTAAAACATTCCCAGCTAGGGGCTAGATGTGTTAGGATAGGTTATATTACGTTATAGACGTATATAATGATCCCACCGAGAATTGGCGCCGACCCGCCAGGAATGTCGTGAAATACTACATCCGAGGTGTTAGGTTCCCTTAGGTTAGGATATATAACGTTATAGACGTATATAATGTCCTCGCCGAGATGTACGGGCCGACACGACCGGAATTTTGTAAAACATTACCAGTGAGGGTCTAGACGGGTTATGTTAGGTTATATTACGATATAGACGTATATAATGTGCCCACCGAGAAGTAGTGGCCGACCCGCCAGAAATGTTGGAAAATACTACATCCGAGACGTTAGGTTCCCTTAGGTTAGGATATATAAATTTATAGACGTATATAATATCCGAACCCAGACGTACGGGAAGACATGAACGTGATTCTGTGAAACATTACCAGCGGGGTTCTAGGTGGGTTAGGTTAGGTTACGTTACGATATAGACGTATATAATGTGCCCACCGAGAAGTAGGAGCCGACCCGCCAGGAATGTTGGAAAATACTACATCCGAGATGTTAGGTTCCCTTAGGTTAGGCTATATAACGATATAGACGTATATAATGTCCCCACCGAGAAGTACGGGCCGACACGACAGGGATTTTGTAAAACATTACCAGCGAGGGTCTAAATGGGTTAGGTTAGGTTATATTGCGATATAGACGTATATAATGAGCCCACCGAGAAGTAGGGGCCGGCTCGCCAGGAATGTTGGAAAATACTACATCCGAGATGTAAGGTTCCCTTAGGTTAGGATATATAACGATATAGACGTATATAATGTCCCCACCGAGAAGTACGGGCCGACACGACCGGGATTTTGTAAAACATTACCAGCGAGGGTCTAGATGGGTTAGGTTAGGTTATATTGCGATATAGACGTATATAATGAGCCCACCGAGAAGTAGGGGCCGACCCGCCGGGAATGTTGGAAAATACTACATCCGAGATGTTAGGTTCCCTTGTGTTCGGATATATAACGTTATAGACGTATGTAATGTCCCCACCGAGATGTACGGGCCGACACGCCCGGGATTTTGTAAACCATTACCAGCGAGGGTCTAGATGGGTTAGGTTAGGTTATACTACGATATGGACGTATATAATGTGCCCACCGAGAAGTAGGGGCCGGCCCGCCAGGAATGTTGGAAAATACTGCATCCGAGATGTTAGGTTCCCTTAGGTTAGGATATATAACGTTATAGACGTATATAATGTCCCCACGGCAAAGTACGGGCCGACACGACCGGAATTTTGTAAAACATTACCAGCGAGGGTCTAGATGGGTTAGGTTAGGTTATATTACGATATGGACGTATATAATGTGCCCTCCGAGAAGTAGGGGCCGAAACGCCAGGAATGTTGGAAAATACTACATCCGACAAGTTAGGTTCCCTTAGGTTAGGATATATAACGTTATAGACATATATAATGTCCCCACCGAGAAGTACGGTCCGACACGACCGGAATTTTGTAAAACATTACCAGCGAGGGTCTAGATGGGTTAGGTTAGGTTATATTGCGATATAGACGTATATAATGTGTCCACCGAGAAGTGGGGGCCGAACCGCCAGGAATGTTGGAAAATACTACATCCGAGATGTTAGGTTCCCTCAGGTTAGGATATATAAAGTTATAGACGTATATAATGTCCCCACCGAGAAGTACGTGCCGACACGACCGGGATTTTGTAAAACATTACCAGCGAGGGTCTAGATGGGTTAGGTTAGGTTATATTACGATATAGACGTATATAATGTTCCCACCGAGATGTAGGGGCCGACCCGCCAGGAATGTTGGAAAATACTACATCCGAGATGTTAGGTTCCCTTGTGTTCGGATATATAACGTTATAGACGTATATAATGTCCCCACCGAGAAGTACGGGTCGACACGACCGGGATTTTGTAAAACATTACCAGCGACCGTCTAGATGGGTTAGGTTAGGTTATATTACGATATAGACGTATATAATGTGCCCACTGAGAAGTAGGGGCCGACCCGCCAGGAATGTTGGAAAATACTACATCCGAGATGTTAGGTTCCCTTGTGTTCGGATATATAACGTTATAGACGTATATAATATCCGAACCGAGACGTACGGGAAGACATGAACGGGATTTTGTAAAACATTACCAGCGACCGTCTAGATGGGTTAGGTTAGGTTACGTTACGATATAGACGTATATAATGTGCCCACCGAGAAGTAGGAGCCGACCCGCCAGGAATGTTGGAAAATACTACATCCGAGATGTTACGTTCCCTTAGGTTAGGATATATAACGATATAGACGTATATAATGTCCCCACCGAGAAGTACGGGCCGACACGACAGGGATTTTGTAAAACATTACCAGCGAGGGTCTAAATGGGTTAGGTTAGGTTATATTGCGATATAGACGTATATAATGAGCCCACCGAGAAGTAGGGGCCGGCTCGCCAGGAATGTTGGAAAATACTACATCCGAGATGTTAGGTTCCCTTAGGTTAGGATATATAACGATATAGACGTATATAATGTCCCCACCGAGAAGTACGGGCCGACACGACCGGGATTTTGTAAAACATTACCAGCGAGGGTCTAGATGGGTTAGGTTAGATTATATTGCGATATAGACGTATATAATGAGCCCACCGAGAAGTAGGGGCCGACCCGCCAGGAATGTTGGAAAATACTACATCCGAGATGTTAGGTTCCCTTGTGTTCGGATATATAACGTTATAGACGTATGTAATGTCCCCACCGAGAAGTACGGGGCGACACGACCGGGATTTTGTAAAACATTACCAGCGACCGTCTAGATGGGTTAGGTTAGGTTATATTACGATATATACGTATATAATGTGCCCACCGAGAAGTAGGTGCCGACCCGCCAGGAATGTTGGAAAATACTACATCCGAGATGTTAGGTTCCCTTAGGTTAGGATATATAACGTTATGGACGTATATAATATCCTCACCGAGATGTACGGGCCGACACGCCCGGGATTTTGTAAACCATTACCAGCGAGGGTCTAGATGGGTTAGGTTAGGTTATATTACGATATGGACGTATATAATGTGCCCACCGAGAAGTAGGGGCCGGCCCGCCAGGAATGTTGGAAAATACTGCATCCGAGATGTTAGGTTCCCTTAGGTTAGGATATATAACGTTATAGACGTATATAATGTCCCCACGGCAAAGTACGGGCCGACACGACCGGAATTTTGTAAAACATTACCAGCGAGGGTCTAGATGGGTTAGGTTAGGTTATATTACGATATGGACGTATATAATGTGCCCTCCGAGAAGTAGGGGCCGAAACGCCAGGAATGTTGGAAAATACTACATCCGACAGGTTAGGTTCCCTTAGGTTAGGATATATAACGTTATAGACGTATATAATGTCCCCACCGAGAAGTACGGTCCGACACGACCGGAATTTTGTAAAACATTACCAGCGAGGGTCTAGATGGGTTAGGTTAGGTTATATTGCGATATAGACGTATATAATGTGTCCACCGAGAAGTGGGGGCCGACCCGCCAGGAATGTTGGAAAATACTACATCCGAGATGTTAGGTTCCCTCAGGTTAGGATATATAAAGTTATAGACGTATATAATGTCCCCACCGAGAAGTACGTGCCGACACGACCGGGATTTTGTAAAACATTACCAGCGAGGGTCTAGATGGGTTAGGTTAGGTTATATTACGATATAGACGTATATAATGTTCCCACCGAGATGTAGGGTCCGACCCGCCAGGAATGTTGGAAAATACTACATCCGAGATGTTAGGTTCCCTTGTGTTCGGATATATAACGTTATAGACGTATATAATATCCGAACCGAGACGTACGGGAAGACATGAACGGGATTTTGTAAAACATTACCAGCGACCGTCTAGATGGGTTAGGTTAGGTTACGTTACGATATAGACGTATATAATGTGCCCACCGAGAAGTAGGAGCCGACCCGCCAGGAATGTTGGAAAATACTACATCCGAGATGTAAGGTTCCCTTAGGTTAGGATATATAACGTTATAGACGTATATAATGTCCCCACGGAGAAGTACTGGCCGACACGACCGGGATTTCGTAAAACATTACCAGCGAGGGTCTAGATGGGTTAGGTTAGGATATATAACGTTATTGACGTATATAATGTCCCCACCGAGAAGTACGTGCCGACACGACCGGGATTTTGTAAAACATTACCAGCGAGGGTCTAAATGGGTTAGGTTAGGTTATATTACGATATAGACGTATATAATGTTCCCACCGAGAGGTAGGGGCCGACACGACCGGAATTTTGTAAAACATTACCAGCGAGGGTCTAGATGGGATATGTTAGGTTCCCTTAGGTTAGGATATATAATGTTATAGACGTATATAATGTCCCCACGGAGAAGTACTGGCCGACACGACCGGGATTTTGTAAAACATTACCAGCGACGATCTAGATGGGTTAGGTTAGGTTATATTACGATATAGACGTATATAATGTGCCCACCGAGAAGTAGGGGCCGACCCGCCAGGAATGTTGGAAAATACTACATCCGAGATGTTAGGTTCCCTTAGGTTAGGATATATAAATTTATAGACGTATATAATATCCGAACCCAGACGTACGGGAAGACATGAACGTGATTCTGTGAAACATTACCAGCGGGGTTCTAGGTGGGTTAGGTTAGGTTACGTTACGATATAGACGTATATAATGTGCCCACCGAGAAGTAGGAGCCGACCCGCCAGGAATGTTGGAAAATACTACATCCGAGATGTTAGGTTCCCTTGTGTTCGGATATATAACGTTATAGACGTATATAATATCCGAACCGAGACGTACGGGAAGACATGAACGGGATTTTGTAAAACATTACCAGCGACCGTCTAGATGGGTTAGGTTAGGTTACGTTACGATATAGACGTATATAATGTGCCCACCGAGAAGTAGGAGCCGACCCGCCAGGAATGTTGGAAAATACTACATCCGAGATGTTACGTTCCCTTAGGTTAGGATATATAACGATATAGACGTATATAATGTCCCCACCGAGAAGTACGGGCCGACACGACAGGGATTTTGTAAAACATTACCAGCGAGGGTCTAAATGGGTTAGGTTAGGTTATATTGCGATATAGACGTATATAATGAGCCCACCGAGAAGTAGGGGCCGGCTCGCCAGGAATGTCGGAAAATACTACATCCGAGATGTTAGGTTCCCTTAGGTTAGGATATATAACGATATAGACGTATATAATGTCCCCACCGAGAAGTACGGGCCGACACGACCGGGATTTTGTAAAACATTACCAGCGAGGGTCTAGATGGGTTAGGTTAGATTATATTGCGATATAGACGTATATAATGAGCCCACCGAGAAGTAGGGGCCGACCCGCCAGGAATGTTGGAAAATACTACATCCGAGATGTTAGGTTCCCTTGTGTTCGGATATATAACGTTATAGACGTATGTAATGTCCCCACCGAGAAGTACGGGGCGACACGACCGGGATTTTGTAAAACATTACCAGCGACCGTCTAGATGGGTTAGGTTAGGTTATATTACGATATATACGTATATAATGTGCCCACCGAGAAGTAGGTGCCGACCCGCCAGGAATGTTGGAAAATACTACATCCGAGATGTTAGGTTCCCTTAGGTTAGGATATATAACGTTATGGACGTATATAATATCCTCACCGAGATGTACGGGCCGACACGCCCGGGATTTTGTAAACCATTACCAGCGAGGGTCTAGATGGGTTAGGTTAGGTTATATTACGATATGGACGTATATAATGTGCCCACCGAGAAGTAGGGGCCGGCCCGCCAGGAATGTTGGAAAATACTGCATCCGAGATGTTAGGTTCCCTTAGGTTAGGATATATAACGTTATAGACGTATATAATGTCCCCACGGCAAAGTACAGGCCGACACGACCGGAATTTTGTAAAACATTACCAGCGAGGGTCTAGATGGGTTAGGTTAGGTTATATTACGATATGGACGTATATAATGTGCCCTCCGAGAAGTAGGGGCCGAAACGCCAGGAATGTTGGAAAATACTACATCCGACAGGTTAGGTTCCCTTAGGTTAGGATATATAACGTTATAGACGTATATAATGTCCCCACCGAGAAGTACGGTCCGACACGACCGGAATTTTGTAAAACATTACCAGCGAGGGTCTAGATGGGTTAGGTTAGGTTATATTGCGATATAGACGTATATAATGTGTCCACCGAGAAGTGGGGGCCGACCCGCCAGGAATGTTGGAAAATACTACATCCGAGATGTTAGGTTCCCTCAGGTTAGGATATATAAAGTTATAGACGTATATAATGTCCCCACCGAGAAGTACGTGCCGACACGACCGGGATTTTGTAAAACATTACCAGCGAGGGTCTAGATGGGTTAGGTTAGGTTATATTACGATATAGACGTATATAATGTTCCCACCGAGATGTAGGGTCCGACCCGCCAGGAATGTTGGAAAATACTACATCCGAGATGTTAGGTTCCCTTGTGTTCGGATATATAACGTTATAGACGTATATAATATCCGAACCGAGACGTACGGGAAGACATGAACGGGATTTTGTAAAACATTACCAGCGACCGTCTAGATGGGTTAGGTTAGGTTACGTTACGATATAGACGTATATAATGTGCCCACCGAGAAGTAGGAGCCGACCCGCCAGGAATGTTGGAAAATACTACATCCGAGATGTAAGGTTCCCTTAGGTTAGGATATATAACGTTATAGACGTATATAATGTCCCCACGGAGAAGTACTGGCCGACACGACCGGGATTTCGTAAAACATTACCAGCGAGGGTCTAGATGGGTTAGGTTAGGATATATAACGTTATTGACGTATATAATGTCCCCACCGAGAAGTACGTGCCGACACGACCGGGATTTTGTAAAACATTACCAGCGAGGGTCTAAATGGGTTAGGTTAGGTTATATTACGATATAGACGTATATAATGTTCCCACCGAGAGGTAGGGGCCGACACGACCGGAATTTTGTAAAACATTACCAGCGAGGGTCTAGATGGGATATGTTAGGTTCCCTTAGGTTAGGATATATAATGTTATAGACGTATATAATGTCCCCACGGAGAAGTACTGGCCGACACGACCGGGATTTTGTAAAACATTACCAGCGACGATCTAGATGGGTTAGGTTAGGTTATATTACGATATAGACGTATATAATGTGCCCACCGAGAAGTAGGGGCCGACCCGCCAGGAATGTTGGAAAATACTACATCCGAGATGTTAGGTTCCCTTAGGTTAGGATATATAAATTTATAGACGTATATAATATCCGAACCGAGACGTACGGGAAGACATGAACGGGATTCTGTGAAACATTACCAGCGGGGTTCTAGGTGGGTTAGGTTAGGTTACGTTACGATATAGACGTATATAATGTGCCCACCGAGAAGTAGGAGCCGACCCGCCAGGAATGTTGGAAAATACTACATCCGAGATGTTAGGTTCCCTTAGGTTAGGATATATAACGATATAGACGTATATAATGTCCCCACCGAGAAGTACGGGCCGACACGACCGGGATTTTGTAAAACATTACCAGCGAGGGTCTAAATGGGTTAGGTTAGGTTATATTGCGATATAGACGTATATAATGAGCCCACCGAGAAGTAGGGGCCGGCTCGCCAGGAATGTTGTAAAATACTACATCCGAGATGTTAGGTTCCCATAGGTTAGGATATATAACGATATAGACGTATATAATGTCCCCACCGAGAAGTACGGGCCGACACGACCGGGATTTTGTAAAACATTACCAGCGAGGGTCTAGATGGGTTAGGTTAGGTTATATTGCGATATAGACGTATATAATGAGCCCACCGAGAAGTAGGGGCCGACCCGCCAGGAATGTTGGAAAATACTACATCCGAGATGTTAGGTTCCCTTGTGTTCGGATATATAACGTTATAGACGTATATAATGTCCCCACCGAGAAGTACGGGTCGACACGACCGGGATTTTGTAAAACATTACCAGCGACCGTCTAGATGGGTTAGGTTAGGTTATATTACGATATAGACGTATATAATGTGCCCACCGAGAAGTAGGGGCCAGCCCGCCAGAAATGTTGGAAAATACTACATCCGAGATGTTAGGTTCCCTTAGGTTAGGATATATAACCTTATAGACGTATATAATGTCCCCACGGCAAAGTAGGGGCCGACACGACCGGAATTTTGTAAAACATTACCAGCGAGGGTCTAGATGGGATATGTTAGGTTCCCTTAGGTTAGGATATATAACGTTATAGACGTATATAATGTCCCCACCGAGAAGTACGGGTCGACACGACCGGGATTTTGTAAAACATTACCAGCGACGGTCTAGATGGGTTAGGGTAGGTTATATTACGATATAGACGTATATAATGTGCCCACCGCGACGTACAGGACGACACGACCGGGATTCTGTAAAACATGCCGAGCTAGGGGCTAGATGGGTTTGGTTACGTTATATTACGATATAGACATATATAATGTTCCCACCGAAAAGTGGGGCCGACCCGCCAGGAATGATGTAAAATACTACATCCGAGATGTTAAGTTGTCTTAGGTTAGGATATATAACGTTATAGACGTATATAATGTCCGCACCGAGACGTACGGGACGACACGACCGGGATTCTGTAAAACATTCCCAGTTAGGGGCTAGATGGGTTAGGTTAGTTTATATTACGATATAGACGTATATAATGTTCCCAACGAGAAGTGGGGCCGACCCGCCAGGAATGTTGTGAAATACGACATTCCAGATGTTATGTTGCCTTAGGTTTGGGTATATAACGTTACAGATGCATATAATGTCCCCACCGAGAAGTGCGGGCCGACACGACCGGGATTTTGTAAAACATTACCAGCGAGGGTCTAGATGGGTTAGGTTAGGTTATATTACGATATAGACGTATATAATGTGCCCACCGAGAAGTTGGGGCCGACCCGCCAGGAATGTTGGAAAATACTACATCCGAGAGGTTAGGTTCCTTTAGGTTAGGATATATAACGTTATAGACGTATATAATGTTCCCACGGAGAAGTACTGGCCGACACGACCGGGATTTCGTAAAACATTACCAGCGAGGGTCTAGATGGGTTAGGTTAGGTTATATTACGATATTGACGTATATAATGTGCCCACCGAGAAGTTGGGGCCGCCACGCCAGGAATGTTGGAAAATACTACATCCGAGATGTAAGGTTCCCTTAGGTTAGGATATATAACGTTATAGACGTATATAATGTCCCCACGGAGAAGTACTGGCCGACACGACCGGGATTTCGTAAAACATTACCAGCGAAGGTCTAGATGGGTTAGGTTAGGATATATAACGTTATAGACGTATATAATGTCCCCACCGAGAAGTACGTGCCGACACGACCGGGATTTTGTAAAACATTACCAACGAGGGTCTAAATGGGTTAGGTTAGGTTATATTACGATATAGACGTATATAATGTGCCCACGGTGAAGTACTGGCCGACACGACCGGGATTTCGTAAAACATTACCAGCGAAGGTCTAGATGGGTTAGGTTAGGATATATAACGTTATAGACGTATATAATGTCCCCACCGAGAAGTACGTGCCGACACGACCGGGATTTTGTAAAACATTACCAGTTAGGGGCTAGATGGTTTAGGTTAGGTTATATTACGATATAGACGTATATAATGTTCCCACCGAAAAGTGGGGCCGACCCGCCAGGAATGATGTAAAATACTACATCCGAGATGTTAAGTTGTCTTAGGTTAGGATATATAACGTTATAGACGTATATAATGTCCGCACCGAGACGTACGGGACGACACGACCGGGATTCTGTAAAACATTCCCAGTTAGGGGCTAGATGGGTTAGGTTAGGTTATATTACGATATAGACGTATATAATGTTCCCAACGAGAAGTGGGGCCGACCCGCCAGGAATGTTGTGAAATACGACATTCCAGATGTTATGTTGCCTTAGGTTTGGGTATATAACGTTGCAGATGCATATAATGTCCCCACCGAGAAGTGCGGGCCGACACGACCGGGATTTTGTAAAACATTACCAGCGAGGGTCTAGATGGGTTAGGTTAGGTTATATTACGATATAGACGTATATAATGTGCCCACCGAGAAGTTGGGGCCGACCCGCCAGGAATGTTGGAAAATACTACATCCGAGAGGTTAGGTTCCTTTAGGTTAGGATATATAACGTTATAGACGTATATAATGTCCCCACGGAGAAGTACTGGCCGACACGACCGGGATTTCGTAAAACATTACCAGCGAGGGTCTAGATGGGTTAGGTTAGGTTATATTACGATATTGACGTATATAATGTGCCCACCGAGAAGTTGGGGCCGCCACGCCAGGAATGTTGGAAAATACTACATCCGAGATGTAAGGTTCCCTTAGGTTAGGATATATAACGTTATAGACGTATATAATGTCCCCACGGAGAAGTACTGGCCGACACGACCGGGATTTCGTAAAACATTACCAGCGAAGGTCTAGATGGGTTAGGTTAGGATATATAACGTTATAGACGTATATAATGTCCCCACCGAGAAGTACGTGCCGACACGACCGGGATTTTGTAAAACATTACCAACGAGGGTCTAAATGGGTTAGGTTAGGTTATATTACGATATAGACGTATATAATGTGCCCACGGAGAAGTACTGGCCGACACGACCGGGATTTCGTAAAACATTACCAGCGAAGGTCTAGATGGGTTAGGTTAGGATATATAACGTTATAGACGTATATAATGTCCCCACCGAGAAGTACGTGCCGACACGACCGGGATTTTGTAAAACATTACCAACGAGGGTCTAAATGGGTTAGGTTAGGTTATATTACGATATAGACGTATATAATGTTCCCACCGAGAAGTAGGGGCCGACACGACCGGAATTTTGTAAAACATTACCAGCGAGGGTCTAGATGGGATATGTTAGGTTCCCTTAGGTTAGGATATATAACGTTATAGACGTATATAATGTCCCCACCGAGAAGTACGGGTCGACACGACCGGGATTTTGTAAAACATTACCAGCGACCGTCTAGATGGGTTAGGTTAGGTTATATTACGGTATAGACGTATATAATGTGCCCACCGAGAAGTAGGGGCCGACGCGCCAGGAATGTTGGAAAATACAACATCCGAGATGTTAGGTTCCCTTAGGTTAGGGTATATAAATTTATAGACGTATATAATATCCGCACCGAGACGTACGGGAAGACAGGTACGGGATTGTGTGAAACATTACCAGCGAGGGTCTAGGTGGGTTAGGTTAGGTTATATTACGTTATATACGTATATAATTATCCCACCGAGAATTGGCGCCGACCCGCCAGGAATGTCGTGAAATACTACATTCGAGATGTTAGGTTCCCTTAGGTTAGGATATATAACGTTATAGACGTATATAATGTCCGCACCGAGACGTACGGGACGACACGACCGGGATTCTGTAAAACATTCCCAGTTAGGGGCTAGATGGGTTAGGTTAGGTTATATTACGATATAGACGTATATAATGTGCCCACCGAGAAGTAGGAGCCGACCCGCCAGGAATGTTGGAAAATACTACATCCGAAATGTTAGGTTCCCTTAGGTTAGGATATATAACGATATAGACGCATATAATGTCCCCACCGAGAAGTACGGGCCGACACGACCGGGATTTTGTAAAACATTACCAGCGAGGGTCTAAATGGGTTAGGTTAGGTTATATTGCGATATAGACGTATATAATGAGCCCACCGAGAAGTAGGGGCCGACCCGCCAGGAATGTTGGAAAATACTACATCCGAGATGTTAGGTTCCCTTGTGTTCGGATATATAACGTTATAGACGTATATAATGTCCCCACCGAGAAGTACGGGACGACACGACCGGGATTTTGTAAAACATTACCAGCGACCGTCTAGATGGGTTAGGTTAGGTTATATTACGGTATAGACGTATATAATGTGCCCACCGAGAAGTAGGGGCCGACGCGCCAGGAATGTTGGAAAATACAACATCCGAGATGTTAGGTTCCCTTAGGTTAGGGTATATAAATTTATAGACGTATATAATATCCGCACCGAGACGTACGGGAAGACATGTACGGGATTGTGTGAAACATTACCAGCGAGGGTCTAGGTGGGTTAGGTTAGGTTATATTACGTTATATACGTATATAATGATCCCACCGAGAATTGGCGCCGACCCGCCAGGAATGTCGTGAAATACTACATTCGAGATGTTTGGTTCCCTTAGGTTAGGATATATAACGTTATAGACGTATATAATGTCCGCACCGAGACGTACGGGACGACACGACCGGGATTCTGTAAAACATTCCCAGTTAGGGGCTAGATGGGTTAGGTTAGGTTATATTACGATATAGACGTATATAATGTTCCCACCGAGAAGTAGGGGCCGACACGACCGGAATTTTGTAAAACATTACCAGCGAGGGTCTAGATGGGATATGTTAGGTTCCCTTAGGTTAGGATATATAACGTTATAGACGTATATAATGTCCCCACCGAGAAGTACGGGTCGACACGACCGGGATTTTGTAAAACATTACCAGCGACCGTCTAGATGGGTTAGGTTAGGTTATATTACGGTATAGACGTATATAATGTGCCCACCGGGAAGTAGGGGCCGACGCGCCAGGAATGTTGGAAAATACAACATCCGAGATGTTAGGTTCCCTTAGGTTAGGGTATATAAATTTATAGACGTATATAATATCCGCACCGAGACGTACGGGAAGACAGGTACGGGATTGTGTGAAACATTACCAGCGAGGGTCTAGGTGGGTTAGGTTAGGTTATATTACGTTATATACGTATATAATTATCCCACCGAGAATTGGCGCCGACCCGCCAGGAATGTCGTGAAATACTACATTCGAGATGTTAGGTTCCCTTAGGTTAGGATATATAACGTTATAGACGTATATAATGTCCGCACCGAGACGTACGGGACGACACGACCGGGATTCTGTAAAACATTCCCAGTTAGGGGCTAGATGGGTTAGGTTAGGTTATATTACGATATAGACGTATATAATGTGCCCACCGAGAAGTAGGAGCCGACCCGCCAGGAATGTTGGAAAATACTACATCCGAGATGTTAGGTTCCCTTAGGTTAGGATATATAACGATATAGACGCATATAATGTCCCCACCGAGAAGTACGGGCCGACACGACCGGGATTTTGTAAAACATTACCAGCGAGGGTCTAAATGGGTTAGGTTAGGTTATATTGCGATATAGACGTATATAATGAGCCCACCGAGAAGTAGGGGCCGACCCGCCAGGAATGTTGGAAAATACTACATCCGAGATGTTAGGTTCCCTTGTGTTCGGATATATAACGTTATAGACGTATATAATGTCCCCACCGAGAAGTACGGGACGACACGACCGGGATTTTGTAAAACATTACCTGCGACCGTCTAGATGGGTTAGGTTAGGTTATATTACGGTATAGACGTATATAATGTGCCCACCGAGAAGTAGGGGCCGACGCGCCAGGAATGTTGGAAAATACAACATCCGAGATGTTAGGTTCCCTTAGGTTAGGGTATATAAATTTATAGACGTATATAATATCCGCACCGAGACGTACGGGAAGACAGGTACGGGATTGTGTGAAACATTACCAGCGAGGGTCTAGGTGGGTTAGGTTAGGTTATATTACGTTATATACGTATATAATTATCCCACCGAGAATTGGCGCCGACCCGCCAGGAATGTCGTGAAATACTACATTCGAGATGTTAGGTTCCCTTAGGTTAGGATATATAACGTTATAGACGTATATAATGTCCGCACCGAGACGTACGGGACGACACGACCGGGATTCTGTAAAACATTCCCAGTTAGGGGCTAGATGGGTTAGGTTAGGTTATATTACGATATAGACGTATATAATGTGCCCACCGAGAAGTAGGAGCCGACCCGCCAGGAATGTTGGAAAATACTACATCCGAGATGTTAGGTTCCCTTAGGTTAGGATATATAACGATATAGACGCATATAATGTCCCCACCGAGAAGTACGGGCCGACACGACCGGGATTTTGTAAAACATTACCAGCGAGGGTCTAAATGGGTTAGGTTAGGTTATATTGCGATATAGACGTATATAATGAGCCCACCGAGAAGTAGGGGCCGACCCGCCAGGAATGTTGGAAAATACTACATCCGAGATGTTAGGTTCCCTTGTGTTCGGATATATAACGTTATAGACGTATATAATGTCCCCACCGAGAAGTACGGGACGACACGACCGGGATTTTGTAAAACATTACCTGCGACCGTCTAGATGGGTTAGGTTAGGTTATATTACGGTATAGACGTATATAATGTGCCCACCGAGAAGTAGGGGCCGACGCGCCAGGAATGTTGGAAAATACAACATCCGAGATGTTAGGTTCCCTTAGGTTAGGGTATATAAATTTATAGACGTATATAATATCCGCACCGAGACGTACGGGAAGACATGTACGGGATTGTGTGAAACATTACCAGCGAGGGTCTAGGTGGGTTAGGTTAGGTTATATTACGTTATATACGTATATAATGATCCCACCGAGAATTGGCGCCGACCCGCCAGGAATGTCGTGAAATACTACATTCGAGATGTTAGGTTCCCTTAGGTTAGGATATATAACGTTATAGACGTATATAATGTCCGCACCGAGACGTACGGGACGACACGACCGGGATTCTGTAAAACATTCCCAGTTAGGGGCTAGATGGGTTAGGTTAGGTTATATTACGATATAGACGTATATAATGTTCCCACCGAGAAGTGGGGCCGACACGCCAGGAATGTTGTGAAATACGACATTCCAGATGTTATGTTGCCTTAGGTTTGGGTATATAACGTTACAGATGCATATAATGTCCCCACCGAGAAGTGCGGGCCGACACGACCGGGATTTTGTAAAACATTACCAGCGAGGGTCTAGATGGGTTAGGTTAGGTTATATTACGATATAGGCGTATATAATGTGCCCACCGAGAAGTTGGGTCCGACCCGCCAGGAATGTTGGAAAATATTACATCCGAGAGGTTATGTTCCCTTAGGTTAGGATATATAACGTTATAGACGTATATAATGTCCCCACGGAGAAGTACTGGCCGACACGACCGGGATTTCGTAAAACATTACCCGCGAGGGTCTAGATGGGTTAGGTTAGGTTATATTACGATATTGACGTATATAATGTGCCCACCGAGAAGTTGGGGCCGCCACGCCAGGAATGTTGGAAAATACTACATCCGAGATGTAAGGTTCCCTTAGGTTAGGATATACAACGTTATAGACGTATATAATGTCCCCACGGAGAAGTGCGGGCCGACACGACCGGGATTTTGTAAAACATTACCAGCGAGGGTCTAGATGGGTTAGGTTAGGTTATATTACGATATAGGCGTATATAATGTGCCCACCGAGAAGTAGGGGCCGACACGACCGGAATTTTGTAAAACATTACCAGCGAGGGTCTAGATGGGATATGTTAGGTTCCCTTAGGTTAGGATATATAACGTTATAGACGTATATAATGTCCCCACCGAGAAGTACGGGTCGACACGACCGGCATTTTTTAAAACATTACCAGCGACGGTCTAGATGGGTTAGGTTAGGTTATATTACGATATAGACGTATATAATGTGCCCACCGAGAAGTAGGGGCCGACCCGCCAGGAATGTTGGAAAATACTACATCCGAGATGTTAGGTTCCCTTAGGTTAGGATATATAAATTTATAGACGTATATAATATCCGAACCGAGACGTACGGGAAGACATGAACGGGATTCTGCGAAACATTACCAGCGGGGTTCTAGGTGGGTTAGGTTAGGTTATATTACGATATAGACGTATATAATGTGCCCACCGAGAAGTTGGGGCCGACCCGCCAGGAATGTTGGAAAATACTACATCCGAGAGGTTAGGTTCCTTTAGGTTAGGATATATAACGTTATAGACGTATATAATGTCCCCACGGAGAAGTACTGGCCGACACGACCGGGATTTCGTAAAACATTACCAGCGAGGGTCTAGATGGGTTAGGTTAGGTTATATTACGATATTGACGTATATAATGTGCCCACCGAGAAGTTGGGGCCGCCACGCCAGGAATGTTGGAAAATACTACATCCGAGATGTAAGGTTCCCTTAGGTTAGGATATATAACGTTATAGATGTATATAATGTCCCCACGGAGAAGTACTGGCCGACACGACCGGGATTTCGTAAAACATTACCAGCGAAGGTCTAGATGGGTTAGGTTAGGATATATAACGTTATAGACGTATATAATGTCCCCACCGAGAAGTACGTGCCGACACGACCGGCATTTTGTAAAACATTACCAACGAGGGTCTAAATGGGTTAGGTTAGGTTATATTACGATATAGACGTATATAATGTTCCCACCGAGAAGTAGGGGCCGACACGACCGGAATTTTGTAAAACATTACCAGCGAGGGTCTAGATGGGATATGTTAGGTTCCCTTAGGTTAGGATATATAACGTTATAGACGTATATAATGTCCCCACCGAGAAGTACGGGTCGACACGACCGGGATTTTGTAAAACATTACCTGCGACGGTCTAGATGGGTTAGGTTAGGTTATATTACGATATAGACGTATATAATGTGCCCACCGAGAAGTAGGGGCCGACCCGCCAGGAATGTTGGAAAATACTACATCCGAGATGTTAGGTTCCCTTAGGTTAGGATATATAAATTTATAGACGTATATAATATGCGAACCGAGACGTACGGGAAGACATGAACGGGATTCTGTGAAACATTACCAGCGGGGTTCTAGGTGGGTTAGGTTAGGTTACGTTACGATATAGACGTATATAATGTGCCCACCGAGAAGTAGGAGCCGACCCGCCAGGAATGTTGGAAAATACTACATCCGAGATGTTAGGTTCCCTTAGGTTAGGATATATAACGATATAGACGTATATAATGTCCCCACCGAGAAGTACGGGCCGACACGACCGGGATTTTGTAAAACATTACCAGCGAGGGTCTAAATGGGTTAGGTTAGGTTATATTGCGATATAGACGTATATAATGAGCCCACCGAGAAGTAGGGGCCGACCCGCCAGGAATGTTGGAAAATACTACATCCGAGATGTTAGGTTCCCTTGTGTTCGGATATATAACGTTATAGACGTATATAATGTCCCCACCGAGAAGTACGGGTCGACACGACCGAGATTTTGTAAAACATTACCAGCGACCGTCTAGATGGTCTAGGTTAGGTTATATTACGGTATAGACGTATATAATGTGCCCACCGAGAAGTAGGGGCCGACGCGCCAGGGATGTTGGAAAATACAACATCCGAGATGTTAGGTTCCCTTAGGTTAGGGTATATAAATTTATAGACGTATATAATATCCGCACCGAGACGTACGGGAAGACATGTACGGGATTGTGTGAAACATTACCAGCGAGGGTCTAGGTGGGTTAGGTTAGGTTATATTACGTTATATACGTATATAATGATCCCACCGAGAATTGGCGCCGACCCGCCAGGAATGTCGTGAAATACTACATTCGAGATGTTAGGTTCCCTTAGGTTAGGATATATAACGTTATAGACGTATATAATGTCCGCACCGAGACGTACGGGACGACACGACCGGGATTCTGTAAAACATTCCCAGTTAGGGGCTAGATGGGTTAGGTTAGGTTATATTACGATATAGACGTATATAATGTGCCCACCGAGAAGTAGGAGCCGACCCGCCAGGAATGTTGGAAAATACTACATCCGAGATGTTATGTTCCCTTAGGTTAGGATATATAACGATATAGACGTATATAATGTCCCCACCGAGAAGTACGGGCCGACACGACCGGGATTTTGTAAAACATTACCAGCGAGGGTCCAAATGGGTTAGGTTAGGTTATATTGCGATATAGACGTATATAATGAGCCCACCGAGAAGTAGGGGCCGACCCGCCAGGAATGTTGGAAAATACTACATCCGAGATGTTAGGTTCCCTTGTGTTCGGATATATAACGTTATAGACGTATATAATGTCCCCACCGAGAAGTACGGGTCGACACGACCGGGATTTTGTAAAACATTACCAGCGACCGTCTAGATGGGTTAGGTTAGGTTATATTACGGTATAGACGTATATAATGTGCCCACCGAGAAGTAGGGGCCGACGCGCCAGGAATGTTGGAAAATACAACATCCGAGATGTTAGGTTCCCTTAGGTTAGGGTACATAAATTTATAGACGTATATAATATCCGCACCGAGACGTACGGGAAGACATGTACGGGATTGTGTGAAACATTACCAGCGAGGGTCTAGGTGGGTTAGGTTAGGTTATATTACGTTATATACGTATATAATGATCCCACCGAGAATTGGCGCCGACCCGCCAGGAATGTCGTGAAATACTACATTCGAGATGTTAGGTTCCCTTAGGTTAGGATATATAACGTTATAGACGTATATAATGTCCGCACCGAGACGTACGGGACGACACGACCGGGATTCTGTAAAACATTCCCAGTTAGGGGCTAGATGGGTTAGGTTAGGTTATATTACGATATAGACGTATATAATGTTCCCACCGAGAAGTGGGGCCGACACGCCAGGAATGTTGTGAAATACGACATTCCAGATGTTATGTTGCCTTAGGTTTGGGTATATAACGTTACAGATGCATATAATGTCCCCACCGAGAAGTGCGGGCCGACACGACCGGGATTTTGTAAAACATTACCAGCGAGGGTCTAGATGGGTTAGGTTAGGTTATATTACGATATAGGCGTATATAATGTGCCCACCGAGAAGTTGGGGCCGACCCGCCAGGAATGTTGGAAAATATTACATCCGAGAGGTTATGTTCCCTTAGGTTAGGATATATAACGTTATAGACGTATATAATGTCCCCACGGAGAAGTACTGGCCGACACGACCGGGATTTCGTAAAACATTACCCGCGAGGGTCTAGATGGGTTAGGTTAGGTTATATTACGATATAGACGTATATAATGTGCCCACCGAGAAGTAGGGGCCGACACGACCGGAATTTTGTAAAACATTACCAGCGAGGGTCTAGATGGGTTAGGTTAGGTTATATTACGATATAGACGTATATAATGTTCCCACCGAGATGTAGGGTCCGACCCGCCAGGAATGTTGGAAAATACTACATCCGAGATGTTAGGTTCCCTTGTGTTCGGATATATAACGTTATAGACGTATATAATATCCGAACCGAGACGTACGGGAAGACATGAACGGGATTTTGTAAAACATTACCAGCGACCGTCTAGATGGGTTAGGTTAGGTTACGTTACGATATAGACGTATATAATGTGCCCACCGAGAAGTAGGAGCCGACCCGCCAGGAATGTTGGAAAATACTACATCCGAGATGTAAGGTTCCCTTAGGTTAGGATATATAACGTTATAGACGTATATAATGTCCCCACGGAGAAGTACTGGCCGACACGACCGGGATTTCGTAAAACATTACCAGCGAGGGTCTAGATGGGTTAGGTTAGGATATATAACGTTATTGACGTATATAATGTCCCCACCGAGAAGTACGTGCCGACACGACCGGGATTTTGTAAAACATTACCAGCGAGGGTCTAAATGGGTTAGGTTAGGTTATATTACGATATAGACGTATATAATGTTCCCACCGAGAGGTAGGGGCCGACACGACCGGAATTTTGTAAAACATTACCAGCGAGGGTCTAGATGGGATATGTTAGGTTCCCTTAGGTTAGGATATATAATGTTATAGACGTATATAATGTCCCCACGGAGAAGTACTGGCCGACACGACCGGGATTTTGTAAAACATTACCAGCGACGATCTAGATGGGTTAGGTTAGGTTATATTACGATATAGACGTATATAATGTGCCCACCGAGAAGTAGGGGCCGACCCGCCAGGAATGTTGGAAAATACTACATCCGAGATGTTAGGTTCCCTTAGGTTAGGATATATAAATTTATAGACGTATATAATATCCGAACCGAGACGTACGGGAAGACATGAACGGGATTCTGTGAAACATTACCAGCGGGGTTCTAGGTGGGTTAGGTTAGGTTACGTTACGATATAGACGTATATAATGTGCCCACCGAGAAGTAGGAGCCGACCCGCCAGGAATGTTGGAAAATACTACATCCGAGATGTTAGGTTCCCTTAGGTTAGGATATATAACGATATAGACGTATATAATGTCCCCACCGAGAAGTACGGGCCGACACGACCGGGATTTTGTAAAACATTACCAGCGAGGGTCTAAATGGGTTAGGTTAGGTTATATTGCGATATAGACGTATATAATGAGCCCACCGAGAAGTAGGGGCCGGCTCGCCAGGAATGTTGTAAAATACTACATCCGAGATGTTAGGTTCCCATAGGTTAGGATATATAACGATATAGACGTATATAATGTCCCCACCGAGAAGTACGGGCCGACACGACCGGGATTTTGTAAAACATTACCAGCGAGGGTCTAGATGGGTTAGGTTAGGTTATATTGCGATATAGACGTATATAATGAGCCCACCGAGAAGTAGGGGCCGACCCGCCAGGAATGTTGGAAAATACTACATCCGAGATGTTAGGTTCCCTTGTGTTCGGATATATAACGTTATAGACGTATATAATGTCCCCACCGAGAAGTACGGGTCGACACGACCGGGATTTTGTAAAACATTACCAGCGACCGTCTAGATGGGTTAGGTTAGGTTATATTACGATATAGACGTATATAATGTGCCCACCGAGAAGTAGGGGCCAGCCCGCCAGAAATGTTGGAAAATACTACATCCGAGATGTTAGGTTCCCTTAGGTTAGGATATATAACCTTATAGACGTATATAATGTCCCCACGGCAAAGTAGGGGCCGACACGACCGGAATTTTGTAAAACATTACCAGCGAGGGTCTAGATGGGATATGTTAGGTTCCCTTAGGTTAGGATATATAACGTTATAGACGTATATAATGTCCCCACCGAGAAGTACGGGTCGACACGACCGGGATTTTGTAAAACATTACCAGCGACGGTCTAGATGGGTTAGGGTAGGTTATATTACGATATAGACGTATATAATGTGCCCACCGCGACGTACAGGACGACACGACCGGGATTCTGTAAAACATGCCGAGCTAGGGGCTAGATGGGTTTCATTACGTTATATTACGATATAGACATATATAATGTTCCCACCGAAAAGTGGGGCCGACCCGCCAGGAATGATGTAAAATACTACATCCGAGATGTTAAGTTGTCTTAGGTTAGGATATATAACGTTATAGACGTATATAATGTCCGCACCGAGACGTACGGGACGACACGACCGGGATTCTGTAAAACATTCCCAGTTAGGGGCTAGATGGGTTAGGTTAGTTTATATTACGATATAGACGTATATAATGTTCCCAACGAGAAGTGGGGCCGACCCGCCAGGAATGTTGTGAAATACGACATTCCAGATGTTATGTTGCCTTAGGTTTGGGTATATAACGTTACAGATGCATATAATGTCCCCACCGAGAAGTGCGGGCCGACACGACCGGGATTTTGTAAAACATTACCAGCGAGGGTCTAGATGGGTTAGGTTAGGTTATATTACGATATAGACGTATATAATGTGCCCACCGAGAAGTTGGGGCCGACCCGCCAGGAATGTTGGAAAATACTACATCCGAGAGGTTAGGTTCCTTTAGGTTAGGATATATAACGTTATAGACGTATATAATGTTCCCACGGAGAAGTACTGGCCGACACGACCGGGATTTCGTAAAACATTACCAGCGAGGGTCTAGATGGGTTAGGTTAGGTTATATTACGATATTGACGTATATAATGTGCCCACCGAGAAGTTGGGGCCGCCACGCCAGGAATGTTGGAAAATACTACATCCGAGATGTAAGGTTCCCTTAGGTTAGGATATATAACGTTATAGACGTATATAATGTCCCCACGGAGAAGTACTGGCCGACACGACCGGGATTTCGTAAAACATTACCAGCGAAGGTCTAGATGGGTTAGGTTAGGATATATAACGTTATAGACGTATATAATGTCCCCACCGAGAAGTACGTGCCGACACGACCGGGATTTTGTAAAACATTACCAACGAGGGTCTAAATGGGTTAGGTTAGGTTATATTACGATATAGACGTATATAATGTGCCCACGGTGAAGTACTGGCCGACACGACCGGGATTTCGTAAAACATTACCAGCGAAGGTCTAGATGGGTTAGGTTAGGATATATAACGTTATAGACGTATATAATGTCCCCACCGAGAAGTACGTGCCGACACGACCGGGATTTTGTAAAACATTACCAGTTAGGGGCTAGATGGGTTAGGTTAGGTTATATTACGATATAGACGTATATAATGTTCCCACCGAAAAGTGGGGCCGACCCGCCAGGAATGATGTAAAATACTACATCCGAGATGTTAAGTTGTCTTAGGTTAGGATATATAACGTTATAGACGTATATAATGTCCGCACCGAGACGTACGGGACGACACGACCGGGATTCTGTAAAACATTCCCAGTTAGGGGCTAGATGGGTTAGGTTAGGTTATATTACGATATAGACGTATATAATGTTCCCAACGAGAAGTGGGGCCGACCCGCCAGGAATGTTGTGAAATACGACATTCCAGATGTTATGTTGCCTTAGGTTTGGGTATATAACGTTGCAGATGCATATAATGTCCCCACCGAGAAGTGCGGGCCGACACGACCGGGATTTTGTAAAACATTACCAGCGAGGGTCTAGATGGGTTAGGTTAGGTTATATTACGATATAGACGTATATAATGTGCCCACCGAGAAGTTGGGGCCGACCCGCCAGGAATGTTGGAAAATACTACATCCGAGAGGTTAGGTTCCTTTAGGTTAGGATATATAACGTTATAGACGTATATAATGTCCCCACGGAGAAGTACTGGCCGACACGACCGGGATTTCGTAAAACATTACCAGCGAGGGTCTAGATGGGTTAGGTTAGGTTATATTACGATATTGACGTATATAATGTGCCCACCGAGAAGTTGGGGCCGCCACGCCAGGAATGTTGGAAAATACTACATCCGAGATGTAAGGTTCCCTTAGGTTAGGATATATAACGTTATAGACGTATATAATGTCCCCACGGAGAAGTACTGGCCGACACGACCGGGATTTCGTAAAACATTACCAGCGAAGGTCTAGATGGGTTAGGTTAGGATATATAACGTTATAGACGTATATAATGTCCCCACCGAGAAGTACGTGCCGACACGACCGGGATTTTGTAAAACATTACCAACGAGGGTCTAAATGGGTTAGGTTAGGTTATATTACGATATAGACGTATATAATGTGCCCACGGAGAAGTACTGGCCGACACGACCGGGATTTCGTAAAACATTACCAGCGAAGGTCTAGATGGGTTAGGTTAGGATATATAACGTTATAGACGTATATAATGTCCCCACCGAGAAGTACGTGCCGACACGACCGGGATTTTGTAAAACATTACCAACGAGGGTCTAAATGGGTTAGGTTAGGTTATATTACGATATAGACGTATATAATGTTCCCACCGAGAAGTAGGGGCCGACACGACCGGAATTTTGTAAAACATTACCAGCGAGGGTCTAGATGGGATATGTTAGGTTCCCTTAGGTTAGGATATATAACGTTATAGACGTATATAATGTCCCCACCGAGAAGTACGGGTCGACACGACCGGGATTTTGTAAAACATTACCAGCGACCGTCTAGATGGGTTAGGTTAGGTTATATTACGGTATAGACGTATATAATGTGCCCACCGAGAAGTAGGGGCCGACGCGCCAGGAATGTTGGAAAATACAACATCCGAGATGTTAGGTTCCCTTAGGTTAGGGTATATAAATTTATAGACGTATATAATATCCGCACCGAGACGTACGGGAAGACAGGTACGGGATTGTGTGAAACATTACCAGCGAGGGTCTAGGTGGGTTAGGTTAGGTTATATTACGTTATATACGTATATAATTATCCCACCGAGAATTGGCGCCGACCCGCCAGGAATGTCGTGAAATACTACATTCGAGATGTTAGGTTCCCTTAGGTTAGGATATATAACGTTATAGACGTATATAATGTCCGCACCGAGACGTACGGGACGACACGACCGGGATTCTGTAAAACATTCCCAGTTAGGGGCTAGATGGGTTAGGTTAGGTTATATTACGATATAGACGTATATAATGTGCCCACCGAGAAGTAGGAGCCGACCCGCCAGGAATGTTGGAAAATACTACATCCGAAATGTTAGGTTCCCTTAGGTTAGGATATATAACGATATAGACGCATATAATGTCCCCACCGAGAAGTACGGGCCGACACGACCGGGATTTTGTAAAACATTACCAGCGAGGGTCTAAATGGGTTAGGTTAGGTTATATTGCGATATAGACGTATATAATGAGCCCACCGAGAAGTAGGGGCCGACCCGCCAGGAATGTTGGAAAATACTACATCCGAGATGTTAGGTTCCCTTGTGTTCGGATATATAACGTTATAGACGTATATAATGTCCCCACCGAGAAGTACGGGACGACACGACCGGGATTTTGTAAAACATTACCAGCGACCGTCTAGATGGGTTAGGTTAGGTTATATTACGGTATAGACGTATATAATGTGCCCACCGAGAAGTAGGGGCCGACGCGCCAGGAATGTTGGAAAATACAACATCCGAGATGTTAGGTTCCCTTAGGTTAGGGTATATAAATTTATAGACGTATATAATATCCGCACCGAGACGTACGGGAAGACATGTACGGGATTGTGTGAAACATTACCAGCGAGGGTCTAGGTGGGTTAGGTTAGGTTATATTACGTTATATACGTATATAATGATCCCACCGAGAATTGGCGCCGACCCGCCAGGAATGTCGTGAAATACTACATTCGAGATGTTAGGTTCCCTTAGGTTAGGATATATAACGTTATAGACGTATATAATGTCCGCACCGAGACGTACGGGACGACACGACCGGGATTCTGTAAAACATTCCCAGTTAGGGGCTAGATGGGTTAGGTTAGGTTATATTACGATATAGACGTATATAATGTTCCCACCGAGAAGTAGGGGCCGACACGACCGGAATTTTGTAAAACATTACCAGCGAGGGTCTAGATGGGATATGTTAGGTTCCCTTAGGTTAGGATATATAACGTTATAGACGTATATAATGTCCCCACCGAGAAGTACGGGTCGACACGACCGGGATTTTGTAAAACATTACCAGCGACCGTCTAGATGGGTTAGGTTAGGTTATATTACGGTATAGACGTATATAATGTGCCCACCGAGAAGTAGGGGCCGACGCGCCAGGAATGTTGGAAAATACAACATCCGAGATGTTAGGTTCCCTTAGGTTAGGGTATATAAATTTATAGACGTATATAATATCCGCACCGAGACGTACGGGAAGACAGGTACGGGATTGTGTGAAACATTACCAGCGAGGGTCTAGGTGGGTTAGGTTAGGTTATATTACGTTATATACGTATATAATTATCCCACCGAGAATTGGCGCCGACCCGCCAGGAATGTCGTGAAATACTACATTCGAGATGTTAGGTTCCCTTAGGTTAGGATATATAACGTTATAGACGTATATAATGTCCGCACCGAGACGTACGGGACGACACGACCGGGATTCTGTAAAACATTCCCAGTTAGGGGCTAGATGGGTTAGGTTAGGTTATATTACGATATAGACGTATATAATGTGCCCACCGAGAAGTAGGAGCCGACCCGCCAGGAATGTTGGAAAATACTACATCCGAGATGTTAGGTTCCCTTAGGTTAGGATATATAACGATATAGACGCATATAATGTCCCCACCGAGAAGTACGGGCCGACACGACCGGGATTTTGTAAAACATTACCAGCGAGGGTCTAAATGGGTTAGGTTAGGTTATATTGCGATATAGACGTATATAATGAGCCCACCGAGAAGTAGGGGCCGACCCGCCAGGAATGTTGGAAAATACTACATCCGAGATGTTAGGTTCCCTTGTGTTCGGATATATAACGTTATAGACGTATATAATGTCCCCACCGAGAAGTACGGGACGACACGACCGGGATTTTGTAAAACATTACCTGCGACCATCTAGATGGGTTAGGTTAGGTTATATTACGGTATAGACGTATATAATGTGCCCACCGAGAAGTAGGGGCCGACGCGCCAGGAATGTTGGAAAATACAACATCCGAGATGTTAGGTTCCCTTAGGTTAGGGTATATAAATTTATAGACGTATATAATATCCGCACCGAGACGTACGGGAAGACAGGTACGGGATTGTGTGAAACATTACCAGCGAGGGTCTAGGTGGGTTAGGTTAGGTTATATTACGTTATATACGTATATAATTATCCCACCGAGAATTGGCGCCGACCCGCCAGGAATGTCGTGAAATACTACATTCGAGATGTTAGGTTCCCTTAGGTTAGGATATATAACGTTATAGACGTATATAATGTCCGCACCGAGACGTACGGGACGACACGACCGGGATTCTGTAAAACATTCCCAGTTAGGGGCTAGATGGGTTAGGTTAGGTTATATTACGATATAGACGTATATAATGTGCCCACCGAGAAGTAGGAGCCGACCCGCCAGGAATGTTGGAAAATACTACATCCGAGATGTTAGGTTCCCTTAGGTTAGGATATATAACGGTATAGACGCATATAATGTCCCCACCGAGAAGTACGGGCCGACACGACCGGGATTTTGTAAAACATTACCAGCGAGGGTCTAAATGGGTTAGGTTAGGTTATATTGCGATATAGACGTATATAATGAGCCCACCGAGAAGTAGGGGCCGACCCGCCAGGAATGTTGGAAAATACTACATCCGAGATGTTAGGTTCCCTTGTGTTCGGATATATAACGGTATAGACGCATATAATGTCCCCACCGAGAAGTACGGGCCGACACGACCGGGATTTTGTAAAACATTACCAGCGAGGGTCTAAATGGGTTAGGTTAGGTTATATTGCGATATAGACGTATATAATGAGCCCACCGAGAAGTAGGGGCCGACCCGCCAGGAATGTTGGAAAATACTACATCCGAGATGTTAGGTTCCCTTGTGTTCGGATATATAACGTTATAGACGTATATAATGTGCCCACCGAGAAGTAGGGGCCGACGCGCCAGGAATGTTGGAAAATACAACATCCGAGATGTTAGGTTCCCTTAGGTTAGGGTATATAAATTTATAGACGTATATAATATCCGCACCGAGACGTACGGGAAGACAGGTACGGGATTGTGTGAAACATTACCAGCGAGGGTCTAGGTGGGTTAGGTTAGGTTATATTACGTTATATACGTATATAATTATCCCACCGAGAATTGGCGCCGACCCGCCAGGAATGTCGTGAAATACTACATTCGAGATGTTAGGTTCCCTTAGGTTAGGATATATAACGTTATAGACGTATATAATGTCCGCACCGAGACGTACGGGACGACACGACCGGGATTCTGTAAAACATTCCCAGTTAGGGGCTAGATGGGTTAGGTTAGGTTATATTACGATATAGACGTATATAATGTGCCCACCGAGAAGTAGGAGCCGACCCGCCAGGAATGTTGGAAAATACTACATCCGAGATGTTAGGTTCCCTTAGGTTAGGATATATAACGATATAGACGTATATAATGTCCCCACCGAGAAGTACGGGCCGACACGACCGGGATTTTGTAAAACATTACCAGCGAGGGTCTAAATGGGTTAGGTTAGGTTATATTGCGATATAGACGTATATAATGAGCCCACCGAGAAGTAGGGGCCGGCTCGCCAGGAATGTTGTAAAATACTACATCCGAGATGTTAGGTTCCCATAGGTTAGGATATATAACGATATAGACGTATATAATGTCCCCACCGAGAAGTACGGGCCGACACGACCGGGATTTTGTAAAACATTACCAGCGAGGGTCTAGATGGGTTAGGTTAGGTTATATTGCGATATAGACGTATATAATGAGCCCACCGAGAAGTAGGGGCCGACCCGCCAGGAATGTTGGAAAATACTACATCCGAGATGTTAGGTTCCCTTGTGTTCGGATATATAACGTTATAGACGTATATAATGTCCCCACCGAGAAGTACGGGTCGACACGACCGGGATTTTGTAAAACATTACCAGCGACCGTCTAGATGGGTTAGGTTAGGTTATATTACGATATAGACGTATATAATGTGCCCACCGAGAAGTAGGGGCCAGCCCGCCAGAAATGTTGGAAAATACTACATCCGAGATGTTAGGTTCCCTTAGGTTAGGATATATAACCTTATAGACGTATATAATGTCCCCACGGCAAAGTAGGGGCCGACACGACCGGAATTTTGTAAAACATTACCAGCGAGGGTCTAGATGGGATATGTTAGGTTCCCTTAGGTTAGGATATATAACGTTATAGACGTATATAATGTCCCCACCGAGAAGTACGGGTCGACACGACCGGGATTTTGTAAAACATTACCAGCGACGGTCTAGATGGGTTAGGGTAGGTTATATTACGATATAGACGTATATAATGTGCCCACCGCGACGTACAGGACGACACGACCGGGATTCTGTAAAACATGCCGAGCTAGGGGCTAGATGGGTTTCATTACGTTATATTACGATATAGACATATATAATGTTCCCACCGAAAAGTGGGGCCGACCCGCCAGGAATGATGTAAAATACTACATCCGAGATGTTAAGTTGTCTTAGGTTAGGATATATAACGTTATAGACGTATATAATGTCCGCACCGAGACGTACGGGACGACACGACCGGGATTCTGTAAAACATTCCCAGTTAGGGGCTAGATGGGTTAGGTTAGTTTATATTACGATATAGACGTATATAATGTTCCCAACGAGAAGTGGGGCCGACCCGCCAGGAATGTTGTGAAATACGACATTCCAGATGTTATGTTGCCTTAGGTTTGGGTATATAACGTTACAGATGCATATAATGTCCCCACCGAGAAGTGCGGGCCGACACGACCGGGATTTTGTAAAACATTACCAGCGAGGGTCTAGATGGGTTAGGTTAGGTTATATTACGATATAGACGTATATAATGTGCCCACCGAGAAGTTGGGGCCGACCCGCCAGGAATGTTGGAAAATACTACATCCGAGAGGTTAGGTTCCTTTAGGTTAGGATATATAACGTTATAGACGTATATAATGTTCCCACGGAGAAGTACTGGCCGACACGACCGGGATTTCGTAAAACATTACCAGCGAGGGTCTAGATGGGTTAGGTTAGGTTATATTACGATATTGACGTATATAATGTGCCCACCGAGAAGTTGGGGCCGCCACGCCAGGAATGTTGGAAAATACTACATCCGAGATGTAAGGTTCCCTTAGGTTAGGATATATAACGTTATAGACGTATATAATGTCCCCACGGAGAAGTACTGGCCGACACGACCGGGATTTCGTAAAACATTACCAGCGAAGGTCTAGATGGGTTAGGTTAGGATATATAACGTTATAGACGTATATAATGTCCCCACCGAGAAGTACGTGCCGACACGACCGGGATTTTGTAAAACATTACCAACGAGGGTCTAAATGGGTTAGGTTAGGTTATATTACGATATAGACGTATATAATGTGCCCACGGTGAAGTACTGGCCGACACGACCGGGATTTCGTAAAACATTACCAGCGAAGGTCTAGATGGGTTAGGTTAGGATATATAACGTTATAGACGTATATAATGTCCCCACCGAGAAGTACGTGCCGACACGACCGGGATTTTGTAAAACATTACCAGTTAGGGGCTAGATGGGTTAGGTTAGGTTATATTACGATATAGACGTATATAATGTTCCCACCGAAAAGTGGGGCCGACCCGCCAGGAATGATGTAAAATACTACATCCGAGATGTTAAGTTGTCTTAGGTTAGGATATATAACGTTATAGACGTATATAATGTCCGCACCGAGACGTACGGGACGACACGACCGGGATTCTGTAAAACATTCCCAGTTAGGGGCTAGATGGGTTAGGTTAGGTTATATTACGATATAGACGTATATAATGTTCCCAACGAGAAGTGGGGCCGACCCGCCAGGAATGTTGTGAAATACGACATTCCAGATGTTATGTTGCCTTAGGTTTGGGTATATAACGTTGCAGATGCATATAATGTCCCCACCGAGAAGTGCGGGCCGACACGACCGGGATTTTGTAAAACATTACCAGCGAGGGTCTAGATGGGTTAGGTTAGGTTATATTACGATATAGACGTATATAATGTGCCCACCGAGAAGTTGGGGCCGACCCGCCAGGAATGTTGGAAAATACTACATCCGAGAGGTTAGGTTCCTTTAGGTTAGGATATATAACGTTATAGACGTATATAATGTCCCCACGGAGAAGTACTGGCCGACACGACCGGGATTTCGTAAAACATTACCAGCGAGGGTCTAGATGGGTTAGGTTAGGTTATATTACGATATTGACGTATATAATGTGCCCACCGAGAAGTTGGGGCCGCCACGCCAGGAATGTTGGAAAATACTACATCCGAGATGTAAGGTTCCCTTAGGTTAGGATATATAACGTTATAGACGTATATAATGTCCCCACGGAGAAGTACTGGCCGACACGACCGGGATTTCGTAAAACATTACCAGCGAAGGTCTAGATGGGTTAGGTTAGGATATATAACGTTATAGACGTATATAATGTCCCCACCGAGAAGTACGTGCCGACACGACCGGGATTTTGTAAAACATTACCAACGAGGGTCTAAATGGGTTAGGTTAGGTTATATTACGATATAGACGTATATAATGTGCCCACGGAGAAGTACTGGCCGACACGACCGGGATTTCGTAAAACATTACCAGCGAAGGTCTAGATGGGTTAGGTTAGGATATATAACGTTATAGACGTATATAATGTCCCCACCGAGAAGTACGTGCCGACACGACCGGGATTTTGTAAAACATTACCAACGAGGGTCTAAATGGGTTAGGTTAGGTTATATTACGATATAGACGTATATAATGTTCCCACCGAGAAGTAGGGGCCGACACGACCGGAATTTTGTAAAACATTACCAGCGAGGGTCTAGATGGGATATGTTAGGTTCCCTTAGGTTAGGATATATAACGTTATAGACGTATATAATGTCCCCACCGAGAAGTACGGGTCGACACGACCGGGATTTTGTAAAACATTACCAGCGACCGTCTAGATGGGTTAGGTTAGGTTATATTACGGTATAGACGTATATAATGTGCCCACCGAGAAGTAGGGGCCGACGCGCCAGGAATGTTGGAAAATACAACATCCGAGATGTTAGGTTCCCTTAGGTTAGGGTATATAAATTTATAGACGTATATAATATCCGCACCGAGACGTACGGGAAGACAGGTACGGGATTGTGTGAAACATTACCAGCGAGGGTCTAGGTGGGTTAGGTTAGGTTATATTACGTTATATACGTATATAATTATCCCACCGAGAATTGGCGCCGACCCGCCAGGAATGTCGTGAAATACTACATTCGAGATGTTAGGTTCCCTTAGGTTAGGATATATAACGTTATAGACGTATATAATGTCCGCACCGAGACGTACGGGACGACACGACCGGGATTCTGTAAAACATTCCCAGTTAGGGGCTAGATGGGTTAGGTTAGGTTATATTACGATATAGACGTATATAATGTGCCCACCGAGAAGTAGGAGCCGACCCGCCAGGAATGTTGGAAAATACTACATCCGAAATGTTAGGTTCCCTTAGGTTAGGATATATAACGATATAGACGCATATAATGTCCCCACCGAGAAGTACGGGCCGACACGACCGGGATTTTGTAAAACATTACCAGCGAGGGTCTAAATGGGTTAGGTTAGGTTATATTGCGATATAGACGTATATAATGAGCCCACCGAGAAGTAGGGGCCGACCCGCCAGGAATGTTGGAAAATACTACATCCGAGATGTTAGGTTCCCTTGTGTTCGGATATATAACGTTATAGACGTATATAATGTCCCCACCGAGAAGTACGGGACGACACGACCGGGATTTTGTAAAACATTACCAGCGACCGTCTAGATGGGTTAGGTTAGGTTATATTACGGTATAGACGTATATAATGTGCCCACCGAGAAGTAGGGGCCGACGCGCCAGGAATGTTGGAAAATACAACATCCGAGATGTTAGGTTCCCTTAGGTTAGGGTATATAAATTTATAGACGTATATAATATCCGCACCGAGACGTACGGGAAGACATGTACGGGATTGTGTGAAACATTACCAGCGAGGGTCTAGGTGGGTTAGGTTAGGTTATATTACGTTATATACGTATATAATGATCCCACCGAGAATTGGCGCCGACCCGCCAGGAATGTCGTGAAATACTACATTCGAGATGTTAGGTTCCCTTAGGTTAGGATATATAACGTTATAGACGTATATAATGTCCGCACCGAGACGTACGGGACGACACGACCGGGATTCTGTAAAACATTCCCAGTTAGGGGCTAGATGGGTTAGGTTAGGTTATATTACGATATAGACGTATATAATGTTCCCACCGAGAAGTAGGGGCCGACACGACCGGAATTTTGTAAAACATTACCAGCGAGGGTCTAGATGGGATATGTTAGGTTCCCTTAGGTTAGGATATATAACGTTATAGACGTATATAATGTCCCCACCGAGAAGTACGGGTCGACACGACCGGGATTTTGTAAAACATTACCAGCGACCGTCTAGATGGGTTAGGTTAGGTTATATTACGGTATAGACGTATATAATGTGCCCACCGAGAAGTAGGGGCCGACGCGCCAGGAATGTTGGAAAATACAACATCCGAGATGTTAGGTTCCCTTAGGTTAGGGTATATAAATTTATAGACGTATATAATATCCGCACCGAGACGTACGGGAAGACAGGTACGGGATTGTGTGAAACATTACCAGCGAGGGTCTAGGTGGGTTAGGTTAGGTTATATTACGTTATATACGTATATAATTATCCCACCGAGAATTGGCGCCGACCCGCCAGGAATGTCGTGAAATACTACATTCGAGATGTTAGGTTCCCTTAGGTTAGGATATATAACGTTATAGACGTATATAATGTCCGCACCGAGACGTACGGGACGACACGACCGGGATTCTGTAAAACATTCCCAGTTAGGGGCTAGATGGGTTAGGTTAGGTTATATTACGATATAGACGTATATAATGTGCCCACCGAGAAGTAGGAGCCGACCCGCCAGGAATGTTGGAAAATACTACATCCGAGATGTTAGGTTCCCTTAGGTTAGGATATATAACGATATAGACGCATATAATGTCCCCACCGAGAAGTACGGGCCGACACGACCGGGATTTTGTAAAACATTACCAGCGAGGGTCTAAATGGGTTAGGTTAGGTTATATTGCGATATAGACGTATATAATGAGCCCACCGAGAAGTAGGGGCCGACCCGCCAGGAATGTTGGAAAATACTACATCCGAGATGTTAGGTTCCCTTGTGTTCGGATATATAACGTTATAGACGTATATAATGTCCCCACCGAGAAGTACGGGACGACACGACCGGGATTTTGTAAAACATTACCTGCGACCATCTAGATGGGTTAGGTTAGGTTATATTACGGTATAGACGTATATAATGTGCCCACCGAGAAGTAGGGGCCGACGCGCCAGGAATGTTGGAAAATACAACATCCGAGATGTTAGGTTCCCTTAGGTTAGGGTATATAAATTTATAGACGTATATAATATCCGCACCGAGACGTACGGGAAGACAGGTACGGGATTGTGTGAAACATTACCAGCGAGGGTCTAGGTGGGTTAGGTTAGGTTATATTACGTTATATACGTATATAATTATCCCACCGAGAATTGGCGCCGACCCGCCAGGAATGTCGTGAAATACTACATTCGAGATGTTAGGTTCCCTTAGGTTAGGATATATAACGTTATAGACGTATATAATGTCCGCACCGAGACGTACGGGACGACACGACCGGGATTCTGTAAAACATTCCCAGTTAGGGGCTAGATGGGTTAGGTTAGGTTATATTACGATATAGACGTATATAATGTGCCCACCGAGAAGTAGGAGCCGACCCGCCAGGAATGTTGGAAAATACTACATCCGAGATGTTAGGTTCCCTTAGGTTAGGATATATAACGGTATAGACGCATATAATGTCCCCACCGAGAAGTACGGGCCGACACGACCGGGATTTTGTAAAACATTACCAGCGAGGGTCTAAATGGGTTAGGTTAGGTTATATTGCGATATAGACGTATATAATGAGCCCACCGAGAAGTAGGGGCCGACCCGCCAGGAATGTTGGAAAATACTACATCCGAGATGTTAGGTTCCCTTGTGTTCGGATATATAACGTTATAGACGTATATAATGTCCCCACCGAGAAGTACGGGACGACACGACCGGGATTTTGTAAAACATTACCTGCGACCGTCTAGATGGGTTAGGTTAGGTTATATTACGGTATAGACGTATATAATGTGCCCACCGAGAAGTAGGGGCCGACGCGCCAGGAATGTTGGAAAATACAACATCCGAGATGTTAGGTTCCCTTAGGTTAGGGTATATAAATTTATAGACGTATATAATATCCGCACCGAGACGTACGGGAAGACATGTACGGGATTGTGTGAAACATTACCAGCGAGGGTCTAGGTGGGTTAGGTTAGGTTATATTACGTTATATACGTATATAATGATCCCACCGAGAATTGGCGCCGACCCGCCAGGAATGTCGTGAAATACTACATTCGAGATGTTAGGTTCCCTTAGGTTAGGATATATAACGTTATAGACGTATATAATGTCCGCACCGAGACGTACGGGACGACACGACCGGGATTCTGTAAAACATTCCCAGTTAGGGGCTAGATGGGTTAGGTTAGGTTATATTACGATATAGACGTATATAATGTTCCCACCGAGAAGTGGGGCCGACACGCCAGGAATGTTGTGAAATACGACATTCCAGATGTTATGTTGCCTTAGGTTTGGGTATATAACGTTACAGATGCATATAATGTCCCCACCGAGAAGTGCGGGCCGACACGACCGGGATTTTGTAAAACATTACCAGCGAGGGTCTAGATGGGTTAGGTTAGGTTATATTACGATATAGGCGTATATAATGTGCCCACCGAGAAGTTGGGGCCGACCCGCCAGGAATGTTGGAAAATATTACATCCGAGAGGTTATGTTCCCTTAGGTTAGGATATATAACGTTATAGACGTATATAATGTCCCCACGGAGAAGTACTGGCCGACACGACCGGGATTTCGTAAAACATTACCCGCGAGGGTCTAGATGGGTTAGGTTAGGTTATATTACGATATTGACGTATATAATGTGCCCACCGAGAAGTTGGGGCCGCCACGCCAGGAATGTTGGAAAATACTACATCCGAGATGTAAGGTTCCCTTAGGTTAGGATATACAACGTTATAGACGTATATAATGTCCCCACGGAGAAGTGCGGGCCGACACGACCGGGATTTTGTAAAACATTACCAGCGAGGGTCTAGATGGGTTAGGTTAGGTTATATTACGATATAGGCGTATATAATGTGCCCACCGAGAAGTAGGGGCCGACACGACCGGAATTTTGTAAAACATTACCAGCGAGGGTCTAGATGGGATATGTTAGGTTCCCTTAGGTTAGGATATATAACGTTATAGACGTATATAATGTCCCCACCGAGAAGTACGGGTCGACACGACCGGCATTTTTTAAAACATTACCAGCGACGGTCTAGATGGGTTAGGTTAGGTTATATTACGATATAGACGTATATAATGTGCCCACCGAGAAGTAGGGGCCGACCCGCCAGGAATGTTGGAAAATACTACATCCGAGATGTTAGGTTCCCTTAGGTTAGGATATATAAATTTATAGACGTATATAATATCCGAACCGAGACGTACGGGAAGACATGAACGGGATTCTGCGAAACATTACCAGCGGGGTTCTAGGTGGGTTAGGTTAGGTTATATTACGATATAGACGTATATAATGTGCCCACCGAGAAGTTGGGGCCGACCCGCCAGGAATGTTGGAAAATACTACATCCGAGAGGTTAGGTTCCTTTAGGTTAGGATATATAACGTTATAGACGTATATAATGTCCCCACGGAGAAGTACTGGCCGACACGACCGGGATTTCGTAAAACATTACCAGCGAGGGTCTAGATGGGTTAGGTTAGGTTATATTACGATATTGACGTATATAATGTGCCCACCGAGAAGTTGGGGCCGCCACGCCAGGAATGTTGGAAAATACTACATCCGAGATGTAAGGTTCCCTTAGGTTAGGATATATAACGTTATAGATGTATATAATGTCCCCACGGAGAAGTACTGGCCGACACGACCGGGATTTCGTAAAACATTACCAGCGAAGGTCTAGATGGGTTAGGTTAGGATATATAACGTTATAGACGTATATAATGTCCCCACCGAGAAGTACGTGCCGACACGACCGGCATTTTGTAAAACATTACCAACGAGGGTCTAAATGGGTTAGGTTAGGTTATATTACGATATAGACGTATATAATGTTCCCACCGAGAAGTAGGGGCCGACACGACCGGAATTTTGTAAAACATTACCAGCGAGGGTCTAGATGGGATATGTTAGGTTCCCTTAGGTTAGGATATATAACGTTATAGACGTATATAATGTCCCCACCGAGAAGTACGGGTCGACACGACCGGGATTTTGTAAAACATTACCTGCGACGGTCTAGATGGGTTAGGTTAGGTTATATTACGATATAGACGTATATAATGTGCCCACCGAGAAGTAGGGGCCGACCCGCCAGGAATGTTGGAAAATACTACATCCGAGATGTTAGGTTCCCTTAGGTTAGGATATATAAATTTATAGACGTATATAATATGCGAACCGAGACGTACGGGAAGACATGAACGGGATTCTGTGAAACATTACCAGCGGGGTTCTAGGTGGGTTAGGTTAGGTTACGTTACGATATAGACGTATATAATGTGCCCACCGAGAAGTAGGAGCCGACCCGCCAGGAATGTTGGAAAATACTACATCCGAGATGTTAGGTTCCCTTAGGTTAGGATATATAACGATATAGACGTATATAATGTCCCCACCGAGAAGTACGGGCCGACACGACCGGGATTTTGTAAAACATTACCAGCGAGGGTCTAAATGGGTTAGGTTAGGTTATATTGCGATATAGACGTATATAATGAGCCCACCGAGAAGTAGGGGCCGACCCGCCAGGAATGTTGGAAAATACTACATCCGAGATGTTAGGTTCCCTTGTGTTCGGATATATAACGTTATAGACGTATATAATGTCCCCACCGAGAAGTACGGGTCGACACGACCGAGATTTTGTAAAACATTACCAGCGACCGTCTAGATGGTCTAGGTTAGGTTATATTACGGTATAGACGTATATAATGTGCCCACCGAGAAGTAGGGGCCGACGCGCCAGGGATGTTGGAAAATACAACATCCGAGATGTTAGGTTCCCTTAGGTTAGGGTATATAAATTTATAGACGTATATAATATCCGCACCGAGACGTACGGGAAGACATGTACGGGATTGTGTGAAACATTACCAGCGAGGGTCTAGGTGGGTTAGGTTAGGTTATATTACGTTATATACGTATATAATGATCCCACCGAGAATTGGCGCCGACCCGCCAGGAATGTCGTGAAATACTACATTCGAGATGTTAGGTTCCCTTAGGTTAGGATATATAACGTTATAGACGTATATAATGTCCGCACCGAGACGTACGGGACGACACGACCGGGATTCTGTAAAACATTCTCAGTTAGGGGCTAGATGGGTTAGGTTAGGTTATATTACGATATAGACGTATATAATGTGCCCACCGAGAAGTAGGAGCCGACCCGCCAGGAATGTTGGAAAATACTACATCCGAGATGTTAGGTTCCCTTAGGTTAGGATATATAACGATATAGACGTATATAATGTCCCCACCGAGAAGTACGGGCCGACACGACCGGGATTTTGTAAAACATTACCAGCGAGGGTCCAAATGGGTTAGGTTAGGTTATATTGCGATATAGACGTATATAATGAGCCCACCGAGAAGTAGGGGCCGACCCGCCAGGAATGTTGGAAAATACTACATCCGAGATGTTAGGTTCCCTTGTGTTCGGATATATAACGTTATAGACGTATATAATGTCCCCACCGAGAAGTACGGGTCGACACGACCGGGATTTTGTAAAACATTACCAGCGACCGTCTAGATGGGTTAGGTTAGGTTATATTACGGTATAGACGTATATAATGTGCCCACCGAGAAGTAGGGGCCGACGCGCCAGGAATGTTGGAAAATACAACATCCGAGATGTTAGGTTCCCTTAGGTTAGGGTACATAAATTTATAGACGTATATAATATCCGCAGCGAGACGTACGGGAAGACATGTACGGGATTGTGTGAAACATTACCAGCGAGGGTCTAGGTGGGTTAGGTTAGGTTATATTACGTTATATACGTATATAATGATCCCACCGAGAATTGGCGCCGACCCGCCAGGAATGTCGTGAAATACTACATTCGAGATGTTAGGTTCCCTTAGGTTAGGATATATAACGTTATAGACGTATATAATGTCCGCACCGAGACGTACGGGACGACACGACCGGGATTCTGTAAAACATTCCCAGTTAGGGGCTAGATGGGTTAGGTTAGGTTATATTACGATATAGACGTATATAATGTTCCCACCGAGAAGTGGGGCCGACACGCCAGGAATGTTGTGAAATACGACATTCCAGATGTTATGTTGCCTTAGGTTTGGGTATATAACGTTACAGATGCATATAATGTCCCCACCGAGAAGTGCGGGCCGACACGACCGGGATTTTGTAAAACATTACCAGCGAGGGTCTAGATGGGTTAGGTTAGGTTATATTACGATATAGGCGTATATAATGTGCCCACCGAGAAGTTGGGGCCGACCCGCCAGGAATGTTGGAAAATATTACATCCGAGAGGTTATGTTCCCTTAGGTTAGGATATATAACGTTATAGACGTATATAATGTCCCCACGGAGAAGTACTGGCCGACACGACCGGGATTTCGTAAAACATTACCCGCGAGGGTCTAGATGGGTTAGGTTAGGTTATATTACGATATAGACGTATATAATGTGCCCACCGAGAAGTAGGGGCCGACACGACCGGAATTTTGTAAAACATTACCAGCGAGGGTCTAGATGGGATATGTTAGGTTCCCTTAGGTTAGGATATATAACGTTATAGACGTATATAATGTCCCCACCGAGAAGTACGGGTCGACACGACCGGCATTTTTTAAAACATTACCAGCGACGGTCTAGATGGGTTAGGTTAGGTTATATTACGATATAGACGTATATAATGTGCCCACCGAGAAGTAGGGGCCGACCCGCCAGGAATGTTGGAAAATACTACATCCGAGATGTTAGGTTCCCTTAGGTTAGGATATATAAATTTATAGACGTATATAATATCCGAACCGAGACGTACGGGAAGACATGAACGGGATTCTGCGAAACATTACCAGCGGGGTTCTAGGTGGGTTAGGTTAGGTTATATTACGATATAGACGTATATAATGTGCCCACCGAGAAGTTGGGGCCGACCCGCCAGGAATGTTGGAAAATACTACATCCGAGAGGTTAGGTTCCTTTAGGTTAGGATATATAACGTTATAGACGTATATAAGGTCCCCACGGAGAAGTACTGGCCGACACGACCGGGATTTCGTAAAACATTACCAGCGAGGGTCTAGATGGGTTAGGTTAGGTTATATTACGATATTGACGTATATAATGTGCCCACCGAGAAGTTGGGGCCGCCACGCCAGGAATGTTGGAAAATACTACATCCGAGATGTAAGGTTCCCTTAGGTTAGGATATATAACGTTATAGACGTATATAATGTCCCCACGGAGAAGTACTCGCCGACACGACCGGGATTTCGTAAAACATTCCCAGCGAAGGTCTAGATGGGTTAGGTTAGGATATATAACGTTATAGACGTATATAATGTCCCCACCGAGAAGTACGTGCCGACACGACCGGCATTTTGTAAAACATTACCAACGAGGGTCTAAATGGGTTAGGTTAGGTTATATTACGATATAGACGTATATAATGTTCCCACCGAGAAGTAGGGGCCGACACGACCGGAATTTTGTAAAACATTACCAGCGAGGGTCTAGATGGGATATGTTAGGTTCCCTTAGGTTAGGATATATAACGTTATAGACGTATATAGTGTCCCCACCGAGAAGTACGGGTCGACACGACCGGGATTTTGTAAAACATTACCTGCGACGGTCTAGATGGGTTAGGTTAGGTTATATTACGATATAGACGTATATAATGTGCCCACCGAGAAGTAGGGGCCGACCCGCCAGGAATGTTGGAAAATACTACATCCGAGATGTTAGGTTCCCTTAGGTTAGGATATATAAATTTATAGACGTATATAATATGCGAACCGAGACGTACGGGAAGACATGAACGGGATTCTGTGAAACATTACCAGCGGGGTTCTAGGTGGGTTAGGTTAGGTTACGTTACGATATAGACGTATATAATGTGCCCACCGAGAAGTAGGAGCCGACCCGCCAGGAATGTTGGAAAATACTACATCCGAGATGTTAGGTTCCCTTAGGTTAGGATATATAACGATATAGACGTATATAATGTCCCCACCGAGAAGTACGGGCCGACACGACCGGGATTTTGTAAAACATTACCAGCGAGGGTCTAAATGGGTTAGGTTAGGTTATATTGCGATATAGACGTATATAATGAGCCCACCGAGAAGTAGGGGCCGACCCGCCAGGAATGTTGGAAAATACTACATCCGAGATGTTAGGTTCCCTTGTGTTCGGATATATAACGTTATAGACGTATATAATGTCCCCACCGAGAAGTACGGGTCGACACGACCGAGATTTTGTAAAACATTACCAGCGACCGTCTAGATGGTCTAGGTTAGGTTATAT
The DNA here is from genome assembly GCA_963969225.1 of Xylocopa violacea. NCBI lineage: Eukaryota > Metazoa > Arthropoda > Insecta > Hymenoptera > Apidae > Xylocopa > Xylocopa violacea. Next base: position 181,431 of record CAXAJV010000531.1, on the reverse strand, counting down.
TACGGTATAGACGTATATAATGTGCCCACCGAGAAGTAGGGGCCGACGCGCCAGGGATGTTGGAAAATACAACATCCGAGATGTTAGGTTCCCTTAGGTTAGGGTATATAAATTTATAGACGTATATAATATCCGCACCGAGACGTACGGGAAGACATGTACGGGATTGTGTGAAACATTACCAGCGAGGGTCTAGGTGGGTTAGGTTAGGTTATATTACGTTATATACGTATATAATGATCCCACCGAGAATTGGCGCCGACCCGCCAGGAATGTCGTGAAATACTACATTCGAGATGTTAGGTTCCCTTAGGTTAGGATATATAACGTTATAGACGTATATAATGTCCGCACCGAGACGTACGGGACGACACGACCGGGATTCTGTAAAACATTCCCAGTTAGGGGCTAGATGGGTTAGGTTAGGTTATATTACGATATAGACGTATATAATGTGCCCACCGAGAAGTAGGAGCCGACCCGCCAGGAATGTTGGAAAATACTACATCCGAGATGTTAGGTTCCCTTAGGTTAGGATATATAACGATATAGACGTATATAATGTCCCCACCGAGAAGTACGGGCCGACACGACCGGGATTTTGTAAAACATTACCAGCGAGGGTCCAAATGGGTTAGGTTAGGTTATATTGCGATATAGACGTATATAATGAGCCCACCGAGAAGTAGGGGCCGACCCGCCAGGAATGTTGGAAAATATTACATCCGAGATGTTAGGTTCCCTTGTGTTCGGATATATAACGTTATAGACGTATATAATGTCCCCACCGAGAAGTACGGGTCGACACGACCGGGATTTTGTAAAACATTACCAGCGACCGTCTAGATGGGTTAGGTTAGGTTATATTACGGTATAGACGTATATAATGTGCCCACCGAGAAGTAGGGGCCGACGCGCCAGGAATGTTGGAAAATACAACATCCGAGATGTTAGGTTCCCTTAGGTTAGGGTACATAAATTTATAGACGTATATAATATCCGCACCGAGACGTACGGGAAGACATGTACGGGATTGTGTGAAACATTACCAGCGAGGGTCTAGGTGGGTTAGGTTAGGTTATATTACGTTATATACGTATATAATGATCCCACCGAGAATTGGCGCCGACCCGCCAGGAATGTCGTGAAATACTACATTCGAGATGTTAGGTTCCCTTAGGTTAGGATATATAACGTTATAGACGTATATAATGTCCGCACCGAGACGTACGGGACGACACGACCGGGATTCTGTAAAACATTCCCAGTTAGGGGCTAGATGGGTTAGGTTAGGTTATATTACGATATAGACGTATATAATGTTCCCACCGAGAAGTGGGGCCGACACGCCAGGAATGTTGTGAAATACGACATTCCAGATGTTATGTTGCCTTAGGTTTGGGTATATAACGTTACAGATGCATATAATGTCCCCACCGAGAAGTGCGGGCCGACACGACCGGGATTTTGTAAAACATTACCAGCGAGGGTCTAGATGGGTTAGGTTAGGTTATATTACGATATAGGCGTATATAATGTGCCCACCGAGAAGTTGGGGCCGACCCGCCAGGAATGTTGGAAAATATTACATCCGAGAGGTTATGTTCCCTTAGGTTAGGATATATAACGTTATAGACGTATATAATGTCCCCACGGAGAAGTACTGGCCGACACGACCGGGATTTCGTAAAACATTACCCGCGAGGGTCTAGATGGGTTAGGTTAGGTTATATTACGATATAGACGTATATAATGTGCCCACCGAGAAGTAGGGGCCGACACGACCGGAATTTTGTAAAACATTACCAGCGAGGGTCTAGATGGGATATGTTAGGTTCCCTTAGGTTAGGATATATAACGTTATAGACGTATATAATGTCCCCACCGAGAAGTACGGGTCGACACGACCGGCATTTTTTAAAACATTACCAGCGACGGTCTAGATGGGTTAGGTTAGGTTATATTACGATATAGACGTATATAATGTGCCCACCGAGAAGTAGGGGCCGACCCGCCAGGAATGTTGGAAAATACTACATCCGAGATGTTAGGTTCCCTTAGGTTAGGATATATAAATTTATAGACGTATATAATATCCGAACCGAGACGTACGGGAAGACATGAACGGGATTCTGCGAAACATTACCAGCGGGGTTCTAGGTGGGTTAGGTTAGGTTATATTACGATATAGACGTATATAATGTGCCCACCGAGAAGTTGGGGCCGACCCGCCAGGAATGTTGGAAAATACTACATCCGAGAGGTTAGGTTCCTTTAGGTTAGGATATATAACGTTATAGACGTATATAAGGTCCCCACGGAGAAGTACTGGCCGACACGACCGGGATTTCGTAAAACATTACCAGCGAGGGTCTAGATGGGTTAGGTTAGGTTATATTACGATATTGACGTATATAATGTGCCCACCGAGAAGTTGGGGCCGCCACGCCAGGAATGTTGGAAAATACTACATCCGAGATGTAAGGTTCCCTTAGGTTAGGATATATAACGTTATAGACGTATATAATGTCCCCACGGAGAAGTACTCGCCGACACGACCGGGATTTCGTAAAACATTACCAGCGAAGGTCTAGATGGGTTAGGTTAGGATATATAACGTTATAGACGTATATAATGTCCCCACCGAGAAGTACGTGCCGACACGACCGGCATTTTGTAAAACATTACCAACGAGGGTCTAAATGGGTTAGGTTAGGTTATATTACGATATAGACGTATATAATGTTCCCACCGAGAAGTAGGGGCCGACACGACCGGAATTTTGTAAAACATTACCAGCGAGGGTCTAGATGGGATATGTTAGGTTCCCTTAGGTTAGGATATATAACGTTATAGACGTATATAGTGTCCCCACCGAGAAGTACGGGTCGACACGACCGGGATTTTGTAAAACATTACCTGCGACGGTCTAGATGGGTTAGGTTAGGTTATATTACGATATAGACGTATATAATGTGCCCACCGAGAAGTAGGGGCCGACCCGCCAGGAATGTTGGAAAATACTACATCCGAGATGTTAGGTTCCCTTAGGTTAGGATATATAAATTTATAGACGTATATAATATGCGAACCGAGACGTACGGGAAGACATGAACGGGATTCTGTGAAACATTACCAGCGGGGTTCTAGGTGGGTTAGGTTAGGTTACGTTACGATATAGACGTATATAATGTGCCCACCGAGAAGTAGGAGCCGACCCGCCAGGAATGTTGGAAAATACTACATCCGAGATGTTAGGTTCCCTTAGGTTAGGATATATAACGTTATAGACGTATATAATGTCCCCACCGAGAAGTACGTGCCGACACGACCGGCATTTTGTAAAACATTACCAACGAGGGTCTAAATGGGTTAGGTTAGGTTATATTACGATATAGACGTATATAATGTTCCCACCGAGAAGTAGGGGCCGACACGACCGGAATTTTGTAAAACATTACCAGCGAGGGTCTAGATGGGATATGTTAGGTTCCCTTAGGTTAGGATATATAACGTTATAGACGTATATAATGTCCCCACCGAGAAGTACGGGTCGACACGACCGGGATTTTGTAAAACATTACCTGCGACGGTCTAGATGGGTTAGGTTAGGTTATATTACGATATAGACGTATATAATGTGCCCACCGAGAAGTAGGGGCCGACCCGCCAGGAATGTTGGAAAATACTACATCCGAGATGTTAGGTTCCCTTAGGTTAGGATATATAAATTTATAGACGTATATAATATGCGAACCGAGACGTACGGGAAGACATGAACGGGATTCTGTGAAACATTACCAGCGGGGTTCTAGGTGGGTTAGGTTAGGTTACGTTACGATATAGACGTATATAATGTGCCCACCGAGAAGTAGGAGCCGACCCGCCAGGAATGTTGGAAAATACTACATCCGAGATGTTAGGTTCCCTTAGGTTAGGATATATAACGATATAGACGTATATAATGTCCCCACCGAGAAGTACGGGCCGACACGACCGGGATTTTGTAAAACATTACCAGCGAGGGTCTAAATGGGTTAGGTTAGGTTATATTGCGATATAGACGTATATAATGAGCCCACCGAGAAGTAGGGGCCGACCCGCCAGGAATGTTGGAAAATACTACATCCGAGATGTTAGGTTCCCTTGTGTTCGGATATATAACGTTATAGACGTATATAATGTCCCCACCGAGAAGTACGGGTCGACACGACCGAGATTTTGTAAAACATTACCAGCGACCGTCTAGATGGTCTAGGTTAGGTTATATTACGGTATAGACGTATATAATGTGCCCACCGAGAAGTAGGGGCCGACGCGCCAGGGATGTTGGAAAATACAACATCCGAGATGTTAGGTTCCCTTAGGTTAGGGTATATAAATTTATAGACGTATATAATATCCGCACCGAGACGTACGGGAAGACATGTACGGGATTGTGTGAAACATTACCAGCGAGGGTCTAGGTGGGTTAGGTTAGGTTATATTACGTTATATACGTATATAATGATCCCACCGAGAATTGGCGCCGACCCGCCAGGAATGTCGTGAAATACTACATTCGAGATGTTAGGTTCCCTTAGGTTAGGATATATAACGTTATAGACGTATATAATGTCCGCACCGAGACGTACGGGACGACACGACCGGGATTCTGTAAAACATTCCCAGTTAGGGGCTAGATGGGTTAGGTTAGGTTATATTACGATATAGACGTATATAATGTGCCCACCGAGAAGTAGGAGCCGACCCGCCAGGAATGTTGGAAAATACTACATCCGAGATGTTAGGTTCCCTTAGGTTAGGATATATAACGATATAGACGTATATAATGTCCCCACCGAGAAGTACGGGCCGACACGACCGGGATTTTGTAAAACATTACCAGCGAGGGTCCAAATGGGTTAGGTTAGGTTATATTGCGATATAGACGTATATAATGAGCCCACCGAGAAGTAGGGGCCGACCCGCCAGGAATGTTGGAAAATACTACATCCGAGATGTTAGGTTCCCTTGTGTTCGGATATATAACGTTATAGACGTATATAATGTCCCCACCGAGAAGTACGGGTCGACACGACCGGGATTTTGTAAAACATTACCAGCGACCGTCTAGATGGGTTAGGTTAGGTTATATTACGGTATAGACGTATATAATGTGCCCACCGAGAAGTAGGGGCCGACGCGCCAGGAATGTTGGAAAATACAACATCCGAGATGTTAGGTTCCCTTAGGTTAGGGTACATAAATTTATAGACGTATATAATATCCGCACCGAGACGTACGGGAAGACATGTACGGGATTGTGTGAAACATTACCAGCGAGGGTCTAGGTGGGTTAGGTTAGGTTATATTACGTTATATACGTATATAATGATCCCACCGAGAATTGGCGCCGACCCGCCAGGAATGTCGTGAAATACTACATTCGAGATGTTAGGTTCCCTTAGGTTAGGATATATAACGTTATAGACGTATATAATGTCCGCACCGAGACGTACGGGACGACACGACCGGGATTCTGTAAAACATTCCCAGTTAGGGGCTAGATGGGTTAGGTTAGGTTATATTACGATATAGACGTATATAATGTTCCCACCGAGAAGTGGGGCCGACACGCCAGGAATGTTGTGAAATACGACATTCCAGATGTTATGTTGCCTTAGGTTTGGGTATATAACGTTACAGATGCATATAATGTCCCCACCGAGAAGTGCGGGCCGACACGACCGGGATTTTGTAAAACATTACCAGCGAGGGTCTAGATGGGTTAGGTTAGGTTATATTACGATATAGGCGTATATAATGTGCCCACCGAGAAGTTGGGGCCGACCCGCCAGGAATGTTGGAAAATATTACATCCGAGAGGTTATGTTCCCTTAGGTTAGGATATATAACGTTATAGACGTATATAATGTCCCCACGGAGAAGTACTGGCCGACACGACCGGGATTTCGTAAAACATTACCCGCGAGGGTCTAGATGGGTTAGGTTAGGTTATATTACGATATAGACGTATATAATGTGCCCACCGAGAAGTAGGGGCCGACACGACCGGAATTTTGTAAAACATTACCAGCGAGGGTCTAGATGGGATATGTTAGGTTCCCTTAGGTTAGGATATATAACGTTATAGACGTATATAATGTCCCCACCGAGAAGTACGGGTCGACACGACCGGCATTTTTTAAAACATTACCAGCGACGGTCTAGATGGGTTAGGTTAGGTTATATTACGATATAGACGTATATAATGTGCCCACCGAGAAGTAGGGGCCGACCCGCCAGGAATGTTGGAAAATACTACATCCGAGATGTTAGGTTCCCTTAGGTTAGGATATATAAATTTATAGACGTATATAATATCCGAACCGAGACGTACGGGAAGACATGAACGGGATTCTGCGAAACATTACCAGCGGGGTTCTAGGTGGGTTAGGTTAGGTTATATTACGATATAGACGTATATAATGTGCCCACCGAGAAGTTGGGGCCGACCCGCCAGGAATGTTGGAAAATACTACATCCGAGAGGTTAGGTTCCTTTAGGTTAGGATATATAACGTTATAGACGTATATAAGGTCCCCACGGAGAAGTACTGGCCGACACGACCGGGATTTCGTAAAACATTACCAGCGAGGGTCTAGATGGGTTAGGTTAGGTTATATTACGATATTGACGTATATAATGTGCCCACCGAGAAGTTGGGGCCGCCACGCCAGGAATGTTGGAAAATACTACATCCGAGATGTAAGGTTCCCTTAGGTTAGGATATATAACGTTATAGACGTATATAATGTCCCCACGGAGAAGTACTCGCCGACACGACCGGGATTTCGTAAAACATTACCAGCGAAGGTCTAGATGGGTTAGGTTAGGATATATAACGTTATAGACGTATATAATGTCCCCACCGAGAAGTACGTGCCGACACGACCGGCATTTTGTAAAACATTACCAACGAGGGTCTAAATGGGTTAGGTTAGGTTATATTACGATATAGACGTATATAATGTTCCCACCGAGAAGTAGGGGCCGACACGACCGGAATTTTGTAAAACATTACCAGCGAGGGTCTAGATGGGATATGTTAGGTTCCCTTAGGTTAGGATATATAACGTTATAGACGTATATAGTGTCCCCACCGAGAAGTACGGGTCGACACGACCGGGATTTTGTAAAACATTACCTGCGACGGTCTAGATGGGTTAGGTTAGGTTATATTACGATATAGACGTATATAATGTGCCCACCGAGAAGTAGGGGCCGACCCGCCAGGAATGTTGGAAAATACTACATCCGAGATGTTAGGTTCCCTTAGGTTAGGATATATAAATTTATAGACGTATATAATATGCGAACCGAGACGTACGGGAAGACATGAACGGGATTCTGTGAAACATTACCAGCGGGGTTCTAGGTGGGTTAGGTTAGGTTACGTTACGATATAGACGTATATAATGTGCCCACCGAGAAGTAGGAGCCGACCCGCCAGGAATGTTGGAAAATACTACATCCGAGATGTTAGGTTCCCTTAGGTTAGGATATATAACGATATAGACGTATATAATGTCCCCACCGAGAAGTACGGGCCGACACGACCGGGATTTTGTAAAACATTACCAGCGAGGGTCTAAATGGGTTAGGTTAGGTTATATTGCGATATAGACGTATATAATGAGCCCACCGAGAAGTAGGGGCCGACCCGCCAGGAATGTTGGAAAATACTACATCCGAGATGTTAGGTTCCCTTGTGTTCGGATATATAACGTTATAGACGTATATAATGTCCCCACCGAGAAGTACGGGTCGACACGACCGAGATTTTGTAAAACATTACCAGCGACCGTCTAGATGGTCTAGGTTAGGTTATATTACGGTATAGACGTATATAATGTGCCCACCGAGAAGTAGGGGCCGACGCGCCAGGGATGTTGGAAAATACAACATCCGAGATGTTAGGTTCCCTTAGGTTAGGGTATATAAATTTATAGACGTATATAATATCCGCACCGAGACGTACGGGAAGACATGTACGGGATTGTGTGAAACATTACCAGCGAGGGTCTAGGTGGGTTAGGTTAGGTTATATTACGTTATATACGTATATAATGATCCCACCGAGAATTGGCGCCGACCCGCCAGGAATGTCGTGAAATACTACATTCGAGATGTTAGGTTCCCTTAGGTTAGGATATATAACGTTATAGACGTATATAATGTCCGCACCGAGACGTACGGGACGACACGACCGGGATTCTGTAAAACATTCCCAGTTAGGGGCTAGATGGGTTAGGTTAGGTTATATTACGATATAGACGTATATAATGTGCCCACCGAGAAGTAGGAGCCGACCCGCCAGGAATGTTGGAAAATACTACATCCGAGATGTTAGGTTCCCTTAGGTTAGGATATATAACGATATAGACGTATATAATGTCCCCACCGAGAAGTACGGGCCGACACGACCGGGATTTTGTAAAACATTACCAGCGAGGGTCCAAATGGGTTAGGTTAGGTTATATTGCGATATAGACGTATATAATGAGCCCACCGAGAAGTAGGGGCCGACCCGCCAGGAATGTTGGAAAATACTACATCCGAGATGTTAGGTTCCCTTGTGTTCGGATATATAACGTTATAGACGTATATAATGTCCCCACCGAGAAGTACGGGTCGACACGACCGGGATTTTGTAAAACATTACCAGCGACCGTCTAGATGGGTTAGGTTAGGTTATATTACGGTATAGACGTATATAATGTGCCCACCGAGAAGTAGGGGCCGACGCGCCAGGAATGTTGGAAAATACAACATCCGAGATGTTAGGTTCCCTTAGGTTAGGGTACATAAATTTATAGACGTATATAATATCCGCACCGAGACGTACGGGAAGACATGTACGGGATTGTGTGAAACATTACCAGCGAGGGTCTAGGTGGGTTAGGTTAGGTTATATTACGTTATATACGTATATAATGATCCCACCGAGAATTGGCGCCGACCCGCCAGGAATGTCGTGAAATACTACATTCGAGATGTTAGGTTCCCTTAGGTTAGGATATATAACGTTATAGACGTATATAATGTCCGCACCGAGACGTACGGGACGACACGACCGGGATTCTGTAAAACATTCCCAGTTAGGGGCTAGATGGGTTAGGTTAGGTTATATTACGATATAGACGTATATAATGTTCCCACCGAGAAGTGGGGCCGACACGCCAGGAATGTTGTGAAATACGACATTCCAGATGTTATGTTGCCTTAGGTTTGGGTATATAACGTTACAGATGCATATAATGTCCCCACCGAGAAGTGCGGGCCGACACGACCGGGATTTTGTAAAACATTACCAGCGAGGGTCTAGATGGGTTAGGTTAGGTTATATTACGATATAGGCGTATATAATGTGCCCACCGAGAAGTTGGGGCCGACCCGCCAGGAATGTTGGAAAATATTACATCCGAGAGGTTATGTTCCCTTAGGTTAGGATATATAACGTTATAGACGTATATAATGTCCCCACGGAGAAGTACTGGCCGACACGACCGGGATTTCGTAAAACATTACCCGCGAGGGTCTAGATGGGTTAGGTTAGGTTATATTACGATATAGACGTATATAATGTGCCCACCGAGAAGTAGGGGCCGACACGACCGGAATTTTGTAAAACATTACCAGCGAGGGTCTAGATGGGATATGTTAGGTTCCCTTAGGTTAGGATATATAACGTTATAGACGTATATAATGTCCCCACCGAGAAGTACGGGTCGACACGACCGGCATTTTTTAAAACATTACCAGCGACGGTCTAGATGGGTTAGGTTAGGTTATATTACGATATAGACGTATATAATGTGCCCACCGAGAAGTAGGGGCCGACCCGCCAGGAATGTTGGAAAATACTACATCCGAGATGTTAGGTTCCCTTAGGTTAGGATATATAAATTTATAGACGTATATAATATCCGAACCGAGACGTACGGGAAGACATGAACGGGATTCTGCGAAACATTACCAGCGGGGTTCTAGGTGGGTTAGGTTAGGTTATATTACGATATAGACGTATATAATGTGCCCACCGAGAAGTTGGGGCCGACCCGCCAGGAATGTTGGAAAATACTACATCCGAGAGGTTAGGTTCCTTTAGGTTAGGATATATAACGTTATAGACGTATATAAGGTCCCCACGGAGAAGTACTGGCCGACACGACCGGGATTTCGTAAAACATTACCAGCGAGGGTCTAGATGGGTTAGGTTAGGTTATATTACGATATTGACGTATATAATGTGCCCACCGAGAAGTTGGGGCCGCCACGCCAGGAATGTTGGAAAATACTACATCCGAGATGTAAGGTTCCCTTAGGTTAGGATATATAACGTTATAGACGTATATAATGTCCCCACGGAGAAGTACTCGCCGACACGACCGGGATTTCGTAAAACATTACCAGCGAAGGTCTAGATGGGTTAGGTTAGGATATATAACGTTATAGACGTATATAATGTCCCCACCGAGAAGTACGTGCCGACACGACCGGCATTTTGTAAAACATTACCAACGAGGGTCTAAATGGGTTAGGTTAGGTTATATTACGATATAGACGTATATAATGTTCCCACCGAGAAGTAGGGGCCGACACGACCGGAATTTTGTAAAACATTACCAGCGAGGGTCTAGATGGGATATGTTAGGTTCCCTTAGGTTAGGATATATAACGTTATAGACGTATATAGTGTCCCCACCGAGAAGTACGGGTCGACACGACCGGGATTTTGTAAAACATTACCTGCGACGGTCTAGATGGGTTAGGTTAGGTTATATTACGATATAGACGTATATAATGTGCCCACCGAGAAGTAGGGGCCGACCCGCCAGGAATGTTGGAAAATACTACATCCGAGATGTTAGGTTCCCTTAGGTTAGGATATATAAATTTATAGACGTATATAATATGCGAACCGAGACGTACGGGAAGACATGAACGGGATTCTGTGAAACATTACCAGCGGGGTTCTAGGTGGGTTAGGTTAGGTTACGTTACGATATAGACGTATATAATGTGCCCACCGAGAAGTAGGAGCCGACCCGCCAGGAATGTTGGAAAATACTACATCCGAGATGTTAGGTTCCCTTAGGTTAGGATATATAACGATATAGACGTATATAATGTCCCCACCGAGAAGTACGGGCCGACACGACCGGGATTTTGTAAAACATTACCAGCGAGGGTCTAAATGGGTTAGGTTAGGTTATATTGCGATATAGACGTATATAATGAGCCCACCGAGAAGTAGGGGCCGACCCGCCAGGAATGTTGGAAAATACTACATCCGAGATGTTAGGTTCCCTTGTGTTCGGATATATAACGTTATAGACGTATATAATGTCCCCACCGAGAAGTACGGGTCGACACGACCGGGATTTTGTAAAACATTACCAGCGACCGTCTAGATGGTCTAGGTTAGGTTATATTACGGTATAGACGTATATAATGTGCCCACCGAGAAGTAGGGGCCGACGCACCAGGGATGTTGGAAAATACAACATCCGAGATGTTAGGTTCCCTTAGGTTAGGGTATATAAATTTATAGACGTATATAATATCCGCACCGAGACGTACGGGAAGACATGTACGGGATTGTGTGAAACATTACCAGCGAGGGTCTAGGTGGGTTAGGTTAGGTTATATTACGTTATATACGTATATAATGATCCCACCGAGAATTGGCGCCGACCCGCCAGGAATGTCGTGAAATACTACATTCGAGATGTTAGGTTCCCTTAGGTTAGGATATATAACGTTATAGACGTATATAATGTCCGCACCGAGACGTACGGGACGACACGACCGGGATTCTGTAAAACATTCCCAGTTAGGGGCTAGATGGGTTAGGTTAGGTTATATTACGATATAGACGTATATAATGTGCCCACCGAGAAGTAGGAGCCGACCCGCCAGGAATGTTGGAAAATACTACATCCGAGATGTTAGGTTCCCTTAGGTTAGGATATATAACGATATAGACGTATATAATGTCCCCACCGAGAAGTACGGGCCGACACGACCGGGATTTTGTAAAACATTACCAGCGAGGGTCTAAATGGGTTAGGTTAGGTTATATTGCGATATAGACGTATATAATGAGCCCACCGAGAAGTAGGGGCCGACCCGCCAGGAATGTTGGAAAATACTACATCCGAGATGTTAGGTTCCCTTGTGTTCGGATATATAACGTTATAGACGTATATAATGTCCCCACCGAGAAGTACGGGTCGACACGACCGGGATTTTGTAAAACATTACCAGCGACCGTCTAGATGGGTTAGGTTAGGTTATATTACGGTATAGACGTATATAATGTGCCCACCGAGAAGTAGGGGCCGACGCGCCAGGAATGTTGGAAAATACAACATCCGAGATGTTAGGTTCCCTTAGGTTAGGGTACATAAATTTATAGACGTATATAATATCCGCACCGAGACGTACGGGAAGACATGTACGGGATTGTGTGAAACATTACCAGCGAGGGTCTAGGTGGGTTAGGTTAGGTTATATTACGTTATATACGTATATAATGATCCCACCGAGAATTGGCGCCGACCCGCCAGGAATGTCGTGAAATACTACATTCGAGATGTTAGGTTCCCTTAGGTTAGGATATATAACGTTATAGACGTATATAATGTCCGCACCGAGACGTACGGGACGACACGACCGGGATTCTGTAAAACATTCCCAGTTAGGGGCTAGATGGGTTAGGTTAGGTTATATTACGATATAGACGTATATAATGTTCCCACCGAGAAGTGGGGCCGACACGCCAGGAATGTTGTGAAATACGACATTCCAGATGTTATGTTGCCTTAGGTTTGGGTATATAACGTTACAGATGCATATAATGTCCCCACCGAGAAGTGCGGGCCGACACGACCGGGATTTTGTAAAACATTACCAGCGAGGGTCTAGATGGGTTAGGTTAGGATATATAACGTTATAGACGTATATAATGTGCCCACCGAGAAGTACGTGCCGACACGACCGGGATTTTGTAAAACATTACCAGCGATGGTCTAGATGGGTTAGGTTAGGTTATATTACGATATGGACGTATATAATGTGCCCACCGAGAAGTAGGTGCCGGCCCGCCAGGAATGTTGGAAAATACTGCATCCGAGATGTTAGGTTCCCTTAGGTTAGGATATATAAATTTATAGACGTATATAATATCCGCACCGAGACGTACGGGAAGACATGGACGGGAGTGTGTGAAACATTACCAGCGAGGGTCTAGGTGGGTTAGGTTAGGTTATATTACGTTATATACGTATATAATGATCCCACCGAGAATTGGCGCCGACCCGCCAGGAATGTCGTGAAATACTACATCCGAGATGTTAGGTTCCCTTAGGTTAGGATATATATCGTTATAGACGTATATAATATCCTCACAGAGATGTACGGGCCGACACGCCCGGGATTTTGTAAAACATTACCAGCGAGGGTCTAGATGGGTTAGGTTAGGTTATATTACGATATGGACGTATATAATGTGCCCACCGAGAAGTACGTGCCGACACGACCGGGATTTTGTAAAACATTACCAGCGAGGGTCTAGATGGGTTAGGTTAGGTTATATTACGATATAGACGTATATAATGTTCCCACCGAGAAGTAGGGGCCGACCCGCCAGAAATGTTGGAAAGTACTACATCCCAGATGTTAGGTTCCCTTAGGTTAGGATATATAACCTTATATACGTATGTAATGTCCCCACGGCAAAGTAGGGGCCGACACGACCGGAATTTTGTAAAACATTACCAGCGAGGGTCTAGATGGGATAAGTTAGGTTCCCTTAGGTTAGGATATATAACGTTATAGACGTATATAATGTCCCCACCGAGAAGTACGGGTCGACACGACCGGGATTTTGTAAAACATTACCAGCGACGGTCTGGATGGGTTAGGTTAGGTTATATTACGATATAGACGTATATAATGTGCCCACCGAGAAGTCGGGGCCGACCTGCCAGGAATGTTGGAAAATACTACATCCGAGATGTTAGGTCCCCTTAGGTTAGGATATATAAATTTATAGACGTATATAATATCCGCACCGAGACGTACGGGAAGACATGTACGGGATTGTGTGAAACATTACCAGCGAGGGTCTAGGTGGGTTAGGTTAGGTTATATTACGTTATATACGTATATAATGATCCCACCGAGAATTGGCGCCGACCCGCCAGGAATGTCGTGAAATACTACATCCGAGATGTTAGGTTCCCTTAGGTTAGGATATATATCGTTATAGACGTATATAATATCCTCACAGAGATGTACGGGCCGACACGCCCGGGATTTTGTAAAACATTACCAGCGAGGGTCTAGATGGGTTAGGTTAGGTTATATTACGATATGGACGTATATAACGTGCCCACCGAGAAGTAGGTGCCGGCCCGCCAGGAATGTTGGAAAATACTGCATCCGAGATGTTAGGTTCCCTTAGGTTAGGATATACAACGTTATAGACGTATATAATGTCCCCACCGAGAAGTACGGGCCGACTCGACCGGAATTTTGTAAAACATTACCAGCGAGGGTCTAGATGGGTTAGGTTAGGTTATATTGCGATATAGACGTATATAATGTGTCCACCGAGAAGTGGGGGCCCACCCGCCAGGAATGTTGGAAAATACTACATCCGAGCTGTTAGGTTCCCTCAGGTTAGGATATATAAAGTTATAGACGTATATAATGTCCCCACGGCAAAGTACGGGCCGACAAGACCGGAATTTTGTAAAACATTACCAGCGAGGGTCTAGATGGGTTAGGTTAGGTTATATTACGATATAGACGTATATAATGTTCCCACCGAGAAGTAGGGGCCGACCCGCCAGAAATGTTGGAAAGTACTACATACCAGATGTTAGGTTCCCTTAGGTTAGGATATATAACCTTATAGACGTATATAATGTCCCCACGGCAAAGTAGGGGCCGACACGACCGGAATTTCGTAAAACATTACCAGCGAGGGTCTAGATGGGATAAGTTAGGTTCCCTTAGGTTAGGATATATAACGTTATAGACGTATATAATGTCCCCACCGAGAAGTACGGGTCGACACGACCGGGATTTTGTAAAACATTACCAGCGACGGTCTGGATGGGTTAGGTTAGGTTATATTACGATATAGACGTATATAATATGCCCACCGAGAAGTAGGGGCCGACCTGCCAGGAATGTTGGAAAATACTACATCCGAGATGTTAGGTCCCCTTAGGTTAGGATATATAAATTTATAGACGTATATAATATCCGAACCGAGACGTACGGGAAGACATGAACGGGATTCTGTGAAACATTACCAGCGGGGTTCTAGGTGGGTTAGGTTAGGTTATATTACGATATAGACGTATATATTGTTCCCACCGAGAAGTAGGGGCCTACACGACCGGAATTTTGTAAAACATTACCAGCGAGGGTCTAGATGGGATATGTTAGGTTCCCTTAGGTTAGGATATATAACGCTATAGACGTATATAATGTCCCCACAGAGAAGTACGGGTCGACACGACCGGGATTTTGTAAAACATTACCAGCGACGGTCTAGATGGGTTAGGTTAGGTTATATTACGATATAGACGTATATAATGTGCCCACCGAGAAGTAGGGGCCGACACGCCAGGAATGTTGGAAAATACTACATCCGAGATGTTAGGTTCCTTTAGGTTAGGATATATAACGATATAGACGTATATAATGTCCCCACCGAGAAGTACGGGCCGACACGACCGCGATTTTGTAAAACATTACCAGCGAGGGTCTAAATGGGTTAGGTTAGGTTATATTGCGATATAGACGTATATAATGTGCCCACCGAGAAGTAGGGGCCGGCCCGCCAGAAATGTTGGAAAATACTACATCCGAGATGTTAGGTTCCCTTAGGTTAGGATATATAACCTTATAGACGTATATAATGTCCCCACGGCAAAGTAGGGGCCGACACGACCGGAATTTTGTAAAACATTACCAGCGAGGGTCTAGATGGGATATGTTAGGTTCCCTTAGGTTAGGATATATAACGTTATAGACGTATATAATGTCCCCACGGCAAAGTACGGGCCGACAAGACCGGAATTTTGTAAAACATTACCAGCGAGGGTCTAGATGGGTTAGGTTAGGTTATATTACGATATGGACGTATATAATGTGCCCACCGAGAAGTACGTGCCGACACGACCGGGATTTTGTAAAACATTACCAGCGAGGGTCTAGATGGGTTAGGTTAGGTTATATTACGATATAGACGTATATAATGTGCCCACCGAGAAGTAGGGGCCGACCCGCCAGGAATGTTGGAAAATACTACATCCGTGATGTTAGGTTCCCTTGGGTTAAGATATATAGCGATATAGACGTATATAATGTCCGCACCGAGACGTACGGGACGACACGACCGGGATTCTGTAAAACATTCCCAGCGAGGGTCTAGATGGGTTAGGTTAGGTTATATTACGATATAGACGTATATAATGTGCCCACCGAGAAGTAGGGGCCGACCCGCCAGGAATGTTGGAAAATACTACATCCGAGATGTTAGGTTCCCTTAGGTTAGGATATATAAATTTATAGACGTATATAATATGCGAACCGAGACGTACAGGAAGACATGAACGGGATTCTGTGAAACATTACCAGCGGGGTTCTAGGTGGGTTAGGTTAGGTTACGTTACGATATAGACGTATATAATGTGCCCACCGAGAAGTAGGAGCCGACCCGCCAGGAATGTTGGAAAATACTACATCCGAGATGTTAGGTTCCCTTAGGTTAGGATATATAACGATATAGACGTATATAATGTCCCCACCGAGAAGTACGGGCCGACACGACCGGGATTTTGTAAAACATTACCAGCGAGGGTCTAGGTGGGTTAGGTTAGGTTATATTACGATATAGACGTATATAATGTGCCCACCGAGAAGTAGGGGCCGACCCGCCAGGAATGTTGGAAAATACTACATCCGAGATGTTAGGTTCCCTTAGGTTAGGATATATAAATTTATAGACGTATATAATATGCGAACCGAGACGTACGGGAAGACATGAACGGGATTCTGTGAAACATTACCAGCGGGGTTCTAGGTGGGTTAGGTTAGGTTACGTTACGATATAGACGTATATAATGTGCCCACCGAGAAGTAGGAGCCGACCCGCCAGGAATGTTGGAAAATACTACATCCGAGATGTTAGGTTCCCTTAGGTTAGGATATATAACGATATAGACGTATATAATGTCCCCACCGAGAAGTACGGGCCGACACGACCGGGATTTTGTAAAACATTACCAGCGACCGTCTAGATGGGTTAGGTTAGGTTATATTACGATATAGACGTATATAATGTGCCCACCGAGAAGTAGGGGCCGGCCCGCCAGAAATGTTGGAAAATACTACATCCGAGATGTTAGGTTCCCTTAGGTTAGGATATATAACCTTATAGACGTATATAATGTCCCCACGGCAAAGTAGGGGCCGACACGACCGGAATTTTGTAAAACATTACCAGCGAGGGTCTAGATGGGATATGTTAGGTTCCCTTAGGTTAGGATATATAACGTTATAGACGTATATAATGTCCCCACCGAGAAGTACGGGCCGACACGACCGGGATTTTGTAAAACACTACCAGCGACGGTCTAGATGGGTTAGGGTAGGTTATATTACGATATAGACGTATATAATGTGCCCACCGAGAAGTAGGGGCCGACCCGCCAGGAATGTTGGAAAATACTACATCCGAGATGTTAGGTTCCCTTAGGTTAGGATATATAAATTTATAGACGTATATAATAACCGAACCGAGACGTACGGGAAGACATGAACGGGATTCTGTGAAACATTACCAGCGGGGTTCTAGGTGGGTTAGGTTAGGTTACGTTACGATATAGACGTATATAATGTGCACACCGAGAAGTAGGGGCCGAACCGCCAGGAATGTTGGAAAATACTGCATCCGAGATGTTAGGTTCCCTTAGGTTAGGATATATAACGTTATAGACGTATATAATGTCCCCACGGCAAAGTACGGGCCGACAAGACCGGAATTTTGTAAAACATTACCAGCGAGGGTCTAGATGGGTTAGGTTAGGTTATATTACGATATGGACGTATATAATGTGCCCACCGAGAAGTACGTGCCGACACGACCGGGATTTTGTAAAACATTACCAGCGAGGGTCTAGATGGGTTAGGTTAGGTTATATTACGATATAGACGTATATAATGTGCCCACCGAGAAGTAGGGGCCGACCCGCCAGGAATGTTGGAAAATACTACATCCGTGATGTTAGGTTCCCTTGGGTTAAGATATATAGCGATATAGGCGTATATAATGTCCGCACCGAGACGTACGGGACGACACGACCGGGATTCTGTAAAACATTCCCAGCGAGGGTCTAGATGGGTTAGGTTAGGTTATATTACAATATAGACGTATATAGTGTGCCCACCGAGAAGCAGGGGCCGACCCGCCAGGAATGTTGGAAAATACTACATCCGAGATGTTAGGTTCCCTTAGGTTAGGATATATAACGTTATAGACGTATATAATGTCCCCACCGAGAAGTACGGCCCGACACGACCGGGATTTTGTAAAACATTACCAGCGAGGCTCTAGATGGGTTAGGTTAGGATATATAACGTTATAGACGTATATAATGTCCCCACCGAGACGTACGGGACGACACGACCGGGATTCTGTAAAACATGCCGAGCTAGGGGCTAGATGGGTTTGGTTACGTTATATTACGATATAGACATATATAATGTTCCCACCGAAAGGTGGGGCCGACCCGCCAGGAATGTTGGAAAATACTACATCCGAGATGTTAGGTTCCCTTAGGTTAGGATATATAAATTTATAGACGTATATAATAACCGAACCGAGACGTACGGGAAGACATGAACGGGATTCTGTGAAACATTACCAGCGGGGTTCTAGGTGGGTTAGGTTAGGTTACGTTACGATATAGACGTATATAATGTGCACACCGAGAAGTAGGGGCCGAACCGCCAGGAATGTTGGAAAATACTGCATCCGAGATGTTAGGTTCCCTTAGGTTAGGATATATAACGTTATAGACGTATATAATGTCCCCACGGCAAAGTACGGGCCGACAAGACCGGAATTTTGTAAAACATTACCAGCGAGGGTCTAGATGGGTTAGGTTAGGTTATATTACGATATGGACGTATATAATGTGCCCACCGAGAAGTACGTGCCGACACGACCGGGATTTTGTAAAACATTACCAGCGAGGGTCTAGATGGGTTAGGTTAGGTTATATTACGATATAGACGTATATAATGTTCCCACCGAGAAGTAGGGGCCGACACGACCGGAATTTTGTAAAACATTACCAGCGAGTGTGTAGATGGTTTAGGTTAGGTTATATTACGATATCGACGTATATAATGTGCCCACCGAGAAGTTGGGGCCGACCCGCCAGGAATGTTGGAAAATACTACATCCGAGATGTTAGGTTCCCTTAGGTTAGGATATATAACGTTATAGACGTATATAATGTCCCCACCGAGAAGTACGGGCCGACACGACTGGGATTTTGTAAAACATTACCAGCGAGGGGCTAGATGGGTTAGGTTAGGTTATATTACGTTATAGACGTATATAATGTTCCTACCGAGAATTGGGGCGGACCCGCCACGAATGTTGTGAAATACTACATTCGAGATGTTAGGTTGCCTTTGGTTAGGGTATATTACGTTACAGATGCATACAATATCCCAACCGAGACGTACGGTACGACACGGCCGGGATTCTGTAAAACATTCCCAGTTAGGGGCTAGATGGGTTAGGTTAGGTTATATTACGATATAGACGTATATAATGTGCCCACCGAGAAGTAGGAGCCGACCCGCCAGGAATGTTGGAAAATACTACATCCGAGATGTTAGGTTCCCTTAGGTTAGGATATATAACGATATAGACGTATATAATGTCCCCACCGAGAAGTACGGGCCGACACGACCGGGATTTTGTAAAACATTACCAGCGAGGGTCTAAATGGGTTAGGTTAGGTTATATTGCGATATAGACGTATATAATGAGCCCACCGAGAAGTAGGGGCCGACCCGCCAGGAATGTTGGAAAATACTACATCCGAGATGTTAGGTTCCCTTGTGTTCGGATATATAACGTTATAGACGTATATAATGTCCCCACCGAGAAGTACGGGTCGACACGACCGGGATTTTGTAAAACATTACCAGCGACCGTCTAGATGGGTTAGGTTAGGTTATATTACGGTATAGACGTATATAATGTGCCCACCGAGAAGTAGGGGCCGACGCGCCAGGAATGTTGGAAAATACAACATCCGAGATGTTAGGTTCCCTTAGGTTAGGGTACATAAATTTATAGACGTATATAATATCCGCACCGAGACGTACGGGAAGACATGTACGGGATTGTGTGAAACATTACCAGCGAGGGTCTAGGTGGGTTAGGTTAGGTTATATTACGTTATATACGTATATAATGATCCCACCGAGAATTGGCGCCGACCCGCCAGGAATGTCGTGAAATACTACATTCGAGATATTAGGTTCCCTTAGGTTAGGATATATAACGTTATAGACGTATATAATGTCCGCACCGAGACGTACGGGACGACACGACCGGGATTCTGTAAAACATTCCCAGTTAGGGGCTAGATGGGTTAGGTTAGGTTATATTACGATATAGACGTATATAATGTTCCCACCGAGAAGTGGGGCCGACACGCCAGGAATGTTGTGAAATACGACATTCCAGATGTTATGTTGCCTTAGGTTTGGGTATATAACGTTACAGATGCATATAATGTCCCCACCGAGAAGTGCGGGCCGACACGACCGGGATTTTGTAAAACATTACCAGCGAGGGTCTAGATGGGTTAGGTTAGGTTATATTACGATATAGGCGTATATAATGTGCCCACCGAGAAGTTGGGGCCGACCCGCCAGGAATGTTGGAAAATATTACATCCGAGAGGTTATGTTCCCTTAGGTTAGGATATATAACGTTATAGACGTATATAATGTCCCCACGGAGAAGTACTGGCCGACACGACCGGGATTTCGTAAAACATTACCCGCGAGGGTCTAGATGGGTTAGGTTAGGTTATATTACGATATTGACGTATATAATGTGCCCACCGAGAAGTTGGGGCCGCCACGCCAGGAATGTTGGAAAATACTACATCCGAGATGTAAGGTTCCCTTAGGTTAGGATATATAACGTTATAGACGTATATAATGTCCCCACGGAGAAGTACTGGCCGACACGACCGGGATTTCGCAAAACATTACCAGCGAGGGTCTAGATGGGTTAGGTTAGGATATATAACGTTATAGACGTATATAATGTCCCCACCGAGAAGTACGTGCCGACACGACCGGGATTTTGTAAAACATTACCAGCGATGGTCTAGATGGGTTAGGTTAGGTTATATTACGATATGGACGTATATAATGTGCCCACCGAGAAGTAGGTGCCGGCCCGCCAGGAATGTTGGAAAATACTGCATCCGAGATGTTAGGTTCCCTTAGGTTAGGATATATAAATTTATAGACGTATATAATATCCGCACCGAGACGTACGGGAAGACATGGACGGGAGTGTGTGAAACATTACCAGCGAGGGTCTAGGTGGGTTAGGTTAGGTTATATTACGTTATATACGTATATAATGATCCCACCGAGAATTGGCGCCGACCCGCCAGGAATGTCGTGAAATACTACATCCGAGATGTTAGGTTCCCTTAGGTTAGGATATATATCGTTATAGACGTATATAATATCCTCACAGAGATGTACGGGCCGACACGCCCGGGATTTTGTAAAACATTACCAGCGAGGGTCTAGATGGGTTAGGTTAGGTTATATTACGATATGGACGTATATAATGTGCCCACCGAGAAGTACGTGCCGACACGACCGGGATTTTGTAAAACATTACCAGCGACGGTCTGGATGGGTTAGGTTAGGTTATATTACGATATAGACGTATATAATGTGCCCACCGAGAAGTCGGGGCCGACCTGCCAGGAATGTTGGAAAATACTACATCCGAGATGTTAGGTCCCCTTAGGTTAGGATATATAAATTTATAGACGTATATAATATCCGCACCGAGACGTACGGGAAGACATGTACGGGATTGTGTGAAACATTACCAGCGAGGGTCTAGGTGGGTTAGGTTAGGTTATATTACGTTATATACGTATATAATGATCCCACCGAGAATTGGCGCCGACCCGCCAGGAATGTCGTGAAATACTACATCCGAGATGTTAGGTTCCCTTAGGTTAGGATATATATCGTTATAGACGTATATAATATCCTCACAGAGATGTACGGGCCGACACGCCCGGGATTTTGTAAAACATTACCAGCGAGGGTCTAGATGGGTTAGGTTAGGTTATATTACGATATGGACGTATATAATGTGCCCACCGAGAAGTAGGTGCCGGCCCGCCAGGAATGTTGGAAAATACTGCATCCGAGATGTTAGGTTCCCTTAGGTTAGGATATACAACGTTATAGACGTATATAATGTCCCCACCGAGAAGTACGGGCCGACTCGACCGGAATTTTGTAAAACATTACCAGCGAGGGTCTAGATGGGTTAGGTTAGGTTATATTGCGATATAGACGTATATAATGTGTCCACCGAGAAGTGGGGGCCCACCCGCCAGGAATGTTGGAAAATACTACATCCGAGCTGTTAGGTTCCCTCAGGTTAGGATATATAAAGTTATAGACGTATATAATGTCCCCACGGCAAAGTACGGGCCGACACGACCGGGATTTTGTAAAACATTACCAGCGACGGTCTGGATGGGTTAGGTTAGGTTATATTACGATATAGACGTATATAATGTGCCCACCGAGAAGTAGGGGCCGACCTGCCAGGAATGTTGGAAAATACTACATCCGAGATGTTAGGTCCCCTTAGGTTAGGATATATAAATTTATATACGTATATAATATCCGAACCGAGACGTACGGGAAGACATGAACGGGATTCTGTAAAACATTACCAGCGGGGTTCTAGGTGGGTTAGGTTAGGTTATATTACGATATAGACGTATATATTGTTCCCACCGAGAAGTAGGGGCCTACACGACCGGAATTTTGTAAAACATTACCAGCGAGGGTCTAGATGGGATATGTTAGGTTCCCTTAGGTTAGGATATATAACGCTATAGACGTATATAATGTCCCCACCGAGAAGTACGGGTCGACACGACCGGGATTTTGTAAAACATTACCAGCGACGGTCTAGATGGGTTAGGTTAGGTTATATTACGATATAGACGTATATAATGTGCCCACCGAGAAGTAGGGGCCGACACGCCAGGAATGTTGGAAAATACTACATCCGAGATGTTAGGTTCCTTTAGGTTAGGATATATAACGATATAGACGTATATAATGTCCCCACCGAGAAGTACGGGCCGACACGACCGCGATTTTGTAAAACATTACCAGCGAGGGTCTAAATGGGTTAGGTTAGGTTATATTGCGATATAGACGTATATAATGAGCCCACCGAGAAGTAGGGGCCGGCTCGCCAGGAATGTTGGAAAATACTACATCCGAGATGTTAGGTTCCCTTGTGTTCGGATATATAACGTTATAGACGTATATAATGTCCCCACCGAGAAGTACGGGTCGACACGACCGGGATTTTGTAAAACATTACCAGCGACCGTCTAGATGGGTTAGGTTAGGTTATATTACGGTATAGACGTATATAATGTGCCCACCGAGAAGTAGGGGCCGACGCGCCAGGAATGTTGGAAAATACAACATCCGAGATGTTAGGTTCCCTTAGGTTAGGGTACATAAATTTATAGACGTATATAATATCCGCACCGAGACGTACGGGAAGACATGTACGGGATTGTGTGAAACATTACCAGCGAGGGTCTAGGTGGGTTAGGTTAGGTTATATTACGTTATATACGTATATAATGATCCCACCGAGAATTGGCGCCGACCCGCCAGGAATGTCGTGAAATACTACATTCGAGATGTTAGGTTCCCTTAGGTTAGGATATATAACGTTATAGACGTATATAATGTCCGCACCGAGACGTACGGGACGACACGACCGGGATTCTGTAAAACATTCCCAGTTAGGGGCTAGATGGGTTAGGTTAGGTTATATTACGATATAGACGTATATAATGTTCCCACCGAGAAGTGGGGCCGACACGCCAGGAATGTTGTGAAATACGACATTCCAGATGTTATGTTGCCTTAGGTTTGGGTATATAACGTTACAGATGCATATAATGTCCCCACCGAGAAGTGCGGGCCGACACGACCGGGATTTTGTAAAACATTACCAGCGAGGGTCTAGATGGGTTAGGTTAGGTTATATTACGATATAGGCGTATATAATGTGCCCACCGAGAAGTTGGGGCCGACCCGCCAGGAATGTTGGAAAATATTACATCCGAGAGGTTATGTTCCCTTAGGTTAGGATATATAACGTTATAGACGTATATAATGTCCCCACGGAGAAGTACTGGCCGACACGACCGGGATTTCGTAAAACATTACCCGCGAGGGTCTAGATGGGTTAGGTTAGGTTATATTACGATATTGACGTATATAATGTGCCCACCGAGAAGTTGGGGCCGCCACGCCAGGAATGTTGGAAAATACTACATCCGAAATGTAAGGTTCCCTTAGGTTAGGATATATAACGTTATAGACGTATATAATGTCCCCGCGGAGAAGTACTGGCCGACACGACCGGGATTTCGTAAAACATTACCAGCGAGGGTCTAGATGGGTTAGGTTAGGATATATAACGTTATAGACGTATATAATGTCCCCACCGAGAAGTACGTGCCGACACGACCGGGATTTTGTAAAACATTACCAGCGATGGTCTAGATGGGTTAGGTTAGGTTATATTACGATATGGACGTATATAATGTGCCCACCGAGAAGTAGGTGCCGGCCCGCCAGGAATGTTGGAAAATACTGCATCCGAGATGTTAGGTTCCCTTAGGTTAGGATATATAAATTTATAGACGTATATAATATCCGCACCGAGACGTACGGGAAGACATGGACGGGAGTGTGTGAAACATTACCAGCGAGGGTCTAGGTGGGTTAGGTTAGGTTATATTACGTTATATACGTATATAATGATCCCACCGAGAATTGGCGCCGACCCGCCAGGAATGTCGTGAAATACTACATCCGAGATGTTAGGTTCCCTTAGGTTAGGATATATATCGTTATAGACGTATATAATATCCTCACAGAGATGTACGGGCCGACACGCCCGGGATTTTGTAAAACATTACCAGCGAGGGTCTAGATGGGTTAGGTTAGGTTATATTACGATATGGACGTATATAATGTGCCCACCGAGAAGTACGTGCCGACACGACCGGGATTTTGTAAAACATTACCAGCGAGGGTCTAGATGGGTTAGGTTAGGTTATATTACGATATAGACGTATATAATGTTCCCACCGAGAAGTAGGGGCCGACCCGCCAGAAATGTTGGAAAGTACTACATCCCAGATGTTAGGTTCCCTTAGGTTAGGATATATAACCTTATATACGTATATAATGTCCCCACGGCAAAGTAGGGGCCGACACGACCGGAATTTTGTAAAACATTACCAGCGAGGGTCTAGATGGGATAAGTTAGGTTCCCTTAGGTTAGGATATATAACGTTATAGACGTATATAATGTCCCCACCGAGAAGTACGGGTCGACACGACCGGGATTTTGTAAAACATTACCAGCGACGGTCTGGATGGGTTAGGTTAGGTTATATTACGATATAGACGTATATAATGTGCCCACCGAGAAGTCGGGGCCGACCTGCCAGGAATGTTGGAAAATACTACATCCGAGATGTTAGGTCCCCTTAGGTTAGGATATATAAATTTATAGACGTATATAATATCCGCACCGAGACGTACGGGAAGACATGTACGGGATTGTGTGAAACATTACCAGCGAGGGTCTAGGTGGGTTAGGTTAGGTTATATTACGTTATATACGTATATAATGATCCCACCGAGAATTGGCGCCGACCCGCCAGGAATGTCGTGAAATACTACATTCGAGATGTTAGGTTCCCTTAGGTTAGGATATATAACGTTATAGACGTATATAATGTCCGCACCGAGACGTACGGGACGACACGACCGGGATTCTGTAAAACATTCCCAGTTAGGGGCTAGATGGGTTAGGTTAGGTTATATTACGATATAGACGTATATAATGTTCCCACCGAGAAGTGGGGCCGACACGCCAGGAATGTTGTGAAATACGACATTCCAGATGTTATGTTGCCTTAGGTTTGGGTATATAACGTTACAGATGCATATAATGTCCCCACCGAGAAGTGCGGGCCGACACGACCGGGATTTTGTAAAACATTACCAGCGAGGGTCTAGATGGGTTAGGTTAGGTTATATTACGATATAGGCGTATATAATGTGCCCACCGAGAAGTTGGGGCCGACCCGCCAGGAATGTTGGAAAATATTACATCCGAGAGGTTATGTTCCCTTAGGTTAGGATATATAACGTTATAGACGTATATAATGTCCCCACGGAGAAGTACTGGCCGACACGACCGGGATTTCGTAAAACATTACCCGCGAGGGTCTAGATGGGTTAGGTTAGGTTATATTACGATATTGACGTATATAATGTGCCCACCGAGAAGTTGGGGCCGCCACGCCAGGAATGTTGGAAAATACTACATCCGAAATGTAAGGTTCCCTTAGGTTAGGATATATAACGTTATAGACGTATATAATGTCCCCACGGAGAAGTACTGGCCGACACGACCGGGATTTCGTAAAACATTACCAGCGAGGGTCTAGATGGGTTAGGTTAGGATATATAACGTTATAGACGTATATAATGTCCCCACCGAGAAGTACGTGCCGACACGACCGGGATTTTGTAAAACATTACCAGCGATGGTCTAGATGGGTTAGGTTAGGTTATATTACGATATGGACGTATATAATGTGCCCACCGAGAAGTAGGTGCCGGCCCGCCAGGAATGTTGGAAAATACTGCATCCGAGATGTTAGGTTCCCTTAGGTTAGGATATATAAATTTATAGACGTATATAATATCCGCACCGAGACGTACGGGAAGACATGGACGGGAGTGTGTGAAACATTACCAGCGAGGGTCTAGGTGGGTTAGGTTAGGTTATATTACGTTATATACGTATATAATGATCCCACCGAGAATTGGCGCCGACCCGCCAGGAATGTCGTGAAATACTACATCCGAGATGTTAGGTTCCCTTAGGTTAGGATATATATCGTTATAGACGTATATAATATCCTCACAGAGATGTACGGGCCGACACGCCCGGGATTTTGTAAAACATTACCAGCGAGGGTCTAGATGGGTTAGGTTAGGTTATATTACGATATGGACGTATATAATGTGCCCACCGAGAAGTACGTGCCGACACGACCGGGATTTTGTAAAACATTACCAGCGAGGGTCTAGATGGGTTAGGTTAGGTTATATTACGATATAGACGTATATAATGTTCCCACCGAGAAGTAGGGGCCGACCCGCCAGAAATGTTGGAAAGTACTACATCCCAGATGTTAGGTTCCCTTAGGTTAGGATATATAACCTTATATACGTATATAATGTCCCCACGGCAAAGTAGGGGCCGACACGACCGGAATTTTGTAAAACATTACCAGCGAGGGTCTAGATGGGATAAGTTAGGTTCCCTTAGGTTAGGATATATAACGTTATAGACGTATATAATGTCCCCACCGAGAAGTACGGGTCGACACGACCGGGATTTTGTAAAACATTACCAGCGACGGTCTGGATGGGTTAGGTTAGGTTATATTACGATATAGACGTATATAATGTGCCCACCGAGAAGTCGGGGCCGACCTGCCAGGAATGTTGGAAAATACTACATCCGAGATGTTAGGTCCCCTTAGGTTAGGATATATAAATTTATAGACGTATATAATATCCGCACCGAGACGTACGGGAAGACATGTACGGGATTGTGTGAAACATTACCAGCGAGGGTCTAGGTGGGTTAGGTTAGGTTATATTACGTTATATACGTATATAATGATCCCACCGAGAATTGGCGCCGACCCGCCAGGAATGTCGTGAAATACTACATCCGAGATGTTAGGTTCCCTTAGGTTAGGATATATATCGTTATAGACGTATATAATATCCTCACAGAGATGTACGGGCCGACACGCCCGGGATTTTGTAAAACATTACCAGCGAGGGTCTAGATGGGTTAGGTTAGGTTATATTACGATATGGACGTATATAATGTGCCCACCGAGAAGTACGTGCCGACACGACCGGGATTTTGTAAAACATTACCAGCGAGGGTCTAGATGGGTTAGGTTAGGTTATATTACGATATAGACGTATATAATGTTCCCACCGAGAAGTAGGGGCCGACCCGCCAGAAATGTTGGAAAGTACTACATCCCAGATGTTAGGTTCCCTTAGGTTAGGATATATAACCTTATATACGTATATAATGTCCCCACGGCAAAGTAGGGGCCGACACGACCGGAATTTTGTAAAACATTACCAGCGAGGGTCTAGATGGGATAAGTTAGGTTCCCTTAGGTTAGGATATATAACGTTATAGACGTATATAATGTCCCCACCGAGAAGTACGGGTCGACACGACCGGGATTTTGTAAAACATTACCAGCGACGGTCTGGATGGGTTAGGTTAGGTTATATTACGATATAGACGTATATAATGTGCCCACCGAGAAGTCGGGGCCGACCTGCCAGGAATGTTGGAAAATACTACATCCGAGATGTTAGGTCCCCTTAGGTTAGGATATATAAATTTATAGACGTATATAATATCCGCACCGAGACGTACGGGAAGACATGTACGGGATTGTGTGAAACATTACCAGCGAGGGTCTAGGTGGGTTAGGTTAGGTTATATTACGTTATATACGTATATAATGATCCCACCGAGAATTGGCGCCGACCCGCCAGGAATGTCGTGAAATACTACATTCGAGATGTTAGGTTCCCTTAGGTTAGGATATATAACGTTATAGACGTATATAATGTCCGCACCGAGACGTACGGGACGACACGACCGGGATTCTGTAAAACATTCCCAGTTAGGGGCTAGATGGGTTAGGTTAGGTTATATTACGATATAGACGTATATAATGTTCCCACCGAGAAGTGGGGCCGACACGCCAGGAATGTTGTGAAATACGACATTCCAGATGTTATGTTGCCTTAGGTTTGGGTATATAACGTTACAGATGCATATAATGTCCCCACCGAGAAGTGCGGGCCGACACGACCGGGATTTTGTAAAACATTACCAGCGAGGGTCTAGATGGGTTAGGTTAGGTTATATTACGATATAGGCGTATATAATGTGCCCACCGAGAAGTTGGGGCCGACCCGCCAGGAATGTTGGAAAATATTACATCCGAGAGGTTATGTTCCCTTAGGTTAGGATATATAACGTTATAGACGTATATAATGTCCCCACGGAGAAGTACTGGCCGACACGACCGGGATTTCGTAAAACATTACCCGCGAGGGTCTAGATGGGTTAGGTTAGGTTATATTACGATATTGACGTATATAATGTGCCCACCGAGAAGTTGGGGCCGCCACGCCAGGAATGTTGGAAAATACTACATCCGAAATGTAAGGTTCCCTTAGGTTAGGATATATAACGTTATAGACGTATATAATGTCCCCACGGAGAAGTACTGGCCGACACGACCGGGATTTCGTAAAACATTACCAGCGAGGGTCTAGATGGGTTAGGTTAGGATATATAACGTTATAGACGTATATAATGTCCCCACCGAGAAGTACGTGCCGACACGACCGGGATTTTGTAAAACATTACCAGCGATGGTCTAGATGGGTTAGGTTAGGTTATATTACGATATGGACGTATATAATGTGCCCACCGAGAAGTAGGTGCCGGCCCGCCAGGAATGTTGGAAAATACTGCATCCGAGATGTTAGGTTCCCTTAGGTTAGGATATATAAATTTATAGACGTATATAATATCCGCACCGAGACGTACGGGAAGACATGGACGGGAGTGTGTGAAACATTACCAGCGAGGGTCTAGGTGGGTTAGGTTAGGTTATATTACGTTATATACGTATATAATGATCCCACCGAGAATTGGCGCCGACCCGCCAGGAATGTCGTGAAATACTACATCCGAGATGTTAGGTTCCCTTAGGTTAGGATATATATCGTTATAGACGTATATAATATCCTCACAGAGATGTACGGGCCGACACGCCCGGGATTTTGTAAAACATTACCAGCGAGGGTCTAGATGGGTTAGGTTAGGTTATATTACGATATGGACGTATATAATGTGCCCACCGAGAAGTACGTGCCGACACGACCGGGATTTTGTAAAACATTACCAGCGAGGGTCTAGATGGGTTAGGTTAGGTTATATTACGATATAGACGTATATAATGTTCCCACCGAGAAGTAGGGGCCGACCCGCCAGAAATGTTGGAAAGTACTACATCCCAGATGTTAGGTTCCCTTAGGTTAGGATATATAACCTTATATACGTATATAATGTCCCCACGGCAAAGTAGGGGCCGACACGACCGGAATTTTGTAAAACATTACCAGCGAGGGTCTAGATGGGATAAGTTAGGTTCCCTTAGGTTAGGATATATAACGTTATAGACGTATATAATGTCCCCACCGAGAAGTACGGGTCGACACGACCGGGATTTTGTAAAACATTACCAGCGACGGTCTGGATGGGTTAGGTTAGGTTATATTACGATATAGACGTATATAATGTGCCCACCGAGAAGTCGGGGCCGACCTGCCAGGAATGTTGGAAAATACTACATCCGAGATGTTAGGTCCCCTTAGGTTAGGATATATAAATTTATAGACGTATATAATATCCGCACCGAGACGTACGGGAAGACATGTACGGGATTGTGTGAAACATTACCAGCGAGGGTCTAGGTGGGTTAGGTTAGGTTATATTACGTTATATACGTATATAATGATCCCACCGAGAATTGGCGCCGACCCGCCAGGAATGTCGTGAAATACTACATCCGAGATGTTAGGTTCCCTTAGGTTAGGATATATATCGTTATAGACGTATATAATATCCTCACAGAGATGTACGGGCCGACACGCCCGGGATTTTGTAAAACATTACCAGCGAGGGTCTAGATGGGTTAGGTTAGGTTATATTACGATATGGACGTATATAATGTGCCCACCGAGAAGTAGGTGCCGGCCCGCCAGGAATGTTGGAAAATACTGCATCCGAGATGTTAGGTTCCCTTAGGTTAGGATATACAACGTTATAGACGTATATAATGTCCCCACCGAGAAGTACGGGCCGACTCGACCGGAATTTTGTAAAACATTACCAGCGAGGGTCTAGATGGGTTAGGTTAGGTTATATTGCGATATAGACGTATATAATGTGTCCACCGAGAAGTGGGGGCCCACCCGCCAGGAATGTTGGAAAATACTACATCCGAGCTGTTAGGTTCCCTCAGGTTAGGATATATAAAGTTATAGACGTATATAATGTCCCCACGGCAAAGTACGGGCCGACACGACCGGGATTTTGTAAAACATTACCAGCGACGGTCTGGATGGGTTAGGTTAGGTTATATTACGATATAGACGTATATAATGTGCCCACCGAGAAGTAGGGGCCGACCTGCCAGGAATGTTGGAAAATACTACATCCGAGATGTTAGGTCCCCTTAGGTTAGGATATATAAATTTATATACGTATATAATATCCGAACCGAGACGTACGGGAAGACATGAACGGGATTCTGTAAAACATTACCAGCGGGGTTCTAGGTGGGTTAGGTTAGGTTATATTACGATATAGACGTATATATTGTTCCCACCGAGAAGTAGGGGCCTACACGACCGGAATTTTGTAAAACATTACCAGCGAGGGTCTAGATGGGATATGTTAGGTTCCCTTAGGTTAGGATATATAACGCTATAGACGTATATAATGTCCCCACCGAGAAGTACGGGTCGACACGACCGGGATTTTGTAAAACATTACCAGCGACGGTCTAGATGGGTTAGGTTAGGTTATATTACGATATAGACGTATATAATGTGCCCACCGAGAAGTAGGGGCCGACACGCCAGGAATGTTGGAAAATACTACATCCGAGATGTTAGGTTCCTTTAGGTTAGGATATATAACGATATAGACGTATATAATGTCCCCACCGAGAAGTACGGGCCGACACGACCGCGATTTTGTAAAACATTACCAGCGAGGGTCTAAATGGGTTAGGTTAGGTTATATTGCGATATAGACGTATATAATGAGCCCACCGAGAAGTAGGGGCCGGCTCGCCAGGAATGTTGGAAAATACTACATCCGAGATGTTAGGTTCCCTTGTGTTCGGATATATAACGTTATAGACGTATATAATGTCCCCACCGAGAAGTACGGGTCGACACGACCGGGATTTTGTAAAACATTACCAGCGACCGTCTAGATGGGTTAGGTTAGGTTATATTACGGTATAGACGTATATAATGTGCCCACCGAGAAGTAGGGGCCGACGCGCCCGGAATGTTGGAAAATACAACATCCGAGATGTTAGGTTCCCTTAGGTTAGGGTACATAAATTTATAGACGTATATAATATACGCACCGAGACGTACGGGAAGACATGTACGGGATTGTGTGAAACATTACCAGCGAGGGTCTAGGTGGGTTAGGTTAGGTTATATTACGTTATATACGTATATAATGATCCCACCGAGAATTGGCGCCGACCCGCCAGGAATGTCGTGAAATACTACATTCGAGATGTTAGGTTCCCTTAGGTTAGGATATATAACGTTATAGACGTATATAATGTCCGCACCGAGACGTACGGGACGACACGACCGGGATTCTGTAAAACATTCCCAGTTAGGGGCTAGATGGGTTAGGTTAGGTTATATTACGATATAGACGTATATAATGTTCCCACCGAGAAGTGGGGCCGACACGCCAGGAATGTTGTGAAATACGACATTCCAGATGTTATGTTGCCTTAGGTTTGGGTATATAACGTTACAGATGCATATAATGTCCCCACCGAGAAGTGCGGGCCGACACGACCGGGATTTTGTAAAACATTACCAGCGAGGGTCTAGATGGGTTAGGTTAGGTTATATTACGATATAGGCGTATATAATGTGCCCACCGAGAAGTTGGGGCCGACCCGCCAGGAATGTTGGAAAATATTACATCCGAGAGGTTATGTTCCCTTAGGTTAGGATATATAACGTTATAGACGTATATAATGTCCCCACGGAGAAGTACTGGCCGACACGACCGGGATTTCGTAAAACATTACCCGCGAGGGTCTAGATGGGTTAGGTTAGGTTATATTACGATATTGACGTATATAATGTGCCCACCGAGAAGTTGGGGCCGCCACGCCAGGAATGTTGGAAAATACTACATCCGAAATGTAAGGTTCCCTTAGGTTAGGATATATAACGTTATAGACGTATATAATGTCCCCACGGAGAAGTACTGGCCGACACGACCGGGATTTCGTAAAACATTACCAGCGAGGGTCTAGATGGGTTAGGTTAGGATATATAACGTTATAGACGTATATAATGTCCCCACCGAGAAGTACGTGCCGACACGACCGGGATTTTGTAAAACATTACCAGCGATGGTCTAGATGGGTTAGGTTAGGTTATATTACGATATGGACGTATATAATGTGCCCACCGAGAAGTAGGTGCCGGCCCGCCAGGAATGTTGGAAAATACTGCATCCGAGATGTTAGGTTCCCTTAGGTTAGGATATATAAATTTATAGACGTATATAATATCCGCACCGAGACGTACGGGAAGACATGGACGGGAGTGTGTGAAACATTACCAGCGAGGGTCTAGGTGGGTTAGGTTAGGTTATATTACGTTATATACGTATATAATGATCCCACCGAGAATTGGCGCCGACCCGCCAGGAATGTCGTGAAATACTACATCCGAGATGTTAGGTTCCCTTAGGTTAGGATATATATCGTTATAGACGTATATAATATCCTCACAGAGATGTACGGGCCGACACGCCCGGGATTTTGTAAAACATTACCAGCGAGGGTCTAGATTGGGTTAGGTTAGGTTATATTACGATATGGACGTATATAATGTGCCCACCGAGAAGTACGTGCCGACACGACCGGGATTTTGTAAAACATTACCAGCGAGGGTCTAGATGGGTTAGGTTAGGTTATATTACGATATAGACGTATATAATGTTCCCACCGAGAAGTAGGGGCCGACCCGCCAGAAATGTTGGAAAGTACTACATCCCAGATGTTAGGTTCCCTTAGGTTAGGATATATAACCTTATATACGTATATAATGTCCCCACGGCAAAGTAGGGGCCGACACGACCGGAATTTTGTAAAACATTACCAGCGAGGGTCTAGATGGGATAAGTTAGGTTCCCTTAGGTTAGGATATATAACGTTATAGACGTATATAATGTCCCCACCGAGAAGTACGGGTCGACACGACCGGGATTTTGTAAAACATTACCAGCGACGGTCTGAATGGGTTAGGTTAGGTTATATTACGATATAGACGTATATAATGTGCCCACCGAGAAGTCGGGGCCGACCTGCCAGGAATGTTGGAAAATACTACATCCGAGATGTTAGGTCCCCTTAGGTTAGGATATATAAATTTATAGACGTATATAATATCCGCACCGAGACGTACGGGAAGACATGTACGGGATTGTGTGAAACATTACCAGCGAGGGTCTAGGTGGGTTAGGTTAGGTTATATTGCGATATAGACGTATATAATGTGTCCACCGAGAAGTGGGGGCCCACCCGCCAGGAATGTTGGAAAATACTACATCCGAGCTGTTAGGTTCCCTCAGGTTAGGATATATAAAGTTATAGACGTATATAATGTCCCCACGGCAAAGTACGGGCCGACAAGACCGGAATTTTGTAAAACATTACCAGCGAGGGTCTAGATGGGTTAGGTTAGGTTATATTACGATATAGACGTATATAATGTTCCCACCGAGAAGTAGGGGCCGACCCGCCAGAAATGTTGGAAAGTACTACATACCAGATGTTAGGTTCCCTTAGGTTAGGATATATAACCTTATAGACGTATATAATGTCCCCACGGCAAAGTAGGGGCCGACACGACCGGAATTTCGTAAAACATTACCAGCGAGGGTCTAGATGGGATAAGTTAGGTTCCCTTAGGTTAGGATATATAACGTTATAGACGTATATAATGTCCCCACCGAGAAGTACGGGTCGACACGACCGGGATTTTGTAAAACATTACCAGCGACGGTCTGGATGGGTTAGGTTAGGTTATATTACGATATAGACGTATATAATGTGCCCACCGAGAAGTAGGGGCCGACCTGCCAGGAATGTTGGAAAATACTACATCCGAGATGTTAGGTCCCCTTAGGTTAGGATATATAAATTTATATACGTATATAATATCCGAACCGAGACGTACGGGAAGACATGAACGGGATTCTGTGAAACATTACCAGCGGGGTTCTAGGTGGGTTAGGTTAGGTTATATTACGATATAGACGTATATATTGTTCCCACCGAGAAGTAGGGGCCTACACGACCGGAATTTTGTAAAACATTACCAGCGAGGGTCTAGATGGGATATGTTAGGTTCCCTTAGGTTAGGATATATAACGCTATAGACGTATATAATGTCCCCACCGAGAAGTACGGGTCGACACGACCGGGATTTTGTAAAACATTACCAGCGACGGTCTAGATGGGTTAGGTTAGGTTATATTACGATATAGACGTATATAATGTGCCCACCGAGAAGTAGGGGCCGACACGCCAGGAATGTTGGAAAATACTACATCCGAGATGTTAGGTTCCTTTAGGTTAGGATATATAACGATATAGACGTATATAATGTCCCCACCGAGAAGTACGGGCCGACACGACCGCGATTTTGTAAAACATTACCAGCGAGGGTCTAAATGGGTTAGGTTAGGTTATATTGCGATATAGACGTATATAATGAGCCCACCGAGAAGTAGGGGCCGGCTCGCCAGGAATGTTGGAAAATACTACATCCGAGATGTTAGGTTCCCATAGGTTAGGATATATAACGATATAGACCTATATAATGTCCCCACCGAGATGTACGGGCCGACACGACCGGGATTTTGTAAAACATTACCAGCGAGGGTCTAGATGGGTTAGGTTAGGTTATATTGCGATATAGACGTATATAATGAGCCCACCGAGAAGTAGGGGCCGACCCGCCAGGAATGTTGGAAAATACTACATCCGAGATGTTAGGTTCCCTTGTGTTCGGATATATAACGTTATAGACGTATATAATGTCCCCACCGAGAAGTACGGGTCGACACGACCGGGATTTTGTAAAACATTACCAGCGACCGTCTAGATGGGTCTGGTTAGGTTATATTACGATATAGACGTATATAATGTGCCCACCGAGAAGTAGGGGCCGGCCCGCCAGAAATGTTGGAAAATACTACATCCGAGATGTTAGGTTCCCTTAGGTTAGGATATATAACCTTATAGACGTATATAATGTCCCCACGGCAAAGTAGGGGCCGAAACGAACGGAATTTTGTAAAACATTACCAGCGAGGGTCTAGATGGGTTAGGTTAGGTTATATTACGATATAGACGTATATAATGTGCCCACCGAGAAGTAGGGGCCGACCCGCCAGGAATGTTGGAAAATACTACATCCGTGATGTTAGGTTCCCTTGGGTTAAGATATATAGCGATATAGACGTATATAATGTCCGCACCGAGACGTACGGGACGACACGACCGGGATTCTGTAAAACATTCCCAGCGAGGGTCTAGATGGGTTAGGTTAGGTTATATTACAATATAGACGTATATAGTGTGTCCACCGAGAAGCAGGGGCCGACCCGCCAGGAATGTTGGAAAATACTACATCCGAGATGTTAGGTTCCCTTAGGTTAGGATATATAACGTTATAGACGTATATAATGTCCCCACCGAGAAGTACGGCCCGACACGACCGGGATTTTGTAAAACATTACCAGCGAGGCTCTAGATGGGTTAGGTTAGGATATATAACGTTATAGACGTATATAATGTCCCCACCGAGACGTACGGGACGACACGACCGGGATTCTGTAAAACATGCCGAGCTAGGGGCTAGATGGGTTTGGTTACGTTATATTACGATATAGACATATATAATGTTCCCACCGAAAAGTGGGGCCGACCCGCCAGGAATGTTGGAAAATACTACATCCGAGAGGTTAGGTTCCCTTAGGTTAGGATATATAACGTTATAGACGTATATAATGTCCCCACGGAGAAGTACTGGAAGACACGACCGGGATTTCGTAAAACATTACCAGCGAGGGTCTAGATGGTTTAGGTTAGGTTATATTACGATATTGACGTATATAATGTGCCCACCGAGAAGTTGGGGCCGCCACGCCAGGAATGTTGGAAAATACTACATCCGAGATGTAAGGTTCCCTTAGGTTAGGATATATAACGTTATAGACGTATATAATGTCCCCACGGAGAAGTACTGGCCGACACGACCGGGATTTCGTAAAACATTACCAGCGAGGGTCTAGATGGGTTAGGTTAAGATATATAACGTTATAGACGTATATAATATCCCCACCGAGAAGTACGTGCCGACACGACCGGGATTTTGTAAAACATTACCAGCGAGGGTCTAAATGGGTTAGGTTAGGTTATATTACGATATAGACGTATATAATGTTCCCACCGAGAAGTAGGGGCCGACACGACCGGAATTTTGTAAAACATTACCAGCGAGTGTGTAGATGGTTTAGGTTAGGTTATATTACGATATCGACGTATATAATGTGCCCACCGAGAAGTTGGGGCCGACCCGCCAGGAATGTTGGAAAATACTACATCCGAGAGGTTAGGTTCCCTTAGGTTAGGATATATAACGTTATAGACGTATATAATGTCCCCACCGAGAAGTACGGGCCGACACGACCGGGATTTTGTAAAACATTACCAGCGAGGGGCTAGATGGGTTAGGTTAGGTTATATTACGTTATAGACGTATATAATGTTCCTACCGAGAATTGGGGCGGACCCGCCACGAATGTTGTGAAATACTACATTCGAGATGTTAGGTTGCCTTTGGTTAGGGTATATTACGTTACAGATGCATACAATATCCCAACCGAGACGTACGGTACGACACGGCCGGGATTCTGTAAAACATTATCACGGAGGGGCAAAATGGGTTAGGTTAGGTTATATTACGATATAGACGTATATAATGTGCCCACCGAGAAGTAGGGGCCGACCCGCCAGGAATGTTGGAAAATACTACATCCGAGATGTTAGTTTCCCTTACGTTAGGATATATAACGTTATAGACGTATATAATGTCCCCACGGCAAAGTACGGGCCGACACGAACGGCATTTTGTAAAACATTACCAGCGACGGTCTAGATGGGTTAGGTTAGGTTATATTACGACATAGACGTATATAATGTGCCCAGCGAGAAGTAGGGGCCGACCCGCCAGGAATGTTGGAAAATACTACATCCGAGATGTTAGTTTCCCTTAGGTTAGGATATATAAATTTATAGACGTATATAATGTCCCCACGGCAAAGTACGGGCCGACACGACCGGGATTTTGTAAAACATTACCAGTGAGGGTCTAGATGGGTTACGTTAGGTTATATTACGATATAGACGTATATAATGTGCCCACCGAGCAGTAGGAGCCGACCCGACAGGAATGTTGGAAAATACTACATCCGAGATGTTAGGTTCCCTTACGTTAGGATATATAACGTTATAGACGTATATAATGTCCCCACGGCAAAGTACGGGCCGACACGACCGGAATTTTGTAAAACATTACCAGCGAGGTTCTAGATGGGTTAGGTTAGGTTATATTACGATATAGACGTATATAATGTGCCCACCGAGAAGTAGGGGCAGACCCGCCAGCAATGTTGGAAAATACTACATCCGAGATGTTAGGTTCCCTTACGTTAGGATATATAACGTTATAGACGTATATAATGTCCCCACGGCAAAGTGCGGGCCGACACGACCACAATTTTGTAAAACATTACCAGCCAGGGTCTAGATGGGTTAGGTTATGTTATATTACGATATGGACGTATATAATGTGCCCACCGAGAAGTACGTGCCGACACGACCGGGATTTTGTAAAACATTACCAGCGAGGGTCTAGATGGGTTAGGTTAGGTTATATTACGATATAGACGTATATAATGTGCCCACCGAGAAGTAGGGGCCGACCCGCCAGGAATGTTGGAAAATACTACATCCGTGATGTTAGGTTCCCTTGGGTTAAGATATATAGCGATATAGACGTATATAATGTCCGCACCGAGACGTACGGGACGACACGACCGGGATTCTGTAAAACATTCCCAGCGAGGGTCTAGATGGGTTAGGTTAGGTTATATTACAATATAGACGTATATAGTGTGCCCACCGAGAAGCAGGGGCCGACCCGCCAGGAATGTTGGAAAATACTACATCCGAGATGTTAGGTTCCCTTAGGTTAGGATATATAACGTTATAGACGTATATAATGTCCCCACCGAGAAGTACGGCCCGACACGACCGGGATTTTGTAAAACATTACCAGCGAGGCTCTAGATGGGTTAGGTTAGGATATATAACGTTATAGACGTATATAATGTCCCCACCGAGACGTACGGGACGACACGACCGGGATTCTGTAAAACATGCCGAGCTAGGGGCTAGATGGGTTTGGTTACGTTATATTACGATATAGACATATATAATGTTCCCACCGAAAAGTGGGGCCGACCCGCCAGGAATGTTGGAAAATACTACATCCGAGAGGTTAGGTTCCCTTAGGTTAGGATATATAACGTTATAGACGTATATAATGTCCCCACGGAGAAGTACTGGAAGACACGACCGGGATTTCGTAAAACATTACCAGCGAGGGTCTAGATGGTTTAGGTTAGGTTATATTACGATATTGACGTATATAATGTGCCCACCGAGAAGTTGGGGCCGCCACGCCAGGAATGTTGGAAAATACTACATCCGAGATGTAAGGTTCCCTTAGGTTAGGATATATAACGTTATAGACGTATATAATGTCCCCATGGAGAAGTACTGGCCGACACGACCGGGATTTCGTAAAACATTACCAGCGAGGGTCTAGATGGGTTAGGTTAAGATATATAACGTTATAGACGTATATAATATCCCCACCGAGAAGTACGTGCCGACACGACCGGGATTTTGTAAAACATTACCAGCGAGGGTCTAAATGGGTTAGGTTAGGTTATATTACGATATAGACGTATATAATGTTCCCACCGAGAAGTAGGGGCCGACACGACCGGAATTTTGTAAAACATTACCAGCGAGTGTGTAGATGGTTTAGGTTAGGTTATATTACGATATCGACGTATATAATGTGCCCACCGAGAAGTTGGGGCCGACCCGCCAGGAATGTTGGAAAATACTACATCCGAGAGGTTAGGTTCCCTTAGGTTAGGATATATAACGTTATAGACGTATATAATGTCCCCACCGAGAAGTACGGGCCGACACGACCGGGATTTTGTAAAACATTACCAGCGAGGGGCTAGATGGGTTAGGTTAGGTTATATTACGTTATAGACGTATATAATGTTCCTACCGAGAATTGGGGCGGACCCGCCACGAATGTTGTGAAATACTACATTCGAGATGTTAGGTTGCCTTTGGTTAGGGTATATTACGTTACAGATGCATACAATATCCCAACCGAGACGTACGGTACGACACGGCCGGGATTCTGTAAAACATTATCACGGAGGGGCAAAATGGGTTAGGTTAGGTTATATTACGATATAGACGTATATAATGTGCCCACCGAGAAGTAGGGGCCGACCCGCCAGGAATGTTGGAAAATACTACATCCGAGATGTTAGTTTCCCTTACGTTAGGATATATAACGTTATAGACGTATATAATGTCCCCACGGCAAAGTACGGGCCGACACGAACGGCATTTTGTAAAACATTACCAGCGACGGTCTAGATAGGTTAGGTTAGGTTATATTACGACATAGACGTATATAATGTGCCCAGCGAGAAGTAGGGGCCGACCCGCCAGGAATGTTGGAAAATACTACATCCGAGATATTAGTTTCCCTTAGGTTAGGATATATAAATTTATAGACGTATATAATGTCCCCACGGCAAAGTACGGGCCGACACGACCGGGATTTTGTAAAACATTACCAGTGAGGGTCTAGATGGGTTACGTTAGGTTATATTACGATATAGACGTATATAATGTGCCCACCGAGCAGTAGGAGCCGACCCGACAGGAATGTTGGAAAATACTACATCCGAGATGTTAGGTTCCCTTACGTTACGATATATAACGTTATAGACGTATATAATGTCCCCACGGCAAAGTACGGGCCGACACGACCGGAATTTTGTAAAACATTACCAGCGAGGTTCTAGATGGGTTAGGTTAGGTTATATTACGATATAGACGTATATAATGTGCCCACCGAGAAGTAGGGGCCGACCCGCCAGCAATGTTGGAAAATACTACATCCGAGATGTTAGGTTCCCTTACGTTAGGATATATAACGTTATAGACGTATATAATGTCCCCACGGCAAAGTGCGGGCCGACACGACCACAATTTTGTAAAACATTACCAGCCAGGGTCTAGATGGGTTAGGTTATGTTATATTACGATATGGACGTATATAATGTGCCCACCGAGAAGTAGGGGCCGGCCCGCCAGGAATGTTGGAAAATACTACATCCGAGATGTTAGGTTCCCTTGTGTTAGGATATATAACGTTATAGACGTATATAATGTCCCCACCGAGAAGTACGGGACGACACGACCGGGATTTTGTAAAACATTACCAGCGAGGGTCTAGATGGGTTAGGTTAGGTTATATTACGATATAGACGTATATAATGTTCCCACCGAGAAGTAGGGGCCGACCCGCCAGAAATGTTGGAAGTACTACATACCAGATGTTAGGTTCCCTTAGGTTAGGATATATAACCTTATAGACGTATATAATGTCCCCACGGCAAAGTAGGGGCCGACACGACCGGAATTTCGTAAAACATTACCAGCGAGGGTCTAGATGGGATAAGTTAGGTTCCCTTAGGTTAGGATATATAACGTTATAGACGTATATAATGTCCCCACCGAGAAGTACGGGTCGACACGACCGGGATTTTGTAAAACATTACCAGCGACGGTCTGGATGGGTTAGGTTAGGTTATATTACGATATAGACGTATATAATGTGCCCACCGAGAAGTAGGGGCCGACCTGCCAGGAATGTTGGAAAATACTACATCCGAGATGTTAGGTCCCCTTAGGTTAGGATATATAAATTTATAGACGTATATAATATCCGAACCGAGACGTACGGGAAGACATGAACGGGATTCTGTGAAACATTACCAGCGGGGTTCTAGGTGGGTTAGGTTAGGTTATATTACGATATAGACGTATATATTGTTCCCACCGAGAAGTAGGGGCCGACACGACCGGAATTTTGTAAAACATTACCAGCGAGGGTCTAGATGGGATATGTTAGGTTCCCTTAGGTTAGGATATATAACGCTATAGACGTATATAATGTCCCCACCGAGAAGTACGGGTCGACACGACCGGGATTTTGTAAAACATTACCAGCGACGGTCTAGATGGGTTAGGTTAGGTTATATTACGACATAGACGTATATAATGTGCCCAGCGAGAAGTAGGGGCCGACCCGCCAGGAATGTTGGAAAATACTACATCCGAGATGTTAGTTTCCCTTAGGTTAGGATATATAAATTTATAGACGTATATAATGTCCCCACGGCAAAGTACGGGCCGACACGACCGGGATTTTGTAAAACATTACCAGTGAGGGTCTAGATGGGTTACGTTAGGTTATATTACGATATAGACGTATATAATGTGCCCACCGAGCAGTAGGAGCCGACCCGACAGGAATGTTGGAAAATACTACATCCGAGATGTTAGGTTCCCTTACGTTAGGATATATAACGTTATAGACGTATATAATGTCCCCACGGCAAAGTACGGGCCGACACGACCGGAATTTTGTAAAACATTACCAGCGAGGTTCTAGATGGGTTAGGTTAGGTTATATTACGATATAGACGTATATAATGTGCCCACCGAGAAGTAGGGGCAGACCCGCCAGCAATGTTGGAAAATACTACATCCGAGATGTTAGGTTCCCTTACGTTAGGATATATAACGTTATAGACGTATATAATGTCCCCACGGCAAAGTGCGGGCCGACACGACCACAATTTTGTAAAACATTACCAGCCAGGGTCTAGATGGGTTAGGTTATGTTATATTACGATATGGACGTATATAATGTGCCCACCGTGAAGTACGTGCCGACACGACCGGGATTTTGTAAAACATTACCAGCGAGGGTCTAGATGGGTTAGGTTAGGTTATATTACGATATAGACGTATATAATGTGCCCACCGAGAAGTAGGGGCCGACCCGCCAGGAATGTTGGAAAATACTACATCCGTGATGTTAGGTTCCCTTGGGTTAAGATATATAGCGATATAGACGTATATAATGTCCGCACCGAGACGTACGGGACGACACGACCGGGATTCTGTAAAACATTCCCAGCGAGGGTCTAGATGGGTTAGGTTAGGTTATATTACAATATAGACGTATATAGTGTGCCCACCGAGAAGCAGGGGCCGACCCGCCAGGAATGTTGGAAAATACTACATCCGAGATGTTAGGTTCCCTTAGGTTAGGATATATAACGTTATAGACGTATATAATGTCCCCACCGAGAAGTACGGCCCGACACGACCGGGATTTTGTAAAACATTACCAGCGAGGCTCTAGATGGGTTAGGTTAGGATATATAACGTTATAGACGTATATAATGTCCCCACCGAGACGTACGGGACGACACGACCGGGATTCTGTAAAACATGCCGAGCTAGGGGCTAGATGGGTTTGGTTACGTTATATTACGATATAGACATATATAATGTTCCCACCGAAAAGTGGGGCCG
This sequence comes from Xylocopa violacea, assembly GCA_963969225.1. Lineage (NCBI taxonomy): Eukaryota > Metazoa > Arthropoda > Insecta > Hymenoptera > Apidae > Xylocopa > Xylocopa violacea. The sequence goes on along the minus strand of CAXAJV010000531.1, from coordinate 137,170 downwards.
ACCCGCCAGGAATGTTGGAAAATACTACATCCGAGAGGTTAGGTTCCCTTAGGTTAGGATATATAACGTTATAGACGTATATAATGTCCCCACGGAGAAGTACTGGAAGACACGACCGGGATTTCGTAAAACATTACCAGCGAGGGTCTAGATGGTTTAGGTTAGGTTATATTACGATATTGACGTATATAATGTGCCCACCGAGAAGTTGGGGCCGCCACGCCAGGAATGTTGGAAAATACTACATCCGAGATGTAAGGTTCCCTTAGGTTAGGATATATAACGTTATAGACGTATATAATGTCCCCACGGAGAAGTACTGGCCGACACGACCGGGATTTCGTAAAACATTACCAGCGAGGGTCTAGATGGGTTAGGTTAAGATATATAACGTTATAGACGTATATAATATCCCCACCGAGAAGTACGTGCCGACACGACCGGGATTTTGTAAAACATTACCAGCGAGGGTCTAAATGGGTTAGGTTAGGTTATATTACGATATAGACGTATATAATGTTCCCACCGAGAAGTAGGGGCCGACACGACCGGAATTTTGTAAAACATTACCAGCGAGTGTGTAGATGGTTTAGGTTAGGTTATATTACGATATCGACGTATATAATGTGCCCACCGAGAAGTTGGGGCCGACCCGCCAGGAATTTTGGAAAATACTACATCCGAGAGGTTAGGTTCCCTTAGGTTAGGATATATAACGTTATAGACGTATATAATGTCCCCACCGAGAAGTACGGGCCGACACGACCGGGATTTTGTAAAACATTACCAGCGAGGGGCTAGATGGGTTAGGTTAGGTTATATTACGTTATAGACGTATATAATGTTCCTACCGAGAATTGGGGCGGACCCGCCACGAATGTTGTGAAATACTACATTCGAGATGTTAGGTTGCCTTTGGTTAGGGTATATTACGTTACAGATGCATACAATATCCCAACCGAGACGTACGGTACGACACGGCCGGGATTCTGTAAAACATTATCACGGAGGGGCAAAATGGGTTAGGTTAGGTTATATTACGATATAGACGTATATAATGTGCCCACCGAGAAGTAGGGGCCGACCCGCCAGGAATGTTGGAAAATACTACATCCGAGATGTTAGTTTCCCTTACGTTAGGATATATAACGTTATAGACGTATATAATGTCCCCACGGCAAAGTACGGGCCGACACGAACGGCATTTTGTAAAACATTACCAGCGACGGTCTAGATGGGTTAGGTTAGGTTATATTACGACATAGACGTATATAATGTGCCCAGCGAGAAGTAGGGGCCGACCCGCCAGGAATGTTGGAAAATACTACATCCGAGATATTAGTTTCCCTTAGGTTAGGATATATAAATTTATAGACGTATATAATGTCCCCACGGCAAAGTACGGGCCGACACGACCGGGATTTTGTAAAACATTACCAGTGAGGGTCTAGATGGGTTACGTTAGGTTATATTACGATATAGACGTATATAATGTGCCCACCGAGCAGTAGGAGCCGACCCGACAGGAATGTTGGAAAATACTACATCCGAGATGTTAGGTTCCCTTACGTTACGATATATAACGTTATAGACGTATATAATGTCCCCACGGCGAAGTACGGGCCGACACGACCGGAATTTTGTAAAACATTACCAGCGAGGTTCTAGATGGGTTAGGTTAGGTTATATTACGATATAGACGTATATAATGTGCCCACCGAGAAGTAGGGGCCGACCCGCCAGCAATGTTGGAAAATACTACATCCGAGATGTTAGGTTCCCTTACGTTAGGATATATAACGTTATAGACGTATATAATGTCCCCACGGCAAAGTGCGGGCCGACACGACCACAATTTTGTAAAACATTACCAGCCAGGGTCTAGATGGGTTAGGTTATGTTATATTACGATATGGACGTATATAATGTGCCCACCGAGAAGTAGGGGCCGGCCCGCCAGGAATGTTGGAAAATACTACATCCGAGATGTTAGGTTCCCTTGTGTTAGGATATATAACGTTATAGACGTATATAATGTCCCCACCGAGAAGTACGGGACGACACGACCGGGATTTTGTAAAACATTACCAGCGAGGGTCTAGATGGGTTAGGTTAGGTTATATTACGATATAGACGTATATAATGTTCCCACCGAGAAGTAGGGGCCGACCCGCCAGAAATGTTGGAAGTACTACATACCAGATGTTAGGTTCCCTTAGGTTAGGATATATAACCTTATAGACGTATATAATGTCCCCACGGCAAAGTAGGGGCCGACACGACCGGAATTTCGTAAAACATTACCAGCGAGGGTCTAGATGGGATAAGTTAGGTTCCCTTAGGTTAGGATATATAACGTTATAGACGTATATAATGTCCCCACCGAGAAGTACGGGTCGACACGACCGGGATTTTGTAAAACATTACCAGCGACAGTCTGGATGGGTTAGGTTAGGTTATATTACGATATAGACGTATATAATGTGCCCACCGAGAAGTAGGGGCCGACCTGCCAGGAATGTTGGAAAATACTACATCCGAGATGTTAGGTCCCCTTAGGTTAGGATATATAAATTTATAGACGTATATAATATCCGAACCGAGACGTACGGGAAGACATGAACGGGATTCTGTGAAACATTACCAGCGGGGTTCTAGGTGGGTTAGGTTAGGTTATATTACGATATAGACGTATATATTGTTCCCACCGAGAAGTAGGGGCCGACACGACCGGAATTTTGTAAAACATTACCAGCGAGGGTCTAGATGGGATATGTTAGGTTCCCTTAGGTTAGGATATATAACGCTATAGACGTATATAATGTCCCCACCGAGAAGTACGGGTCGACACGACCGGGATTTTGTAAAACATTACCAGCGACGGTCTAGATGGGTTAGGTTAGGTTATATTACGATATAGACGTATATAATGTGCCCACCGAGAAGTAGGGGCCGACACGCCAGGAATGTTGGAAAATACTACATCCGAGATGTTAGGTTCCTTTAGGTTAGGATATATAACGATATAGACGTATATAATGTCCCCACCGAGAAGTACGGGCCGACACGACCGCGATTTTGTAAAACATTACCAGCGAGGGTCTAAATGGGTTAGGTTAGGTTATATTGCGATATAGACGTATATAATGAGCCCACCGAGAAGTAGGGGCCGGCTCGCCAGGAATGTTGGAAAATACTACATCCGAGATGTTAGGTTCCCATAGGTTAGGATATATAACGATATAGACCTATATAATGTCCCCACCGAGAAGTACGGGCCGACACGACCGGGATTTTGTAAAACATTACCAGCGAGGGTCTAGATGGGTTAGGTTAGGTTATATTGCGATATAGACGTATATAATGAGCCCACCGAGAAGTAGGGGCCGACCCGCCAGGAATGTTGGAAAATACTACATCCGAGATGTTAGGTTCCCTTGTGTTCGGATATATAACGTTATAGACGTATATAATGTCCCCACCGAGAAGTACGGGTCGACACGACCGGGATTTTGTAAAACATTACCAGCGACCGTCTAGATGGGTTAGGTTATGTTATATTACGATATAGACGTATATAATGTGCCCACCGAGAAGTAGGGGCCGGCCCGCCAGAAATGTTGGAAAATACTACATCCGAGATGTTAGGTTCCCTTAGGTTAGGATATATAACCTTATAGACGTATATAATGTCCCCACGGCAAAGTAGGGGCCGACACGACCGGAATTTTGTAAAACATTACCAGCGAGGGTCTAGATGGGATATGTTAGGTTCCCTTAGGTTAGGATATATAACGTTATAGACGTATATAATGTCCCCACCGAGAAGTACGGGTCGACACGACCGGGATTTTGTAAAACATTACCAGCGAGTGTGTAGATGGTTTAGGTTAGGTTATATTACGATATCGACGTATATAATGTCCGCACCGAGACGTACTGGACGACACGACCGGGATTATGTAAAACATTACCAGCGAGGGTCTAGATGAGTTAGGTTAGATTATATTACGATATAGACGTATATAATGTGCCCACCGAGAAGTAGGGGCCGGCCCGCCAGGAATGTTGGAAAACACTACATCCGAGATGCTACGTTCCCTTAGGTTAGGATATATAAGTTTATAGACGTATATAATATCCGCACCGAGACGTACGGGAAGACATGAACGGGAATCTGTGAAACATTACCAGCGAGGGTCTAGGTGGGTTAGGTTAGGTTATATTACGTTATAGATGCATACAATATCCCAACCGAGACGTACTGTACGACACGGCCGGGATTCTGTAAGACATTACCAGTGAGGGTCTAGATGGGTTAGGTTAGGTTATATTACGATATAGACGTATATAATGTGCCCACCGAGGAGTAGGAGCCGACCCGCCAGGAATGATGGAAAATACTACATCCGAGATGTTAGGTTCCCTTACGTTAGGATATATAACGGTATAGACGTATATAATGTCCCCACCGCGAAGTACGGGCCGACACGACCGGGATTTTGTAAAACATTACCAGCGTGTGTGTAGATGGTTTAGGTTAGGTTATATTACGATATCGACGTATATAATGTCCGCACCGAGACGTACTGGACGACACGACCGGGATTATGTAAAACATTACCAGCGAGGGTCTAGATGAGTTAGGTTAGATTATATTACGATATAGACGTATATAATGTGCCCACCGAGAAGTAGGGGCCGACCCGACAGGAATGTTGGAAAATACTACATCCGAGATGTTAAGTTGCCTTAGGTTAGGATATATAACGTTATAGACGTATATAATGTCCCCACCGAGAAGTACGGGCCGACACGACCGGGATTTTGTAAAGCATTACCAGCGAGGGTCTAGATGGGTTAGGTTAGGTTATATTACGTTATACACGTAAATATTTTTCCCACCGAGAAGTGGGGCCGACCTGCCATGAATGTTGTGAAATACTACATTCCAGATGTTAGTTTGCCTTAGGTTAGGATATATAAATTTATAGACGTATATAATGTCCTCACCCAGACGCACGGGAAGACATGAACGGGATTCTGTGAAACATTACCAGCGAAGGTCTAGGTGGGTTAGGTTAGGTTATATTACGTTATAGACGTATATAATGTTCCCACCGAGGAGTTGGGGCCGACCCGCCAGGAATGTTGGAAAATACTACATCCGAGAGGTTAGGTTCCCTTAGGTTAGGATATATAACGTTATAGACGTATATAATGTCCCCACCGAGAAGTACGGGCCGACACGACCGGGATTTTGTAAAACATTACCAGCGACGGTCTAGATGGGTTAGGTTAGGTTATATTGCGATATAGACGTATATAATGTGTCCACCGAGAAGTGGGGGCCGACCCGCCAGGAATGTTGGAAAATACTACATCCGAGAGGTTAGGTTCCCTTAGGTTAGGATATATAACGTTATAGACGTATATAATGTCCCCACCGAGAAGTACGGGCCGACACGACCGGGATTTTGTAAAACATTACCAGCGACGGTCTAGATGGGTTAGGTTAGGTTATATTGCGATATAGACGTATATAATGTGTCCACCGAGAAGTGGGGGCCGACCCGCCAGGAATGTTGGAAAATACTACATCCGAGATGTTAGTTTCCCTTAGGTTAGGATATATAAATTTATAGACGGATATAATGTACGCACCGAGACGTACGAGAAGACATGAACGGGATTCTGTAAAACATTCCCAGCTAGGGGCTAGATGTGTTAGGTTAAGTTATATTACGTTATACACGTAAATATTTTTCCCACCGAGAAGTGGGGCCGACCTGCCATGAATGTTGTGAAATACTACATTCCAGATGTTAGTTTGCCTTAGGTTAGGATATATAAATTTATAGACGTATATAATGTCCTCACCCAGACGCACGGGAAGACATGAACGGGATTCTGTGAAACATTACCAGCGAAGGTCTAGGTGGGTTAGGTTAGGTTATATTACGTTATAGACGTATATAATGTTCCCACCGAGGAGTAGGGGCCGACCCGCCAGGAATGTTGGAAAATACTACATCCGAGATGTTAGTTTCCCTTACGTTAGGATATATAACGGTATAGACGTATATAATGTCCCCACCGCGAAGTACGGGCCGACACGACCGGGATTTTGTAAAACATTACCAGCGAGTGTGTAGATGGTTTAGGTTAGGTTATATTACGATATCGACGTATATAATGTGCCCACCGAGAAGTTGGGGCCGACCCGCCAGGAATGTTGGAAAATACTACATCCGAGAGGTTAGGTTCCCTTAGGTTAGGATATATAACGTTATAGACGTATATAATGTCCCCACCGAGAAGTACCGGCCGACACGACCGGGATTTTGTAAAACATTACCAGCGACGGTCTAGATGGGTTAGGTTAGGTTATATTACGATATAGACGTATATAATGTGTCCACCGAGAAGTGGGGGCCGACCCGCCAGGAATGTTGGAAAATACTACATCCGAGATGTTAGTTTCCCTTAGGTTAGGATATATAAATTTATAGACGGATATAATGTACGCACCGAGACGTACGAGGAGACATGAACGGGATTCTGTAAAACATTCCCAGCTAGGCGCTAGATGTGTTAGGTTAAGTTATATTACGTTATAGACGTATATAATGATCCCACCGAGAATTGGCGCCGACCCGCCAGGAATGTCGTGAAATACTACATCCGAGATGTTAGGTTCCCTTAGGTTAGGATATATAACGTTATAGACGTATATAATGTTCTCACCGAGATGTACGGGCCGACACGACCGGGATTTTGTAAAGCATTACCAGCGAGGGTCTAGATGGGTTAGGTTAGGTTATATTACGTTATACACGTAAATATTTTTCCCACCGAGAAGTGGGGCCGACCTGCCATGAATGTTGTGGAATACTACATTCCAGATGTTAGTTTGCCATAGGTTAGGATATATAAATTTATAGACGTATATAATGTCCTCACCCAGACGCACGGGAAGACATGAACGGGATTCTGTGAAACATTACCAGCGAAGGTCTAGGTGGGTTAGGTTAGGTTATATTACGTTATAGACGTATATAATGTTCCCACCGAGGAGTAGGGGCCGACCCGCCAGGAATGTTGGAAAATACTACATCCGAGATGTTAGTTTCCCTTACGTTAGGATATATAACGGTATAGACGTATATAATGTCCCCACCGCGAAGTACGGGCCGACACGACCGGGATTTTGTAAAACATTACCAGCGAGTGTGTAGATGGTTTAGGTTAGGTTATATTACGATATCGACGTATATAATGTGCCCACCGAGAAGTTGGGGCCGACCCGCCAGGAATGTTGGAAAATACTACATCCGAGAGGTTAGGTTCCCTTAGGTTAGGATATATAACGTTATAGACGTATATAATGTCCCCACCGAGAAGTACGGGCCGACACGACCGGGATTTTGTAAAACATTACCAGCGACGGTCTAGATGGGTTAGGTTAGGTTATATTACGATATAGACGTATATAATGTGTCCACCGAGAAGTGGGGGCCGACCCGCCAGGAATGTTGGAAAATACTACATCCGAGATGTTAGTTTCCCTTAGGTTAGGATATATAAATTTATAGACGGATATAATGTACGCACCGAGACGTACGAGAAGACATGAACGGGATTCTGTAAAACATTCCCAGCTAGGGGCTAGATGTGTTAGGTTAAGTTATATTACGTTATACACGTAAATATTTTTCCCACCGAGAAGTGGGGCCGACCTGCCATGAATGTTGTGAAATACTACATTCCAGATGTTAGTTTGCCTTAGGTTAGGATATATAAATTTATAGACGTATATAATGTCCTCACCCAGACGCACGGGAAGACATGAACGGGATTCTGTGAAACATTACCAGCGAAGGTCTAGGTGGGTTAGGTTAGGTTATATTACGTTATAGACGTATATAATGTTCCCACCGAGGAGTAGGGGCCGACCCGCCAGGAATGTTGGAAAATACTACATCCGAGATGTTAGTTTCCCTTACGTTAGGATATATAACGGTATAGACGTATATAATGTCCCCACCGCGAAGTACGGGCCGACACGACCGGGATTTTGTAAAACATTACCAGCGAGTGTGTAGATGGTTTAGGTTAGGTTATATTACGATATCGACGTATATAATGTGCCCACCGAGAAGTTGGGGCCGACCCGCCAGGAATGTTGGAAAATACTACATCCGAGAGGTTAGGTTCCCTTAGGTTAGGATATATAACGTTATAGACGTATATAATGTCCCCACCGAGAAGTACGGGCCGACACGACCGGGATTTTGTAAAACATTACCAGCGACGGTCTAGATGGGTTAGGTTAGGTTATATTACGATATAGACGTATATAATGTGTCCACCGAGAAGTGGGGGCCGACCCGCCAGGAATGTTGGAAAATACTACATCCGAGATGTTAGTTTCCCTTAGGTTAGGATATATAAATTTATAGACGGATATAATGTACGCACCGAGACGTACGAGAAGACATGAACGGGATTCTGTAAAACATTCCCAGCTAGGGGCTAGATGTGTTAGGTTAAGTTATATTACGTTATAGACGTATATAATGATCCCACCGAGAATTGGCGCCGACCCGCCAGGAATGTCGTGAAATACTACATCCGAGATGTTAGGTTCCCTTAGGTTAGGATATATAACGTTATAGACGTATATAATGTTCTCACCGAGATGTACGGGCCGACACGACCGGGATTTTGTAAAACATTACCAGTGAGGGTCTAGGTGGGTTAGGTTAGGTTATATTACGATATAGACGTATATAATGTGCCCACCGAGAAGTAGGAGCCGACCCGCCAGGAATGTTGGAAAATACTACATCCGAGATGTTACGTTCCCTTACGTTAGGATATATAACGTTATAGACGTATCTAATGTCCCCACGGCAAAGTACGGGCCGACACGACCGGAATTTTGTAAAACATTACCAGCGAGGTTCTAGATGGGTTAGGTTAGGTTATATTACGATATGGACGTATATAATGTGCCCACCGAGAAGTAGGGGCCGGCCCGCCAGGAATGTTGGAAAACACTACATCCGAGATGTTACGTTCCCTTAGGTTAGGATATATAAGTTTATAGACGTATATAATATCCGCACCGAGACGTACGGGAAGACATGAACGGGAATCTGTGAAACATTACCAGCGAGGGTCTAGGTGGGTTAGGTTATGTTATATTACGTTATAGACGTATATAATGTTCCTACCGAGAAGTGGGGCGGACCCGCCAGGAATGTTGTGAAATACTACATTCGAGATGTTAGGTTGCCTTTGGTTAGGGTATATTACGTTACAGATGCATACAATATCCCAACCGAGACGTACTGTACGACACGGCCGGGATTCTGTAAGACATTACCAGTGAGGGTCTAGATGGGTTAGGTTAGGTTATATTACGATATAGACGTATATAATGTGCCCACCGAGGAGTAGGAGCCGACCCGCCAGGAATGTTGGAAAATACTACATCCGAGATGTTAGGTTCCCTTACGTTAGGATATATAACGGTATAGACGTATATAATGTCCCCACCGCGAAGTACGGGCCGACACGACCGGGATTTTGTAAAACATTACCAGCGAGTGTGTAGATGGTTTAGGTTAGGTTATATTACGATATCGACGTATATAATGTGCCCACCGAGAAGTTGGGGCCGACCCGCCAGGAATGTTGGAAAATACTACATCCGAGAGGTTAGGTTCCCTTAGGTTAGGATATATAACGTTATAGACGTATATAATGTCCCCACCGAGAAGTACGGGCCGACACGACCGGGATTTTGTAAAACATTACCAGCGACGGTCTAGATGGGTTAGGTTAGGTTATATTACGATATAGACGTATATAATGTGTCCACCGAGAAGTGGGGGCCGACCCGCCAGGAATGTTGGAAAATACTACATCCGAGATGTTAGTTTCCCTTAGGTTAGGATATATAAATTTATAGACGGATATAATGTACGCACCGAGACGTACGAGAAGACATGAACGGGATTCTGTAAAACATTCCCAGCTAGGGGCTAGATGTGTTAGGTTAAGTTATATTACGTTATAGACGTATATAATGATCCCACCGAGAATTGGCGCCGACCCGCCAGGAATGTCGTGAAATACTACATCCGAGATGCTAGGTTCCCTTAGGTTAGGATATATAACGTTATAGACGTATATAATGTCCTCACCGAGATGTACGGGCCGACACGACCGGGATTTTGTAAAACATTACCAGTGAGGGTCTAGATGGGTTAGGTTAGGTTATATTACGATATAGACGTATATAATGTGCCCACCGAGAAGTAGGAGCCGACCCGCCAGGAATGTTGGAAAATACTACATCCGAGATGTTAGGTTCCCTTACGTTAGGATATATAACGTTATAGACGTATCTAATGTCCCCACGGCAAAGTACGGGCCGACACGACCGGAATTTTGTAAAACATTACCAGCGAGGGTCTAGATGGGTTAGGTTAGGTTATATTACGATATGGACGTATATAATGTGCCCACCGAGAAGTAGGGGCCGGCCCGCCAGGAATGTTGGAAAACACTACATCCGAGATGTTACGTTCCCTTAGGTTAGGATATATAAGTTTATAGACGTATATAATATCCGCACCGAGACGTACGGGAAGACATGAACGGGAATCTGTGAAACATTACCAGCGAGGGTCTAGGTGGGTTAGGTTAGGTTATATTACGTTATAGACGTATATAATGTTCCTACCGAGAAGTGGGGCGGACCCGCCAGGAATGTTGTGAAATACTACATTCGAGATGTTAGGTTGCCTTTGGTTAGGGTATATTACGTTACAGATGCATACAATATCCCAACCGAGACGTACTGTACGACACGGCCGGGATTCTGTAAGACATTACCAGTGAGGGTCTAGATGGGTTAGGTTAGGTTATATTACGATATAGACGTATATAATGTGCCCACCGAGGAGTAGGAGCCGACCCGCCAGGAATGTTGGAAAATACTACATCCGAGATGTTAGGTTCCCTTACGTTAGGATATATAACGGTATAGACGTATATAATGTCCCCACCGCGAAGTACGGGCCGACACGACCGGGATTTTGTAAAACATTACCAGCGAGTGTGTAGATGGTTTAGGTTAGGTTATATTACGATATCGACGTATATAATGTCCGCACCGAGACGTACTGGACGACACGACCGGGATTATGTAAAACATTACCAGCGAGGGTCTAGATGAGTTAGGTTAGATTATATTACGATATAGACGTATATAATGTGCCCACCGAGAAGTAGGGGCCGACCCGACAGGAATGTTGGAAAATACTACATCCGAGATGTTAAGTTGCCTTAGGTTAGGATATATAACGTTATAGACGTATATAATGTCCCCACCGAGAAGTACGGGCCGACACGACCGGGATTTTGTAAAGCATTACCAGCGAGGGTCTAGATGGGTTAGGTTAGGTTATATTACGTTATACACGTAAATATTTTTCCCACCGAGAAGTGGGGCCGACCTGCCATGAATGTTGTGAAATACTACATTCGAGATGTTAGTTTGCCTTAGGTTAGGATATATAAATTTATAGACGTATATAATGTCCTCACCCAGACGCACGGGAAGACATGAACGGGATTCTGTGAAACATTACCAGCGAAGGTCTAGGTGGGTTAGGTAAGGTTATATTACGTTATAGTCGTATATAATGTTCCCACCGAGGAGTAGGGGCCGACCCGCCAGAAGTGTTGGAAAATTCTACATCCGAGATGTTAATTTGCCTTAGTTTCGGATATATAACGTTATAGACGTATATAATGTCCGCACCGAGACGTACGGGACGACACGACCGAGATTCTGTAAAACATTACCAGTGAGGGGCTAGATGGGTTAGGTTAGGTTATATTACGATATAGAAGTATATAATGTGCCCACCGAGAAGTTGGGGCCGACACGCCAGGAATGTTGGAAAATACTACATCCGAGATGTCAGGTTCCCTTAGGTTAGGATATATAACGTTATAGACGTATATAATGTCCCCACCGAGAAGTACGGGCCGACACGACCGGAATCTTGTAAAACATTACCAGCGAGGGTCTAGATGGATTAGGTTAGGTTATATTACGATACAGACGTATATAGTGTGCCCACCGAGAAGTAGGGGGCGACCCGCTAGGAATGTTGGGAAATACTACATCCGAGATGTTAGGTTCCCTTAGGTTAGGATATATAACGATATAGACGTATATAATGTCCCCCCGAGAAGTACGTGCCGACACGACCGGGATTTTGTAAAACATTACCAGCGAGGGTCTAGATGGGTTAGGTTAGGTTATATTACGATATAGACGTATATAATGTGCCCACCGAGAAGTTGGGGCCGACCCGCCAGGAATGTTGGAAAATACTACATCCGAGGTGTCAGGTTCCCGTAGGTTAGGAGATATAACGTTATAGACGTATATAATGACCCCACCGAGAAGTACGGGCCGACAGGACCGGGATTTTGTAAAACATTACCAGCGACGGTCTGGATGGGTTAGGTTAGGTTATATTCCGATATAGACGTATATAATTTGCCCACCGAGAAGTAGGGGCCGTCACGCCTGGAATGTTGTAAAATACAACATTCGAGATGTTAGGTTGCCTTAGGTTAGGATATATAACGATATAGACGTATATAATGTCTGCACCGAGACGTACAGGACGACACGACCGGGATTTTGTAAAACATTACCAGCGAGGGTCTAGACGGGTCAGGTTAGGTTATATTACGATATAGTCGTATATAATGTGCCCACCGAGAAGTAGGGCCCGACTGCTATGAATGTTGGGAAATAATACATCCGAGATGTTAGGTTCCCTTAGGTTAGGATATATAACGTTATAGACGTATATAATGTCCGCACCGAGACATACGGACCGACACGACCGGGATTTTGTAAAACATTACCAGCGAGGGTCTAGACGGGTCAGGTTAGGTTATATTACGATATAGACGTATATAGTGTGCCCACCGAGAAGTAGGGCCCGACCCGCTATGAATGTTGGGAAATAATACATCCGAGATGTTAGGTTCCCTTAGGTTAGGATATACAACGATATAGACGTATATAATGTCCCCCCGAGAAGTACGTGCCGACACGACCGGGATTTTGTAAAACATTACCAGCGAGGGTCTAGATGGGTTAGGTTAGGTTATATTACGATATAGACGTATATAATGTGCCCACCGAGAAGTTGGGGCCGACCCGCCAGGAATGTTGGAAAATACTACATCCGAGATGTCAGGTTCCCTTAGGTTAGGATATATAACGTTATAGACGTATATAATGTCCCCACCGAGAAGTACGGGCCGACACGACCGGAATCTTGTAAAACATTACCAGCGAGGGTCTAGATGGATTAGGTTAGGTTATATTACGATACAGACGTATATAGTGTGCCCACCGAGAAGTTGGGGCCGACCCGCCAGGAATGTTGGAAAATACGAAGGGGATTCTGTAAAACATTACCAGCGAGGGGATAGATGGGTTAGGTTAGGTTATATTACGTTATAGACGTATATAATGTGCCCACCGAGAAGTTTGGGCCGACCCGCCAGGAATGTTGGAAAATACTACATCCGAGATGTTAGGTTCCCTTAAGTTAGGATATATAACGTTATAGACGTATATAATGTCCCCACCGAGAAGTACGGGCCGACACGACCGGGCTTTTGTAAAACGTTACCAGCGAGAGTCTAGATGGGTTAGGTTAGGTTATATTACGATATAGACGTATATAATGTGCCCACCGAGAAGTAGGGGCCGACCCGCCAGGAATGTTGGAAAATGCTACATCCGAGGTTTCAGGTTCCCTTAGGTTAGGATATATAATGTTATAGACGTATATAATGACCCCACCGAGAAGTACGGGCCGACACGACCGGGATTTTGTAAAACATTACCAGCGAGGGTCTAGATGGGTTAGGTTAGGTTATATTCCGATATAGACGTATATAATTTGCCCACCGAGAAGTTGGGGCCGACACGCCAGGAATGTTGGAAAATACTACATCCGCGATGTTAGGTTGCCTTAGGTTAGGATATATAACGATATAGACGTATATAATGTCCGCACCGAGACGTACCGGACGACACGAAGTTGATTCTGTAAAACATTACCAGCGAGGGGCTAGATGGGTTAGGATAGATTATATTACGATATAGACGTATATAATGTGCCCACCGAGAAGTTGGGGCCGACCCGCCAGGAATGTTGGAAAATACTACATCCGAGATGTTAAGTTGCCTTAGGTCAGGATATATAACGTTATAGACGTATATAATGTCCCAACGGAAAAGTACGGGCCGACACGACCGGGATTTTGTAAAACATTTCCAGCGAAGTTCTAGACGGGTTAGGTTAGGTTATATTACGATATAGACGTATATAATGTGCCCACCGAGAAGTAGGGGCCAACACACCAGGAATGTTGGAAAATACTACATCCGAGATGTTAGGTTCCATTAGGTTAGGATATATAAAGTTATAGACGTATATAATGTCCCCACGGAAAAGTACGGGCCGACACGACCGGGATTTTGTAAAACATTCCCAGCTAGGGGCTAGAAGGGTTAGGTTAGGTTATATCACGTTATAGACGTATATAATGTTCCCACTGAGAATTGGCGCCGACCCGCCAGGAATGTTGTGAAATACTACATCCGCGATGTTAGGTTCCCTTAGGTTAGGATATATAACGTTATAGACGTATATAATGTCCCCACCGAGAAGTACGGGCAGACACGACCGGGATTTTGTAAAACATTACCAGCGACGGTCTAGATGGGTTAGGTTAGGTTATATTACGATATAGACGTATATAATGTTTCCACCGAGAAGTTGGGGCCGACCCGCCAGAAATGTTGGAAAATACTACATCCGAGATGTTAGGTTCCCATAGGTTAGGATGTATAACGTTATAGACGTGTATAATGTCCCCACGGTAAAGTACGGGCCGACACGACCGGGATTTTGTAATACATTCCCAGCTAGGGGCTAGATGGGTTAGGTTAGGTTATATTACGATATAGGCGTATATAATGTTACCACCGAGAAGTGGTGCCGACCCGCCAGGAATGTTGTGAAATACTACATTCGAGATGTTAGGTTGCCTTAGGTTAGGGTATATAACTTTATAGATGTATATAATGTCCCCACCGAGAAGTACGGGCCGACACGACCGGGATTTTGTGAAACATTACCAGCGAGGGTCTAGATGGGTTAGGATAGGTTATATTACGATATAGACGTATATAATGTTCCCACCGAGAAGTTGGGGCCGACCCGCGAGGAATGTTGGAAATTACTACATCCGAGAAGTTAAGTTGCCTTAGGTTAGAATATATAACGTTATAGACGTATATAATGTCCGCACCGAGACGTACGGGACGACACGACCGAGATTCTGTAAAACATTACCAGTGAGGGGCTAGATGGGTTAGGTTAGGTTATATTACGATATAGAAGTATATAATGTGCCCACCGAGAAGTTGGGGCCGACCCGCCAGGGATGTTGGAAAATACTACATCCGAGAGGTTAAGTTGCCTTAGGTTAGAATATATAACGTTATAGACGTATATAATGTCCGCACCGAGACGTACGGGCCGACACGAACGGGATGTTGTAAAACATTACCAGCGAGGGTCTAGATGGGTTAGGTTATGTTATATTACGATATAGACGTACATAATGTGCCCACCGAGAAGTTGGGGCCGACCCGCCAGGAATGTTGGAAAATACTACATCCGAGAAGTTAAGTTGCCTTAGGTTAGAATATATAACGTTATAGACGTATATAATGTCGGCACCGAGACGTACGGGCCGACACGAACGGGATTTTGTAAAACATTACCAGCGAGGATCTAGACGGGTTAGGTTAGGTTATATTACGATATAGACGTATATAATGTGCCCACCGAGAAGTAGGGGGCGACCCGCTAGGAATGTTGGGAAATACTACATCCGAGATGTTAGGTTCCCTTAGGTTAGGATATATAACGATATAGACGTATATAATGACCCCACCGAGAGGTACGGGCCGACACGACCGGGATATTGTAAAACATTACCAGCGAGGGTCTAGATGGGTTAGGTTAGGTTATATTCCGATATAGACGTATATAATTTGCCCACCGAGAAGTTGGGGCCGACACGCCAGGAATGTTGGAAAATACTACATCCGCGATGTTAGGTTGCCTTAGGTTAGGATATATAACGATATAGACGTATATAATGTCCGCACCGAGACGTACCGGACGACACGAAGTTGATTCTGTAAAACATTACCAGCGAGGGGCTAGATGGGTTAGGATAGGTTATATTACGATATAGACGTATATAATGTGCCCACCGAGAAGTTGGGGCCGACCCGCCAGGAATGTTGGAAAATACTACATCCGAGATGTTAAGTTGCCTTAGGTCAGGATATATAACGTTATAGACGTATATAATGTCCCAACGGAAAAGTACGGGCCGACACGACCGGGATTTTGTAAAACATTTCCAGCGAAGTTCTAGACGGGTTAGGTTAGGTTATATTACGATATAGACGTATATAATGTGCCCACCGAGAAGTAGGGGCCAACACACCAGGAATGTTGGAAAATACTACATCCGAGATGTTAGGTTCCATTAGGTTAGGATATATAAAGTTATAGACGTATATAATGTCCCCACGGAAAAGTACGGGCCGACACGACCGGGATTTTGTAAAACATTCCCAGCTAGGGGCTAGAAGGGTTAGGTTAGGTTATATCACGTTATAGACGTATATAATGTTCCCACTGAGAATTGGCGCCGACCCGCCAGGAATGTTGTGAAATACTACATCCGCGATGTTAGGTTCCCTTAGGTTAGGATATATAACGTTATAGACGTATATAATGTCCCCACCGAGAAGTACGGGCAGACACGACCGGGATTTTGTAAAACATTACCAGCGACGGTCTAGATGGGTTAGGTTAGGTTATATTACGATATAGACGTATATAATGTTTCCACCGAGAAGTTGGGGCCGACCCGCCAGAAATGTTGGAAAATACTACATCCGAGATGTTAGGTTCCCATAGGTTAGGATGTATAACGTTATAGACGTGTATAATGTCCCCACGGTAAAGTACGGGCCGACACGACCGGGATTTTGTAATACATTCCCAGCTAGGGGCTAGATGGGTTAGGTTAGGTTATATTACGATATAGGCGTATATAATGTTACCACCGAGAAGTGGTGCCGACCCGCCAGGAATGTTGTGAAATACTACATTCGAGATGTTAGGTTGCCTTAGGTTAGGGTATATAACTTTATAGATGTATATAATGTCCCCACCGAGAAGTACGGGCCGACACGACCGGGATTTTGTGAAACATTACCAGCGAGGGTCTAGATGGGTTAGGATAGGTTATATTACGATATAGACGTATATAATGTTCCCACCGAGAAGTTGGGGCCGACCCGCGAGGAATGTTGGAAATTACTACATCCGAGAAGTTAAGTTGCCTTAGGTTAGAATATATAACGTTATAGACGTATATAATGTCCGCACCGAGACGTACGGGACGACACGACCGAGATTCTGTAAAACATTACCAGTGAGGGGCTAGATGGGTTAGGTTAGGTTATATTACGATATAGAAGTATATAATGTGCCCACCGAGAAGTTGGGGCCGACCCGCCAGGGATGTTGGAAAATACTACATCCGAGAGGTTAAGTTGCCTTAGGTTAGAATATATAACGTTATAGACGTATATAATGTCCGCACCGAGACGTACGGGCCGACACGAACGGGATGTTGTAAAACATTACCAGCGAGGGTCTAGATGGGTTAGGTTATGTTATATTACGATATAGACGTACATAATGTGCCCACCGAGAAGTTGGGGCCGACCCGCCAGGAATGTTGGAAAATACTACATCCGAGAAGTTAAGTTGCCTTAGGTTAGAATATATAACGTTATAGACGTATATAATGTCGGCACCGAGACGTACGGGCCGACACGAACGGGATTTTGTAAAACATTACCAGCGAGGATCTAGACGGGTTAGGTTAGGTTATATTACGATATAGACGTATATAATGTGCCCACCGAGAAGTAGGGGGCGACCCGCTAGGAATGTTGGGAAATACTACATCCGAGATGTTAGGTTCCCTTAGGTTAGGATATATAACGATATAGACGTATATAATGACCCCACCGAGAGGTACGGGC
This sequence comes from Xylocopa violacea, assembly GCA_963969225.1. Lineage (NCBI taxonomy): Eukaryota > Metazoa > Arthropoda > Insecta > Hymenoptera > Apidae > Xylocopa > Xylocopa violacea. Next base: position 118,902 of record CAXAJV010000531.1, on the reverse strand, counting down.
CGACACGACCGGGATATTGTAAAACATTACCAGCGAGGGTCTAGATGGGTTAGGTTAGGTTATATTCCGATATAGACGTATATAATTTGCCCACCGAGAAGTTGGGGCCGACACGCCAGGAATGTTGGAAAATACTACATCCGCGATGTTAGGTTGCCTTAGGTTAGGATATATAACGATATAGACGTATATAATGTCCGCACCGAGACGTACCGGACGACACGAAGTTGATTCTGTAAAACATTACCAGCGAGGGGCTAGATGGGTTAGGATAGGTTATATTACGATATAGACGTATATAATGTGCCCACCGAGAAGTTGGGGCCGACCCGCCAGGAATGTTGGAAAATACTACATCCGAGATGTTAAGTTGCCTTAGGTCAGGATATATAACGTTATAGACGTATATAATGTCCCAACGGAAAAGTACGGGCCGACACGACCGGGATTTTGTAAAACATTTCCAGCGAAGTTCTAGACGGGTTAGGTTAGGTTATATTACGATATAGACGTATATAATGTGCCCACCGAGAAGTAGGGGCCAACACACCAGGAATGTTGGAAAATACTACATCCGAGATGTTAGGTTCCATTAGGTTAGGATATATAAAGTTATAGACGTATATAATGTCCCCACGGAAAAGTACGGGCCGACACGACCGGGATTTTGTAAAACATTCCCAGCTAGGGGCTAGAAGGGTTAGGTTAGGTTATATCACGTTATAGACGTATATAATGTTCCCACTGAGAATTGGCGCCGACCCGCCAGGAATGTTGTGAAATACTACATCCGCGATGTTAGGTTCCCTTAGGTTAGGATATATAACGTTATAGACGTATATAATGTCCCCACCGAGAAGTACGGGCAGACACGACCGGGATTTTGTAAAACATTACCAGCGACGGTCTAGATGGGTTAGGTTAGGTTATATTACGATATAGACGTATATAATGTTTCCACCGAGAAGTTGGGGCCGACCCGCCAGGAATGTTGGAAAATACTACATCCGAGATGTTAGGTTCCCATAGGTTAGGATGTATAACGTTATAGACGTGTATAATGTCCCCACGGTAAAGTACGGGCCGACACGACCGGGATTTTGTAATACATTCCCAGCTAGGGGCTAGATGGGTTAGGTTAGGTTATATTACGATATAGGCGTATATAATGTTACCACCGAGAAGTGGTGCCGACCCGCCAGGAATGTTGTGAAATACTACATTCGAGATGTTAGGTTGCCTTAGGTTAGGGTATATAACTTTATAGATGTATATAATGTCCCCACCGAGAAGTACGGGCCGACACGACCGGGATTTTGTGAAACATTACCAGCGAGGGTCTAGATGGGTTAGGATAGGTTATATTACGATATAGACGTATATAATGTTCCCACCGAGAAGTTGGGGCCGACCCGCGAGGAATGTTGGAAATTACTACATCCGAGAAGTTAAGTTGCCTTAGGTTAGAATATATAACGTTATAGACGTATATAATGTCCGCACCGAGACGTACGGGACGACACGACCGAGATTCTGTAAAACATTACCAGTGAGGGGCTAGATGGGTTAGGTTAGGTTATATTACGATATAGAAGTATATAATGTGCCCACCGAGAAGTTGGGGCCGACCCGCCAGGGATGTTGGAAAATACTACATCCGAGAGGTTAAGTTGCCTTAGGTTAGAATATATAACGTTATAGACGTATATAATGTCCGCACCGAGACGTACGGGCCGACACGAACGGGATGTTGTAAAACATTACCAGCGAGGGTCTAGATGGGTTAGGTTATGTTATATTACGATATAGACGTACATAATGTGCCCACCGAGAAGTTGGGGCCGACCCGCCAGGAATGTTGGAAAATACTACATCCGAGAAGTTAAGTTGCCTTAGGTTAGAATATATAACGTTATAGACGTATATAATGTCGGCACCGAGACGTTCGGGCCGACACGAACGGGATTTTGTAAAACATTACCAGCGAGGATCTAGACGGGTTAGGTTAGGTTATATTACGATATAGACGTATATAATGTGCCCACCGAGAAGTAGGGGGCGACCCGCTAGGAATGTTGGGAAATACTACATCCGAGATGTTAGGTTCCCTTAGGTTAGGATATATAACGATATAGACGTATATAATGACCCCACCGAGAGGTACGGGCCGACACGACCGGGATATTGTAAAACATTACCAGCGAGGGTCTAGATGGGTTAGGTTAGGTTATATTCCGATATAGACGTATATAATTTGCCCACCGAGAAGTTGGGGCCGACACGCCAGGAATGTTGGAAAATACTACATCCGCGATGTTAGGTTGCCTTAGGTTAGGATATATAACGATATAGACGTATATAATGTCCGCACCGAGACGTACCGGACGACACGAAGTTGATTCTGTAAAACATTACCAGCGAGGGGCTAGATGGGTTAGGATAGGTTATATTACGATATAGACGTATATAATGTGCCCACCGAGAAGTTGGGGCCGACCCGCCAGGAATGTTGGAAAATACTACATCCGAGATGTTAAGTTGCCTTAGGTCAGGATATATAACGTTATAGACGTATATAATGTCCCAACGGAAAAGTACGGGCCGACACGACCGGGATTTTGTAAAACATTTCCAGCGAAGTTCTAGACGGGTTAGGTTAGGTTATATTACGATATAGACGTATATAATGTGCCCACCGAGAAGTAGGGGCCAACACACCAGGAATGTTGGAAAATACTACATCCGAGATGTTAGGTTCCATTAGGTTAGGATATATAAAGTTATAGACGTATATAATGTCCCCACGGAAAAGTACGGGCCGACACGACCGGGATTTTGTAAAACATTCCCAGCTAGGGGCTAGAAGGGTTAGGTTAGGTTATATCACGTTATAGACGTATATAATGTTCCCACTGAGAATTGGCGCCGACCCGCCAGGAATGTTGTGAAATACTACATCCGCGATGTTAGGTTCCCTTAGGTTAGGATATATAACGTTATAGACGTATATAATGTCCCCACCGAGAAGTACGGGCAGACACGACCGGGATTTTGTAAAACATTACCAGCGACGGTCTAGATGGGTTAGGTTAGGTTATATTACGATATAGACGTATATAATGTTTCCACCGAGAAGTTGGGGCCGACCCGCCAGAAATGTTGGAAAATACTACATCCGAGATGTTAGGTTCCCATAGGTTAGGATGTATAACGTTATAGACGTGTATAATGTCCCCACGGTAAAGTACGGGCCGACACGACCGGGATTTTGTAATACATTCCCAGCTAGGGGCTAGATGGGTTAGGTTAGGTTATATTACGATATAGGCGTATATAATGTTACCACCGAGAAGTGGTGCCGACCCGCCAGGAATGTTGTGAAATACTACATTCGAGATGTTAGGTTGCCTTAGGTTAGGGTATATAACTTTATAGATGTATATAATGTCCCCACCGAGAAGTACGGGCCGACACGACCGGGATTTTGTGAAACATTACCAGCGAGGGTCTAGATGGGTTAGGATAGGTTATATTACGATATAGACGTATATAATGTTCCCACCGAGAAGTTGGGGCCGACCCGCGAGGAATGTTGGAAATTACTACATCCGAGAAGTTAAGTTGCCTTAGGTTAGAATATATAACGTTATAGACGTATATAATGTCCGCACCGAGACGTACGGGACGACACGACCGAGATTCTGTAAAACATTACCAGTGAGGGGCTAGATGGGTTAGGTTAGGTTATATTACGATATAGAAGTATATAATGTGCCCACCGAGAAGTTGGGGCCGACCCGCCAGGGATGTTGGAAAATACTACATCCGAGAGGTTAAGTTGCCTTAGGTTAGAATATATAACGTTATAGACGTATATAATGTCCGCACCGAGACGTACGGGCCGACACGAACGGGATGTTGTAAAACATTACCAGCGAGGGTCTAGATGGGTTAGGTTATGTTATATTACGATATAGACGTACATAATGTGCCCACCGAGAAGTTGGGGCCGACCCGCCAGGAATGTTGGAAAATACTACATCCGAGAAGTTAAGTTGCCTTAGGTTAGAATATATAACGTTATAGACGTATATAATGTCGGCACCGAGACGTACGGGCCGACACGAACGGGATTTTGTAAAACATTACCAGCGAGGATCTAGACGGGTTAGGTTAGGTTATATTACGATATAGACGTATATAATGTGCCCACCGAGAAGTAGGGGGCGACCCGCTAGGAATGTTGGGAAATACTACATCCGAGATGTTAGGTTCCCTTAGGTTAGGATATATAACGATATAGACGTATATAATGACCCCACCGAGAGGTACGGGCCGACACGACCGGGATATTGTAAAACATTACCAGCGAGGGTCTAGATGGGTTAGGTTAGGTTATATTCCGATATAGACGTATATAATTTGCCCACCGAGAAGTTGGGGCCGACACGCCAGGAATGTTGGAAAATACTACATCCGCGATGTTAGGTTGCCTTAGGTTAGGATATATAACGATATAGACGTATATAATGTCCGCACCGAGACGTACCGGACGACACGAAGTTGATTCTGTAAAACATTACCAGCGAGGGGCTAGATGGGTTAGGATAGGTTATATTACGATATAGACGTATATAATGTGCCCACCGAGAAGTTGGGGCCGACCCGCCAGGAATGTTGGAAAATACTACATCCGAGATGTTAAGTTGCCTTAGGTCAGGATATATAACGTTATAGACGTATATAATGTCCCAACGGAAAAGTACGGGCCGACACGACCGGGATTTTGTAAAACATTTCCAGCGAAGTTCTAGACGGGTTAGGTTAGGTTATATTACGATATAGACGTATATAATGTGCCCACCGAGAAGTAGGGGCCAACACACCAGGAATGTTGGAAAATACTACATCCGAGATGTTAGGTTCCATTAGGTTAGGATATATAAAGTTATAGACGTATATAATGTCCCCACGGAAAAGTACGGGCCGACACGACCGGGATTTTGTAAAACATTCCCAGCTAGGGGCTAGAAGGGTTAGGTTAGGTTATATCACGTTATAGACGTATATAATGTTCCCACTGAGAATTGGCGCCGACCCGCCAGGAATGTTGTGAAATACTACATCCGCGATGTTAGGTTCCCTTAGGTTAGGATATATAACGTTATAGACGTATATAATGTCCCCACCGAGAAGTACGGGCAGACACGACCGGGATTTTGTAAAACATTACCAGCGACGGTCTAGATGGGTTAGGTTAGGTTATATTACGATATAGACGTATATAATGTTTCCACCGAGAAGTTGGGGCCGACCCGCCAGGAATGTTGGAAAATACTACATCCGAGATGTTAGGTTCCCATAGGTTAGGATGTATAACGTTATAGACGTGTATAATGTCCCCACGGTAAAGTACGGGCCGACACGACCGGGATTTTGTAATACATTCCCAGCTAGGGGCTAGATGGGTTAGGTTAGGTTATATTACGATATAGGCGTATATAATGTTACCACCGAGAAGTGGTGCCGACCCGCCAGGAATGTTGTGAAATACTACATTCGAGATGTTAGGTTGCCTTAGGTTAGGGTATATAACTTTATAGATGTATATAATGTCCCCACCGAGAAGTACGGGCCGACACGACCGGGATTTTGTGAAACATTACCAGCGAGGGTCTAGATGGGTTAGGATAGGTTATATTACGATATAGACGTATATAATGTTCCCACCGAGAAGTTGGGGCCGACCCGCGAGGAATGTTGGAAATTACTACATCCGAGAAGTTAAGTTGCCTTAGGTTAGAATATATAACGTTATAGACGTATATAATGTCCGCACCGAGACGTACGGGACGACACGACCGAGATTCTGTAAAACATTACCAGTGAGGGGCTAGATGGGTTAGGTTAGGTTATATTACGATATAGAAGTATATAATGTGCCCACCGAGAAGTTGGGGCCGACCCGCCAGGGATGTTGGAAAATACTACATCCGAGAAGTTAAGTTGCCTTAGGTTAGAATATATAACGTTATAGACGTATATAATGTCCGCACCGAGACGTACGGGCCGACACGAACGGGATGTTGTAAAACATTACCAGCGAGGGTCTAGATGGGTTAGGTTATGTTATATTACGATATAGACGTATATAATGTGCCCACCGAGAAGTTGGGGCCGACCCGCCAGGAATGTTGGAAAATACTACATCCGAGAAGTTAAGTTGCCTTAGGTTAGAATATATAACGTTATAGACGTATATAATGTCGGCACCGAGACGTACGGGCCGACACGAACGGGATTTTGTAAAACATTACCAGCGAGGATCTAGACGGGTTAGGTTAGGTTATATTACGATATAGACGTATATAATGTGCCCACCGAGAAGTAGGGGGCGACCCGCTAGGAATGTTGGGAAATACTACATCCGAGATGTTAGGTTCCCTTAGGTTAGGATATATAACGATATAGACGTATATAATGTCCCCCCGAGAAGTACGTGCCGACACGACCGGGATTTTGTAAAACATTACCAGCGAGGGTCTAGATGGGTTAGGTTAGGTTATATTACGATATAGACGTATATAATGTGCCCACCGAGAAGTTGGGGCCGACCCGCCAGGAATGTTGGAAAATACTACATCCGAGGTGTCAGGTTCCCGTAGGTTAGGAGATATAACGTTATAGACGTATATAATGTCTGCACCGAGACGTACAGGACGACACGACCGGGATTTTGTAAAACATTACCAGCGAGAGTCTAGACGGGTCAGGTTAGGTTATATTACGATATAGTCGTATATAATGTGCCCACCGAGAAGTAGGGCCCGACTGCTATGAATGTTGGGAAATAATACATCCGAGATGTTAGGTTCCCTTAGGTTAGGATATATAACGTTATAGACGTATATAATGTCCGCACCGAGACATACGGACCGACACGACCGGGATTTTGTAAAACATTACCAGCGAGGGTCTAGACGGGTCAGGTTAGGTTATATTACGATATAGACGTATATAGTGTGCCCACCGAGAAGTAGGGCCCGACCCGCTATGAATGTTGGGAAATAATACATCCGAGATGTTAGGTTCCCTTAGGTTAGGATATACAACGATATAGACGTATATAATGTCCCCCCGAGAAGTACGTGCCGACACGACCGGGATTTTGTAAAACATTACCAGCGAGGGTCTAGATGGGTTAGGTTAGGTTATATTACGATATAGACGTATATAATGTGCCCACCGAGAAGTTGGGGCCGACCCGCCAGGAATGTTGGAAAATACTACATCCGAGATGTCAGGTTCCCTTATGTTAGGATATATAATGTTATAGACGTATATAATGATCCCACCGAGAAGTACGGGCCGACACGACCGGGATTTTGTAAAACATTACCAGCGAGGGTCTAGATGGGTTAGGTTAGGTTATATTACGATACAGACGTATATAGTGTGCCCACCGAGAAGTTGGGGCCGACCCGCCAGGAATGTTGGAAAATACTACGTCCGAGATGTTAGGTTCCCTTAGGTTAGGATATATAACGTTATAGACGTATATAATGACCCCACCGAGAAGTACGGGCCGACACGACCGGGATTTTGTAAAACGTTACCAGCGAGGGTCTAGATGGGTTAGGTTGGGTTATATTACGATATAGATGTATATAATGTGCCCACCGAGAAGTTTTGGGCCGACCCGCCAGGAATGCTGGAAAATACTACATCCGAGATGTTAGGTTCCCTTAGGTTAGGATATATAACGTTATAGACGTATATAACGTCCCCACCGAGAAGTAGGGGCCGACACGACCGGGATTTTGTAAAACATTACCAGCGAGGGTCTAGATGGGTTAGGTTGGGTTATATTACGATATAGATGTATATAATGTGCCCACCGAGAAGTTTGGGCCGACCGGCCAGGAATGTTGGAAAATACTACATCCGAGATTTTAGCTTCCCTTAGGTTAGGATATATAACGTTATAGACGTATATAATGTCCCCACCGAGAAGTACGGGCCGACACGACCGGGATTTTGTAAAACATTACCAGCGAGGGGCTAGATGGGTTAGGTTGGGTTATATTACGATATAGATGTATATAATGTGCTCACCGAGAAGTTTGGGCTGACCCGCCAGGAATGTTGGAAAATACTACATCCGAGATGTTAGCTTCGCTTAGGTTAGGATATATAACGTTATAGACGTATATAATGTCCCCACCGAGAAGTACGGGCCGACACGACCGGGATGTTGTAAAACATTACCAGCGAGAGTATAGATGGGTTAGGTTAGGTTATATTACGATATAGACGTATATAATATGCCCACCGAGAAGTAGGGGCCGACCCGCCAGGAATGTTGGAAAATACTACATCCGAGGTGTCAGGTTCCCTTAGGTTAGGATATATAACGTTATAGACGTATATAATGACCCCACCGAGAAGTACGGTCCGACACGACCGGGATTTTGTAAAACATTACCAGCGAGGGTCTAGATGGGTTTGGTTAGGTTATATGACGATATAAACGTATATAATGTGCCCACCGAGAAGTTGGGGCCGTCACGCCTGGAATGTTGGAAAATACTACATCCGAGATGTTAGGTTCCCTTAGGTTAGGATATATAACGTTATAGACGTATATAATGTCCCCACCGAGAAGTACGGGCCGACACGACCGGGATTTTTTAAACATTGCCCGCGAGGGTCTAGATGGGTTAGGTTAGGTTATATTACGATATAGACGTATATGATGTTCCCACCGAGAAGTAGGGGCCGACCCGCCAGGAATGTTGGAAAATACTACATCCGAGATGTCAGGTTCCCTTAGGTTAGGATATATAATGTTATAGACGTATATAATGACCCCACCCAGAAGTACGGGCCGACACGACCGGGATTTTGTAAAACATTACCAGCGAGGGTCTAGATGGGTTAGGTTAGGTTATATTACGATATAGACGTATATAATGTGCCCACCGGGAAGTTGGGGCCGACCAGCAGGAATGATGTGAAATACTGCATCCGCGATGTTAGGTTCCCTTCGGTTAGGATATATAACGTTATAGACGTATATAATGTCCCCACCGAGAAGTACGGTCCGACACGACCGAGATTCTGTAAAACATTACCAGCGAGGGGCTAGATGGGTTAGGTTAGGTTATATTACGATATAGACGTATATAATGTGCCCACCGAGAAGTTGGGGCCGACCCGCCAGGAATGTTGGAAAATACTACATCCGAGATGTTAAGTTGCCTTAGGTTAGGATATATAACGTTATAGACGTATATAATGTCCGCACCGAGACGTACAGGACGACACGACCGGGATTATGTAAAACATTACCAGCGAGGGTCTAGATGAGTTAGGTTAGATTATATTACGATATAAACGTATATAATGTGCCCACCGAGAAGTAGGGGCCGACCCGCCAGGAATGTTGGAAAATACTACATCCGAGATGTTAAGTTGCCTTAGGTTAGGATATATAACGTTATAGACGTATATAATGTCCGCATCGAGACATACGGACCGACACGACCGGGATTTTGTAAAACATTACCAGCGAGGGTCTAGACGGGTCAGGTTAGGTTATATTACGATATAGACGTATATAATGTGCCCACCGAGAAGTAGGGGCCGACCCGCTAGGAATGTTGGGAAATACTACACCCGAGATGTTAGGTTCCCTTAGGTTAGGATATATAACGATATAGACGTATATAATGTCCCCCCGAGAAGTACGTGCCGACACGACCGGGATTTTGTAAAACATTACCAGCGAGGGTCTAGATGGGTTAGGTTAGGTTATATTACGATATAGACGTATATGATGTTCCCACCGAGAAGTAGGGGCCGACCCGCCAGGAATGTTGGAAAATACTACATCCGCGATGTTAGGTTGCCTTAGGTTAGGATATATAACGATATAGACGTATATAATGTCCGCACCGAGACGTACCGGACGACACGAAGTTGATTCTGTAAAACATTACCAGCGAGGGGCTAGATGGGTTAGGATAGATTATATTACGATATAGACGTATATAATGTGCCCACCGAGAAGTTGGGGCCGACCCGCCAGGAATGTTGGAAAATACTACATCCGAGATGTTAAGTTGCCTTAGGTCAGGATATATAACGTTATAGACGTATATAATGTCCCAACGGAAAAGTACGGGCCGACACGACCGGGATTTTGTAAAACATTTCCAGCGAAGTTCTAGACGGGTTAGGTTAGGTTATATTACGATATAGACGTATATAATGTGCCCACCGAGAAGTAGGGGCCAACACACCAGGAATGTTGGAAAATACTACATCCGAGATGTTAGGTTCCATTAGGTTAGGATATATAAAGTTATAGACGTATATAATGTCCCCACGGAAAAGTACGGGCCGACACGACCGGGATTTTGTAAAACATTCCCAGCTAGGGGCTAGAAGGGTTAGGTTAGGTTATATCACGTTATAGACGTATATAATGTTCCCACTGAGAATTGGCGCCGACCCGCCAGGAATGTTGTGAAATACTACATCCGCGATGTTAGGTTCCCTTAGGTTAGGATATATAACGTTATAGACGTATATAATGTCCCCACCGAGAAGTACGGGCAGACACGACCGGGATTTTGTAAAACATTACCAGCGACGGTCTAGATGGGTTAGGTTAGGTTATATTACGATATAGACGTATATAATGTTTCCACCGAGAAGTTGGGGCCGACCCGCCAGAAATGTTGGAAAATACTACATCCGAGATGTTAGGTTCCCATAGGTTAGGATGTATAACGTTATAGACGTGTATAATGTCCCCACGGTAAAGTACGGGCCGACACGACCGGGATTTTGTAATACATTCCCAGCTAGGGGCTAGATGGGTTAGGTTAGGTTATATTACGATATAGGCGTATATAATGTTACCACCGAGAAGTGGTGCCGACCCGCCAGGAATGTTGTGAAATACTACATTCGAGATGTTAGGTTGCCTTAGGTTAGGGTATATAACTTTATAGATGTATATAATGTCCCCACCGAGAAGTACGGGCCGACACGACCGGGATTTTGTGAAACATTACCAGCGAGGGTCTAGATGGGTTAGGATAGGTTATATTACGATATAGACGTATATAATGTTCCCACCGAGAAGTTGGGGCCGACCCGCGAGGAATGTTGGAAATTACTACATCCGAGAAGTTAAGTTGCCTTAGGTTAGAATATATAACGTTATAGACGTATATAATGTCCGCACCGAGACGTACGGGACGACACGACCGAGATTCTGTAAAACATTACCAGTGAGGGGCTAGATGGGTTAGGTTAGGTTATATTACGATATAGAAGTATATAATGTGCCCACCGAGAAGTTGGGGCCGACCCGCCAGGGATGTTGGAAAATACTACATCCGAGAGGTTAAGTTGCCTTAGGTTAGAATATATAACGTTATAGACGTATATAATGTCCGCACCGAGACGTACGGGCCGACACGAACGGGATGTTGTAAAACATTACCAGCGAGGGTCTAGATGGGTTAGGTTATGTTATATTACGATATAGACGTACATAATGTGCCCACCGAGAAGTTGGGGCCGACCCGCCAGGAATGTTGGAAAATACTACATCCGAGAAGTTAAGTTGCCTTAGGTTAGAATATATAACGTTATAGACGTATATAATGTCGGCACCGAGACGTACGGGCCGACACGAACGGGATTTTGTAAAACATTACCAGCGAGGATCTAGACGGGTTAGGTTAGGTTATATTACGATATAGACGTATATAATGTGCCCACCGAGAAGTAGGGGGCGACCCGCTAGGAATGTTGGGAAATACTACATCCGAGATGTTAGGTTCCCTTAGGTTAGGATATATAACGATATAGACGTATATAATGACCCCACCGAGAGGTACGGGCCGACACGACCGGGATATTGTAAAACATTACCAGCGAGGGTCTAGATGGGTTAGGTTAGGTTATATTCCGATATAGACGTATATAATTTGCCCACCGAGAAGTTGGGGCCGACACGCCAGGAATGTTGGAAAATACTACATCCGCGATGTTAGGTTGCCTTAGGTTAGGATATATAACGATATAGACGTATATAATGTCCGCACCGAGACGTACCGGACGACACGAAGTTGATTCTGTAAAACATTACCAGCGAGGGGCTAGATGGGTTAGGATAGGTTATATTACGATATAGACGTATATAATGTGCCCACCGAGAAGTTGGGGCCGACCCGCCAGGAATGTTGGAAAATACTACATCCGAGATGTTAAGTTGCCTTAGGTCAGGATATATAACGTTATAGACGTATATAATGTCCCAACGGAAAAGTACGGGCCGACACGACCGGGATTTTGTAAAACATTTCCAGCGAAGTTCTAGACGGGTTAGGTTAGGTTATATTACGATATAGACGTATATAATGTGCCCACCGAGAAGTAGGGGCCAACACACCAGGAATGTTTGAAAATACTACATCCGAGATGTTAGGTTCCATTAGGTTAGGATATATAAAGTTATAGACGTATATAATGTCCCCACGGAAAAGTACGGGCCGACACGACCGGGATTTTGTAAAACATTCCCAGCTAGGGGCTAGAAGGGTTAGGTTAGGTTATATCACGTTATAGACGTATATAATGTTCCCACTGAGAATTGGCGCCGACCCGCCAGGAATGTTGTGAAATACTACATCCGCGATGTTAGGTTCCCTTAGGTTAGGATATATAACGTTATAGACGTATATAATGTCCCCACCGAGAAGTACGGGCAGACACGACCGGGATTTTGTAAAACATTACCAGCGACGGTCTAGATGGGTTAGGTTAGGTTATATTACGATATAGACGTATATAATGTTTCCACCGAGAAGTTGGGGCCGACCCGCCAGGAATGTTGGAAAATACTACATCCGAGATGTTAGGTTCCCATAGGTTAGGATGTATAACGTTATAGACGTGTATAATGTCCCCACGGTAAAGTACGGGCCGACACGACCGGGATTTTGTAATACATTCCCAGCTAGGGGCTAGATGGGTTAGGTTAGGTTATATTACGATATAGGCGTATATAATGTTACCACCGAGAAGTGGTGCCGACCCGCCAGGAATGTTGTGAAATACTACATTCGAGATGTTAGGTTGCCTTAGGTTAGGGTATATAACTTTATAGATGTATATAATGTCCCCACCGAGAAGTACGGGCCGACACGACCGGGATTTTGTGAAACATTACCAGCGAGGGTCTAGATGGGTTAGGATAGGTTATATTACGATATAGACGTATATAATGTTCCCACCGAGAAGTTGGGGCCGACCCGCGAGGAATGTTGGAAATTACTACATCCGAGAAGTTAAGTTGCCTTAGGTTAGAATATATAACGTTATAGACGTATATAATGTCCGCACCGAGACGTACGGGACGACACGACCGAGATTCTGTAAAACATTACCAGTGAGGGGCTAGATGGGTTAGGTTAGGTTATATTACGATATAGAAGTATATAATGTGCCCACCGAGAAGTTGGGGCCGACCCGCCAGGGATGTTGGAAAATACTACATCCGAGAAGTTAAGTTGCCTTAGGTTAGAATATATAACGTTATAGACGTATATAATGTCCGCACCGAGACGTACGGGCCGACACGAACGGGATGTTGTAAAACATTACCAGCGAGGGTCTAGATGGGTTAGGTTATGTTATATTATGATATAGACGTATATAATGTGCCCACCGAGAAGTTGGGGCCGACCCGCCAGGAATGTTGGAAAATACTACATCCGAGAAGTTAAGTTGCCTTAGGCTAGAATATATAACGTTATAGACGTATATAATGTCGGCACCGAGACGTACGGGCCGACACGAACGGGATTTTGTAAAACATTACCAGCGAGGATCTAGACGGGTTAGGTTAGGTTATATTACGATATAGACGTATATAATGTGCCCACCGAGAAGTAGGGGGCGACCCGCTAGGAATGTTGGGAAATACTACATCCGAGATGTTAGGTTCCCTTAGGTTAGGATATATAACGATATAGACGTATATAATGTCCCCCCGAGAAGTACGTGCCGACACGACCGGGATTTTGTAAAACATTACCAGCGAGGGTCTAGATGGGTTAGGTTAGGTTATATTACGATATAGACGTATATAATGTGCCCACCGAGAAGTTGGGGCCGACCCGCCAGGAATGTTGGAAAATACTACATCCGAGGTGTCAGGTTCCCGTAGGTTAGGAGATATAACGTTATAGACGTATATAATGTCTGCACCGAGACGTACAGGACGACACGACCGGGATTTTGTAAAACATTACCAGCGAGAGTCTAGACGGGTCAGGTTAGGTTATATTACGATATAGTCGTATATAATGTGCCCACCGAGAAGTAGGGCCCGACTGCTATGAATGTTGGGAAATAATACATCCGAGATGTTAGGTTCCCTTAGGTTAGGATATATAACGTTATAGACGTATATAATGTCCGCACCGAGACATACGGACCGACACGACCGGGATTTTGTAAAACATTACCAGCGAGGGTCTAGACGGGTCAGGTTAGGTTATATTACGATATAGACGTATATAGTGTGCCCACCGAGAAGTAGGGCCCGACCCGCTATGAATGTTGGGAAATAATACATCCGAGATGTTAGGTTCCCTTAGGTTAGGATATACAACGATATAGACGTATATAATGTCCCCCCGAGAAGTACGTGCCGACACGACCGGGATTTTGTAAAACATTACCAGCGAGGGTCTAGATGGGTTAGGTTAGGTTATATTACGATATAGACGTATATAATGTGCCCACCGAGAAGTTGGGGCCGACCCGCCAGGAATGTTGGAAAATACTACATCCGAGATGTCAGGTTCCCTTATGTTAGGATATATAATGTTATAGACGTATATAATGATCCCACCGAGAAGTACGGGCCGACACGACCGGGATTTTGTAAAACATTACCAGCGAGGGTCTAGATGGGTTAGGTTAGGTTATATTACGATACAGACGTATATAGTGTGCCCACCGAGAAGTTGGGGCCGACCCGCCAGGAATGCTGGAAAATACTACATCCGAGATGTTAGGTTCCCTTAGGTTAGGATATATAACGTTATAGACGTATATAACGTCCCCACCGAGAAGTAGGGGCCGACACGACCGGGATTTTGTAAAACATTACCAGCGAGGGTCTAGATGGGTTAGGTTGGGTTATATTACGATATAGATGTATATAATGTGCCCACCGAGAAGTTTGGGCCGACCGGCCAGGAATGTTGGAAAATACTACATCCGAGATTTTAGCTTCCCTTAGGTTAGGATATATAACGTTATAGACGTATATAATGTCCCCACCGAGAAGTACGGGCCGACACGACCGGGATGTTGTAAAACATTACCAGCGAGAGTCTAGATGGGTTAGGTTAGGTTATATTACGAAATAGACGTATATAATGTGCCCACCGAGAAGTAGGGGCCGACCCGCTAGGAATGTTGGAAAATACTACATCCGAGGTGTCAGGTTCCCTTAGGTTAGGATATATAACGTTATAGACGTATATAATGACCCCACCGAGAAGTACGGGCCGACACGACCGGGATTTTGTAAAACATTACCAGCGAGGGTCTAGATGGGTTAGGTTAGGTTATATTCCGATATAGACGTATATAATGTGCCCACCGAGAAGTTGGGGCCGACCCGCCAGGAATGTTGTGAAATACTATATCCGCGATGCTAGGTTCCCTTAGGTTAGGATATATAACGTTATAG
Source organism: Xylocopa violacea (assembly GCA_963969225.1). Taxonomy (NCBI): domain Eukaryota; kingdom Metazoa; phylum Arthropoda; class Insecta; order Hymenoptera; family Apidae; genus Xylocopa; species Xylocopa violacea. The sequence goes on along the minus strand of CAXAJV010000531.1, from coordinate 103,112 downwards.
ACGTATATAATGTCCCCACCGAGAAGTACGGGCCGACACGACCGGGATTTTGTAAAACATTACCAGCGAGGGTCTAGATGGGTTAGGTTAGGCTATATTACGATATAGACGTATATAATGTGCCCGCCGAGAAGTTTGGGCCGACCCGCCAGTAATGCTGGAAAATACTACATCCGAGATGCTAGCTTCCCTTAGGTTAGGATATATAACGTTATAGACGTATATAATGTCCCCACCGAGAAGTACGGGCCGACACGACCGGGATTTTGTAAAACATTACCAGCGAGGGGCTAGATGGGTTAGGTTGGGTTATATTACGATATAGATGTATATAATGTGCCCACCGAGAAGTTTGGGCCGACCCGCCAGGAATGTTGGAAAATACTACATCCGAGATGTTAGCTTCGCTTAGGTTAGGATATATAACGTTATAGACGTATATAATGTCCCCACCGAGAAGTACGGGCCGACACGACCGGGATGTTGTAAAACATTACCAGCGAGAGTATAGATGGGTTAGGTTAGGTTATATTACGATATAGACGTATATAATATGCCCACCGAGAAGTAGGGGCCGACCCGCCAGGAATGTTGGAAAATACTACATCCGAGGTGTCAGGTTCCCTTAGGTTAGGATATATAACGTTATAGACGTATATAATGACCCCACCGAGAAGTACGGTCCGACACGACCGGGATTTTGTAAAACATTACCAGCGAGGGTCTAGATGGGTTAGGTTAGGTTATATGACGATATAAACGTATATAATGTGCCCACCGAGAAGTTGGGGCCGTCACGCCTGGAATGTTGGAAAATACTACATCCGAGATGTTAGGTTCCCTTAGGTTAGGATATATAACGTTATAGACGTATATAATGTCCCCACCGAGAAGTACGGGCCGACACGACCGGGATATTTTAAACATTACCCGCGAGGGTCTAGATGGGTTAGGTTAGGTTATATTACGATATAGACGTATATGATGTTCCCACCGAGAAGTAGGGGCCGACCCGCCAGGAATGTTGGAAAATACTACATCCGAGATGTCAGGTTCCCTTAGGTTAGGATATATAATGTTATAGACGTATATAATGACCCCACCGAGAAGTACGGGCCGACACGACCGGGATTTTGTAAAACATTACCAGCGAGGGTCTAGATGGGTTAGGTTAGGTTATATTACGATATAGACGTATATAATGTGCCCACCGAGAAGTTGGGGCCGACCAGCAGGAATGATGTGAAATACTGCATCCGCGATGTTAGGTTCCCTTCGGTTAGGATATATAACGTTATAGACGTATATAATGTCCCCACCGAGAAGTACGGTCCGACACGACCGAGATTCTGTAAAACATTACCAGCGAGGGGCTAGATGGGTTAGGTTAGGTTATATTACGATATAGACGTATATAATGTGCCCACCGAGAAGTTGGGGCCGACCCGCCAGGAATGTTGGAAAATACTACATCCGAGATGTTAAGTTGCCTTATGTTAGGATATATAACGTTATAGACGTATATAATGTCCGCACCGAGACGTACAGGACGACACGACCGGGATTATGTAAAACATTACCAGCGAGGGTCTAGATGAGTTAGGTTAGATTATATTACGATATAGACGTATATAATGTGCCCACCGAGAAGTAGGGGCCGACCCGCCAGGAATGTTGGAAAATACTACATCCGAGATGTTAAGTTGCCTTAGGTTAGGATATATAACGTTATAGACGTATATAATGTCCGCATCGAGACATACGGACCGACACGACCGGGATTTTGTAAAACATTACCAGCGAGGGTCTAGACGGGTCAGGTTAGGTTATATTACGATATAGACGTATATAATGTGCCCACCGAGAAGTAGGGGCCGACCCGCTAGGAATGTTGGGAAATACTACACCCGAGATGTTAGGTTCCCTTAGGTTAGGATATATAACGATATAGACGTATATAATGTCCCCCCGAGAAGTACGTGCCGACACGACCGGGATTTTGTAAAACATTACCAGCGAGGGTCTAGATGGGTTAGGTTAGGTTATATTACGATATAGACGTATATGATGTTCCCACCGAGAAGTAGGGGCCGACCCGCCAGGAATGTTGGAAAATACTACATCCGAGGTGTCAGGTTCCCTTAGGTTAGGATATATAACGTTATAGACGTATATAATGACCCCACCGAGAAGTACGGTCCGACACGACCGGGATTTTGTAAAACATTACCAGCGAGGGTCTAGATGGGTTAGGTTAGGTTATATTCCGATATAGAAGTATATAATGTGCCCACCGAGAAGTTGGGGCCGACAAGCCAGGAATGTTGGAAAATACTACATCCGAGATGTCAGATTCCCTTAGGTTAGGATATATAACGTTATAGACGTATATAATGTCCCCACCGAGAAGTACGGGCCGACACGACCGGGCTTTTGTAAAACGTTACCAGCGAGGGTCTAGATGGGTTATGTTAGATTATATTACGATATAGACGTATATAATGTGCCCACCGAGAAGTTTGGGCCGACCCGCCAGGAATGTTGGAAAATACTACATCCGACAAGTTAGGTTCCCTTAGGTTAGGACATATAACGTTATAGACGTATATAATGTCCCCACCGAGAAGTACGGGCCGACACGACCGGGATTTTGTAAAACATTACCAGCGAGGGGCTAGATGGGTAAGGTTAGGTTATATTACGTTATAGACGTATATAATGTTCCTACCGAGAAGTGGGGCGGACCCGCCAGGAATGTTGTGAAATACTACATTCGAGACGTTAGGTTCCCTTAGGTTAGGATATATAACGTTATAGACGTATATAACGTCCCCACCGAGAAGTAGGGGCCGACACGACCGGGATTTTCTAAAACATTACCAGCGAGGGTCTAGATGGGTTAGGTTGAGTTATATTACGATATAGATGTATATAATGTGCCCACCGAGACGTTTGGGCCGACCCGCCAGGAATGTTGGAAAATACTACATCCGAGAAGTTGAGTTGCCTTAGGTTAGGATATATAACGTTATAGACGTATATAATGTCCGCATCGAGACATACGGACCGACACGACCGGGATGTTGTAAAACATTAACAGCGAGAGTCTAGATGGGTTAGGTTAGGTTATATTACGATATAGACGTATATAATGTGCCCACCGAGAAGTAGGGGCCGACCCGCCAGGAATGTTGGAAAATACTACATCCGAGGTGTCAGGTTCCCTTAGGTTAGGATATATAACGTTATAGACGTATATAATGACCCCACCGAGAAGTACGCGCCGACAGGACCGGGATTTTGTAAAACATTACCAGCGAGGGTCTAGATGGGTTAGGTTAGGTTATATGACGATATAGACGTATATAATGTGCCCACCGAGAAGTTGGGGCCGACCCGCCAGGAATGTTGGAAAATACTACATCCGAGAAGTTGAGTTGCCTTAGGTTAGGATATATAACGTTATAGACGTATATAATGTCCGCATCGAGACATACGGACCGACACGACCGGGATTTTGTAAAACATTACCAGCGAGGGTCTAGACGGGTCAGGTTAGGTTATATTACGATATAGACGTATATAATGTGCCCACCGAGAAGTAGGGGCCGACCCGCTAGGAATGTTGGGAAATACTACATCCGAGATGTTAGGTTCCCTTAGGTTAGGATATATAACGATATAGACGTATATAATGTCCCCCCGAGAAGTACGTGCCGACACGACCGGGATTTTGTAAAACATTACCAGCGAGGGTCTAGATGGGTTAGGTTAGGTTATATTACGATATAGACGTATATGATGTTCCCACCGAGAAGTAGGGGCCGACCCGCCAGGAATGTTGGAAAATACTACATCCGAGATGTCAGGTTCCCTTAGGTTAGGATATATAATGTTATAGACGTATATAATGACCCCACCGAGAAGTACGGGCCGACACGACCGGGATTTTGTAAAACATTACCAGCGAGGGTCTAGATGGGTTAGGTTAGGTTATATTCCGATATAGAAGTATATAATGTGCCCACCGAGAACTTGGGGCCGACAAGCCAGGAATGTTGGAAAATACTACATCCGAGATGTCAGGTTCCCTTAGGTTAGGATATATAACGTTATAGACGTATATAATGTCCCCACCGAGAAGTACGGGCCGACACGACCGGGCTTTTGTAAAACGTTACCAGCGAGGGTCTAGATGGGTTATGTTAGATTATATTACGATATAGACGTATATAATGTGCCCACCGAGAAGTTTGGGCCGACCCGCCAGGAATGTTGGAAAATACTACATCCGAGATGTTACCTTCCCTTAGGTTAGGATATATAACGTTATAGACGTATATAATGTCCCCACCGAGAAGTACGGGCCGACACGACCGGGATGTTGTAAAACATTACCAGCGAGAGTCTAGATGGGTTAGGTTAGGTTATATTACGATATAGACGTATATAATGTGCCCACCGAGAAGTTGGGGCCGACAAGCCAGGAATGTTGGAAAATACTACATCCGAGGTGTCAGGTTCCCTTAGGTTAGGATATATAACGTTATAGACGTATATAATGACCCCACCGAGAAGTACGGGCCGACACGACCGGGATTTTGTAAAACATTACCAGCGAGGGTCTAGATGGGTTAGGTTAGGTTATATTCCGATATAGACGTATATAATTTGCCCACCGAGAAGTGGGGCGGACCCGCCAGGAATGTTGTGAAATACTACATTCGAGACGTTAGGTTGCCTTTGGTTAGGGTATATTACGTTACAGATGCATACAATGTCCCAACCGAGATCTACGGTACGACACTGCCGGGATTCTGTAAAACATTATCACGGAGGGGCAAAATGGGTTAGGTTAGATTATATTACGATATAGACGTATATAATGTCCCCACCGAGAAGTAGGGGCCGTCACGCCTGGAATGTTGGAAAATACTACATCCGAGATGTTAGGTTCCCTTAGGTTAGGATATATAACGTTATAGACGTATATAATGTTCCAACCGGGAAGTACGGGCCGACACGACCGGGATTATGTAAAACATTACCAGCGAGGGTCTAGATGGGTTATGTTGTGTTATATTACAATATAGACGTATATAATGTGCCCACCGAGAAGTTGGGGCCGACCCGCCAGGAATGTTGGAAAATACTACATCCGAGATGTTAGGTTCCCTTAGGTTAGGATATATAACGTTATAGACGTATATAACGTCCCCACCGAGAAGTAGGGGCCGACACGACCGGGATTTTCTAAAACATTACCAGCGAGGGTCTAGATGGGTTAGGTTGGGTTATATTACGATATAGATGTATATAATGTGCCCACCGAGAAGTTTGGGCCGACCCGCCAGGAATGTTGGAAAATACTACATCCGAGATGTTAGCTTCGCTTAGGTTAGGATATATAACGTTATAGACGTATATAATGTCCCCACCGAGAAGTACGGGCCGACACGACCGGGATGTTGTAAAACATTAACAGCGAGAGTCTAGATGGGTTAGGTTAGGTTATATTACAATATAGACGTATATAATGTGCCCACCGAGAAGTAGGGGCCGACCCGCCAGGAATGTTGGAAAATACTACATCCGAGGTGTCAGGTTCCCTTTGGTTAGGATATATAACGTTATAGACGTATATAATGTCCCCACCGAGAAGTACGGGCCGACACGACCGGGATTTTGTAAAACATTACCAGCGAGGGTCTAGATGAGTTAGGTTAGATTATATTACGATATAGACGTATATAATGTCCCCACCGAGAAGTTGGGGCCGACCCGCCAGGAATGTTGGAAAATACTACATCCGAGAAGTTAAGTTGCCTTAGGTTAGAATATATAACGTTATAGACGTATATAATGTCCGCACCGCGACGTACGGGACGACACGACCGAGATTCTGTAAAACATTACCAGCGAGGGGCTAGATGGGTTAGGTTAGGTTATATTACGATATAGACGTATATAATGTGCCCACCGAGAAGTTTGGGCCGACCCGCCAGGAATGTTGGAAAATACCACATCCGACAAGTTAGGTTCCCTTAGGTTAGGACATATAACGTTATAGACGTATATAATGTCCCCACCGAGAAGTACGGGCCGACACGACCGGGATTTTGTAAAACATTACCAGCGAGGGGCTAGATGGGTAAGGTTAGGTTATATTACGTTATAGACGTATATAATGTTCCTACCGAGAAGTGGGGCGGACCCGCCAGGAATGTTGGAAAATACTACATCCGAGAAGTTAAGTTGCCTTAGGTTAGAATATATAACGTTATAGACGTATATAATGTCCGCACCGCGACGTACGGGACGACACGACCGAGATTCTGTAAAACATTACCAGCGAGGGGCTAGATGGGTTAGGTTAGGTTATATTACGATATAGACGTATATAATGTGCCCACCGAGAAGTTTGGGCCGACCCGCCAGGAATGTTGGAAAATACCACATCCGACAAGTTAGGTTCCCTTAGGTTAGGACATATAACGTTATAGACGTATATAATGTCCCCACCGAGAAGTACGGGCCGACACGACCGGGATTTTGTAAAACATTACCAGCGAGGGGCTAGATGGGTAAGGTTAGGTTATATTACGTTATAGACGTATATAATGTTCCTACCGAGAAGTGGGGCGGACCCGCCAGGAATGTTGTGAAATACTACATTCGAGACGTTAGGTTGCCTTTGGTTAGGGTATATTACGTTACAGATGCATACAATGTCCCAACCGAGATCTACGGTACGACACGGCCGGGATTCTGTAAAACATTATCACGGAGGGGCAAAATGGGTTAGGTTAGATTATATTACGATATAGACGTATATAATGTCTCCACCGAGAAGTAGGGGCCGTCACGCCTGGAATGTTGGAAAATACTACATCCGAGATGTTAGGTTCCCTTAGGTTAGGATATATAACGTTATAGACGTATATAATGTCCCCACCGAGAAGTACGGGCCGACACGACCGGGATTTTGTAAAACATTACCAGCGAGGGTCTAGATGGGTTATGTTGTGTTATATTACAATATAGACGTATATAATGTGCCCACCGAGAAGTTGGGGCCGACCCGCCAGGAATGTTGGAAAATACTACATCCGAGATGTTAGGTTCCCTTAGGTTAGGATATATAACGTTATAGACGTATATAACGTCCCCACCGAGAAGTAGGGGCCGACACGACCGGGATTTTCTAAAACATTACCAGCGAGGGTCTAGATGGGTTAGGTTGGGTTATATTACGATATAGATGTATATAATGTGCCCACCGAGAAGTTTGGGCCGACCCGCCAGGAATGTTGGAAAATACTACATCCGAGATGTTAAGTTGCCTTAGGTTAGAATATATAACGTTATAGACGTATATAATGTCCGCACCGAGACGTACGGGACGACACGACCGAGATTCTGTAAAACATTACCAGCGAGGGGCTAGATGGGTTAGGTTAGGTTATATTACGATATAGACGTATATAATGTGCCCACCGAGAAGTTGGGGCCGACCCGCCAGGAATGTTGGAAAATACTACATCCGAGATGTTAAGTTGCCTTAGGTTAGGATATATAACGTTATAGACGTATATAATGACCCCACCGAGAAGTACGGGCCGACACGACCGGGATTTTGTAAAACATTACCAGCGAGGGTCTAGATGGGTTAGGTTAGGTTATATTCCGATATAGAAGTATATAATGTGCCCACCGAGAACTTGGGGCCGACCCGCCAGGAATGTTGGAAAATACTACATCCGAGATGTTAAGTTGCCTTAGGTTAGGATATATAACGTTATAGACGTATATAATGACCCCACCGAGAAGTACGGGCCGACACGACCGGGATTTTGTAAAACATTACCAGCGAGGGTCTAGATGGGTTAGGTTAGGTTATATTCCGATATAGAAGTATATAATGTGCCCACCGAGAACTTGGGGCCGACAAGCCAGGAATGTTGGAAAATACTACATCCGAGATGTCAGGTTCCCTTAGGTTAGGATATATAACGTTATAGACGTATATAATGTCCCCACCGAGAAGTACGGGCCGACACGACCGGGCTTTTGTAAAACGTTACCAGCGAGGGTCTAGATGGGTTAGGTTAGGTTATATTACGATATAGACGTATATAATGTGCCCACCGAGAAGTAGGGGCCGACCCGCCAGGAATGTTGGAAAATACTACATCCGAGGTGTCAGGTTCCCTTAGGTTAGGATATATAACGTTATAGACGTATATAATGACCCCACCGAGAAGTACGGGCCGACACGACCGGGATTTTGTAAAACATTACCAGCGAGGGTCTAGATGGGTTAGGTTAGGTTATATGACGATATAAACGTATATAATGTGCCCACCGAGAAGTTGGGGCCGACCCGCCAGGAATGTTGGAAAATACTACATCCGAGATGTTAGGTTCCCTTACGTTAGGACATATAACGTTATAGACGTATATAATGTCCCCACCGAGAAGTACGGGCCGACACGACCGGGATTTTGTAAAACATTACCAGCGAGGGTCTAGATGAGTTAGGTTAGATTATATTACGATATAGACGTATATAATGTGCCCACCGAGAAGTTGGGGCCGACCCGCCAGGAATGTTGGAAAATACTACATCCGAGGTGTCAGGTTCCCTTAGGTTAGGATATATAACGTTATAGACGTATATAATGACCCCACCGAGAAGTACGGGCCGACACGACCGGGATTTTGTAAAACATTACCAGCGAGGGTCTAGATGGGTTAGGTTAGGTTATATTCCGATATAGACGTATATAATTTGCCCACCGAGAAGTTGGGGCCGACACGCCAGGAATGTTGGAAAATACTACATCCGCGATGTTAGGTTCCCTTAGGTTAGGACATATAACGTTATAGACGTATATAATGTCCCCACCGAGAAGTACGGGCCGACACGACCCGGATTTTGTAAAACGTTACCAGCGAGGGTCTAGATGGGTTATGTTGGGTTATATTACGATATAGACGTATATAATGTGCCCACCGAGAAGTTGGGGCCGACCCGCCAGGAATGTTGGAAAATACTACATCCGAGATATTAGGTTCCCTTAGGTTAGGACATATAACGTTATAGACGTATATAATGTCCCCACCGAGAAGTACGGGCCGACACGACCGGGATTTTGTAAAACATTACCAGCGAGGGGCTAGATGGGTAAGGTTAGGTTATATTACGTTATAGACGTATATAATGTTCCTACCGAGAAGTGGGGCGGACCCGCCAGGAATGTTGGAAAATACTACATCCGAGATGTTAGGTTCCCTTAGGTTAGGATATATAACGTTATAGACGTATATAACGTCCCCACCGAGAAGTAGGGGCCGACACGACCGGGATTTTCTAAAACATTACCAGCGAGGGTCTAGATGGGTTAGGTTGGGTTATATTACGATATAGATGTATATAATGTGCCCACCGAGAAGTTTGGGCCGACCCGCCAGGAATGTTGGAAAATACTACATCCGAGATGTTAGCTTCGCTTAGGTTAGGATATATAACGTTATAGACGTATATAATGTCCCCACCGAGAAGTACGGGCCGACACGACCGGGATGTCGTAAAACATTAACAGCGAGAGTCTAGATGGGTTAGGTTAGGTTATATTACAATATAGAAGTATATAATGTGCCCACCGAGAAGTAGGGGCCGACCCGCCAGGAATGTTGGAAAATACTACATCCGAGGTGTCAGGTTCCCTTAGGTTACGATATATAACGGTATAGACGTATATAATGTCCCCACCGAGAAGTACGGGCCGACACGACCGGGATTTTGTAAAACATTACCAGCGAGGGTCTAGATGAGTTAGGTAGGATTATATTACGATATAGACGTATATAATGTGCCCACCGAGAAGTTGGGGCCGACCCGCCAGGAATCTTGGAAAATACTACATCCGAGAAGTTAAGTTGCCTTAGGTTAGAATATATAACGTTATAGACGTATATAATGTCCGCACCGAGACGTACAGGACGACACGAACGGGATTATGTAAAACATTACCAGCGAGGGTCTAGATGAGTTAGGTTAGATTATATTACGATATAGACGTATATAATGTGCCCACCGAGAAGTTGGGGCCGACCCGCCAGGAATGTTGGAAAATACTACATCCGAGGTGTCAGGTTCCCTTAGGTTAGGATATATAACGTTATAGACGTATATAATGACCCCACCGAGAAGTACGGGCCGACACGACCGGGATTTTGTAAAACATTACCAGCGAGGGTCTAGATGGGTTAGGTTAGGTTATATTCCGATATAGACGTATATAATTTGCCCACCGAGAAGTTGGGGCCGACACGCCAGGAATGTTGGAAAATACTACATCCGCGATGTTAGGTTCCCTTAGGTTAGGACATATAACGTTATAGACGTATATAATGTCCCCACCGAGAAGTACGGGCCGACACGACCCGGATTTTGTAAAACGTTACCAGCGAGGGTCTAGATGGGTTATGTTGGGTTATATTACGATATAGACGTATATAATGTGCCCACCGAGAAGTTGGGGCCGACCCGCCAGGAATGTTGGAAAATACTACATCCGAGATATTAGGTTCCCTTAGGTTAGGACATATAACGTTATAGACGTATATAATGTCCCCACCGAGAAGTACGGGCCGACACGACCGGGATTTTGTAAAACATTACCAGCGAGGGGCTAGATGGGTAAGGTTAGGTTATATTACGTTATAGACGTATATAATGTTCCTACCGAGAAGTGGGGCGGACCCGCCAGGAATGTTGGAAAATACTACATCCGAGATGTTAGGTTCCCTTAGGTTAGGATATATAACGTTATAGACGTATATAACGTCCCCACCGAGAAGTAGGGGCCGACACGACCGGGATTTTCTAAAACATTACCAGCGAGGGTCTAGATGGGTTAGGTTGGGTTATATTACGATATAGATGTATATAATGTGCCCACCGAGAAGTTTGGGCCGACCCGCCAGGAATGTTGGAAAATACTACATCCGAGATGTTAGCTTCGCTTAGGTTAGGATATATAACGTTATAGACGTATATAATGTCCCCACCGAGAAGTACGGGCCGACACGACCGGGATGTCGTAAAACATTAACAGCGAGAGTCTAGATGGGTTAGGTTAGGTTATATTACAATATAGAAGTATATAATGTGCCCACCGAGAAGTAGGGGCCGACCCGCCAGGAATGTTGGAAAATACTACATCCGAGGTGTCAGGTTCCCTTAGGTTACGATATATAACGGTATAGACGTATATAATGTCCCCACCGAGAAGTACGGGCCGACACGACCGGGATTTTGTAAAACATTACCAGCGAGGGTCTAGATGAGTTAGGTAGGATTATATTACGATATAGACGTATATAATGTGCCCACCGAGAAGTTGGGGCCGACCCGCCAGGAATCTTGGAAAATACTACATCCGAGAAGTTAAGTTGCCTTAGGTTAGAATATATAACGTTATAGACGTATATAATGTCCGCACCGAGACGTACAGGACGACACGAACGGGATTATGTAAAACATTACCAGCGAGGGTCTAGATGAGTTAGGTTAGATTATATTACGATATAGACGTATATAATGTGCCCACCGAGAAGTTGGGGCCGACCCGCCAGGAATGTTGGAAAATACTACATCCGAGATGTTAAGTTGCCTTAGGTTAGAATATATAACGTTATAGACGTATATAATGTCCGCACCGAGACGTACAGGACGACACGAACGGGATTATGTAAAACATTACCAGCGAGGGTCTAGATGAGTTAGGTTAGATTATATTACGATATAGACGTATATAATGTGCCCACCGAGAAGTAGGGGCCGACCCGCCAGGAATGTTGGAAAATACTACATCCGAGATGTTAAGTCGCCTTAGGTTAGGATATATAACGTTATAGACGTATATAATGTCCGCATCGAGACATACGGACCGACACGACCGGGATTTTGTAAAACATTACCAGCGAGGGTCTAGACGGGTCAGGTTAGTTTATATTACGATATAGACGTATATAATGTGCCCACCGAGAAGTAGGGGCCGACCCGCTAGGAATGTTGGGAAATACTACATCCGAGATGTTAGGTTCCCTTAGGTTAGGATATATAACGATATAGACGTATATAATGTCCCCCCGAGAAGTACGTGCCGACACGACCGGGATTTTGTAAAACATTACCAGCGAGGGTCTAGATGGCTTACGTTAGGTTATATTCCGATATAGACGTATATAATTTGCCCACCGAGAAGTTGGGGCCGACACGCCAGGAATGTTGGAAAATACTACATCCGCGATGTTAGGTTCCCTTAGGTTAGGACATATAACGTTATAGACGTATATAATGTCCCCACCGAGAAGTACGGGCCGACACGACCGGGATTTTGTAAAACATTACCAGCGAGGGGCTAGATGGGTAAGGTTAGGTTATATTACGTTATAGACGTATATAATGTTCCTACCGAGAAGTGGGGCGGACCCGCCAGGAATGTTGTGAAATACTACATTCGAGACGTTAGGTTGCCTTTGGTTAGGGTATATTACGTTACAGATGCATACAATGTCCCAACCGAGATCTACGGTACGACACTGCCGGGATTCTGTAAAACATTATCACGGAGGGGCAAAATGGGTTAGGTTAGATTATATTACGATATAGACGTATATAATGTCCCCACCGAGAAGTAGGGGCCGTCACGCCTGGAATGTTGGAAAATACTACATTCGAGATGTTAGGTTCCCTTAGGTTAGGATATATAACGTTATAGACGTATATAATGTTCCAACCGGGAAGTACGGGCCGACACGACCGGGATTTTGTAAAACATTACCAGCGAGGGTCTAGATCGGTTATGTTGTGTTATATTACAATATAGACGTATATAATGTGCCCACCGAGAAGTTGGGGCCGACCCGCCAGGAATGTTGGAAAATACTACATCCGAGATGTTAGGTTCCCTTAGGTTAGGATATATAACGTTATAGACGTATATAACGTCCCCACCGAGAAGTAGGGGCCGACACGACCGGGATTTTCTAAAACATTACCAGCGAGGGTCTAGATGGGTTAGGTTGGGTTATATTACGATATAGATGTATATAATGTGCCCACCGAGAAGTTTGGGCCGACCCGCCAGGAATGTTGGAAAATACTACATCCGAGATGTTAGCTTCGCTTAGGTTAGGATATATAACGTTATAGACGTATATAATGTCCCCACCGAGAAGTACGGGCCGACACGACCGGGATGTCGTAAAACATTAACAGCGAGAGTCTAGATGGGTTAGGTTAGGTTATATTACAATATAGAAGTATATAATGTGCCCACCGAGAAGTAGGGGCCGACCCGCCAGGAATGTTGGAAAATACTACATCCGAGGTGTCAGGTTCCCTTAGGTTACGATATATAACGGTATAGACGTATATAATGTCCCCACCGAGAAGTACGGGCCGACACGACCGGGATTTTGTAAAACATTACCAGCGAGGGTCTAGATGAGTTAGGTAGGATTATATTACGATATAGACGTATATAATGTGCCCACCGAGAAGTTGGGGCCGACCCGCCAGGAATGTTGGAAAATACTACATCCGAGAAGTTAAGTTGCCTTAGGTTAGAATATATAACGTTATAGACGTATATAATGTCCGCACCGAGACGTACAGGACGACACGAACGGGATTATGTAAAACATTACCAGCGAGGGTCTAGATGAGTTAGGTTAGATTATATTACGATATAGACGTATATAATGTGCCCACCGAGAAGTAGGGGCCGACCCGCCAGGAATGTTGGAAAATACTACATCCGAGATGTTAGGTTCCCTTAGGTTAGGATATATAACGATATAGACGTATATAATGTCCCCCCGAAAAGTACGTGCCGACACGACCGGGATTTTGTAAAACATTACCAGCGAGGGTCTAGATGGCTTACGTTAGGTTATATTCCGATATAGACGTATATAATTTGCCCACCGAGAAGTTGGGGCCGACACGCCAGGAATGTTGGAAAATACTACATCCGCGATGTTAGGTTCCCTTAGGTTAGGACATATAACGTTATAGACGTATATAATGTCCCCACCGAGAAGTACGGGCCGACACGACCCGGATTTTGTAAAACGTTACCAGCGAGGGTCTAGATGGGTTATGTTGGGTTATATTACGATATAGACGTATATAATGTGCCCACCGAGACGTACGGGACGACACGACCGGGATTCTGTAAAACATGCCGAGCTAGGGGCTAGATGGGTTTGGTTACGTTATATTACGATATAGACATATATAATGTTCCCACCGAAAAGTGGGGCCGACCCGCCAGGAATGTTGGAAAATACTACATCCGAGAGGTTAGGTTCCCTTAGGTTAGGATATATAACGTTATAGACGTATATAATGTCCCCACGGAGAAGTACTGGAAGACACGACCGGGATTTCGTAAAACATTACCAGCGAGGGTCTAGATGGTTTAGGTTAGGTTATATTACGATATTGACGTATATAATGTGCCCACCGAGAAGTTGGGGCCGCCACGCCAGGAATGTTGGAAAATACTACATCCGAGATGTAAGGTTCCCTTAGGTTAGGATATATAACGTTATAGACGTATATAATGTCCCCACGGAGAAGTACTGGCCGACACGACCGGGATTTCGTAAAACATTACCAGCGAGGGTCTAGATGGGTTAGGTTAAGATATATAACGTTATAGACGTATATAATATCCCCACCGAGAAGTACGTGCCGACACGACCGGGATTTTGTAAAACATTACCAGCGAGGGTCTAAATGGGTTAGGTTAGGTTATATTACGATATAGACGTATATAATGTTCCCACCGAGAAGTAGGGGCCGACACGACCGGAATTTTGTAAAACATTACCAGCGAGTGTGTAGATGGTTTAGGTTAGGTTATATTACGATATCGACGTATATAATGTGCCCACCGAGAAGTTGGGGCCGACCCGCCAGGAATGTTGGAAAATACTACATCCGAGAGGTTAGGTTCCCTTAGGTTAGGATATATAACGTTATAGACGTATATAATGTCCCCACCGAGAAGTACGGGCCGACACGACCGGGATTTTGTAAAACATTACCAGCGAGGGGCTAGATGGGTTAGGTTAGGTTATATTACGTTATAGACGTATATAATGTTCCTACCGAGAATTGGGGCGGACCCGCCACGAATGTTGTGAAATACTACATTCGAGATGTTAGGTTGCCTTTGGTTAGGGTATATTACGTTACAGATGCATACAATATCCCAACCGAGACGTACGGTACGACACGGCCGGGATTCTGTAAAACATTATCACGGAGGGGCAAAATGGGTTAGGTTAGGTTATATTACGATATAGACGTATATAATGTGCCCACCGAGAAGTAGGGGCCGACCCGCCAGGAATGTTGGAAAATACTACATCCGAGATGTTAGTTTCCCTTACGTTAGGATATATAACGTTATAGACGTATATAATGTCCCCACGGCAAAGTACGGGCCGACACGAACGGCATTTTGTAAAACATTACCAGCGACGGTCTAGATGGGTTAGGTTAGGTTATATTACGACATAGACGTATATAATGTGCCCAGCGAGAAGTAGGGGCCGACCCGCCAGGAATGTTGGAAAATACTACATCCGAGATGTTAGTTTCCCTTAGGTTAGGATATATAAATTTATAGACGTATATAATGTCCCCACGGCAAAGTACGGGCCGACACGACCGGGATTTTGTAAAACATTACCAGTGAGGGTCTAGATGGGTTACGTTAGGTTATATTACGATATAGACGTATATAATGTGCCCACCGAGCAGTAGGAGCCGACCCGACAGGAATGTTGGAAAATACTACATCCGAGATGTTAGGTTCCCTTACGTTAGGATATATAACGTTATAGACGTATATAATGTCCCCACGGCAAAGTACGGGCCGACACGACCGGAATTTTGTAAAACATTACCAGCGAGGTTCTAGATGGGTTAGGTTAGGTTATATTACGATATAGACGTATATAATGTGCCCACCGAGAAGTAGGGGCAGACCCGCCAGCAATGTTGGAAAATACTACATCCGAGATGTTAGGTTCCCTTACGTTAGGATATATAACGTTATAGACGTATATAATGTCCCCACGGCAAAGTGCGGGCCGACACGACCACAATTTTGTAAAACATTACCAGCCAGGGTCTAGATGGGTTAGGTTATGTTATATTACGATATGGACGTATATAATGTGCCCACCGAGAAGTACGTGCCGACACGACCGGGATTTTGTAAAACATTACCAGCGAGGGTCTAGATGGGTTAGGTTAGGTTATATTACGATATAGACGTATATAATGTGCCCACCGAGAAGTAGGGGCCGACCCGCCAGGAATGTTGGAAAATACTACATCCGTGATGTTAGGTTCCCTTGGGTTAAGATATATAGCGATATAGACGTATATAATGTCCGCACCGAGACGTACGGGACGACACGACCGGGATTCTGTAAAACATTCCCAGCGAGGGTCTAGATGGGTTAGGTTAGGTTATATTACAATATAGACGTATATAGTGTGCCCACCGAGAAGCAGGGGCCGACCCGCCAGGAATGTTGGAAAATACTACATCCGAGATGTTAGGTTCCCTTAGGTTAGGATATATAACGTTATAGACGTATATAATGTCCCCACCGAGAAGTACGGCCCGACACGACCGGGATTTTGTAAAACATTACCAGCGAGGCTCTAGATGGGTTAGGTTAGGATATATAACGTTATAGACGTATATAATGTCCCCACCGAGACGTACGGGACGACACGACCGGGATTCTGTAAAACATGCCGAGCTAGGGGCTAGATGGGTTTGGTTACGTTATATTACGATATAGACATATATAATGTTCCCACCGAAAAGTGGGGCCGACCCGCCAGGAATGTTGGAAAATACTACATCCGAGAGGTTAGGTTCCCTTAGGTTAGGATATATAACGTTATAGACGTATATAATGTCCCCACGGAGAAGTACTGGAAGACACGACCGGGATTTCGTAAAACATTACCAGCGAGGGTCTAGATGGTTTAGGTTAGGTTATATTACGATATTGACGTATATAATGTGCCCACCGAGAAGTTGGGGCCGCCACGCCAGGAATGTTGGAAAATACTACATCCGAGATGTAAGGTTCCCTTAGGTTAGGATATATAACGTTATAGACGTATATAATGTCCCCATGGAGAAGTACTGGCCGACACGACCGGGATTTCGTAAAACATTACCAGCGAGGGTCTAGATGGGTTAGGTTAAGATATATAACGTTATAGACGTATATAATATCCCCACCGAGAAGTACGTGCCGACACGACCGGGATTTTGTAAAACATTACCAGCGAGGGTCTAAATGGGTTAGGTTAGGTTATATTACGATATAGACGTATATAATGTTCCCACCGAGAAGTAGGGGCCGACACGACCGGAATTTTGTAAAACATTACCAGCGAGTGTGTAGATGGTTTAGGTTAGGTTATATTACGATATCGACGTATATAATGTGCCCACCGAGAAGTTGGGGCCGACCCGCCAGGAATGTTGGAAAATACTACATCCGAGAGGTTAGGTTCCCTTAGGTTAGGATATATAACGTTATAGACGTATATAATGTCCCCACCGAGAAGTACGGGCCGACACGACCGGGATTTTGTAAAACATTACCAGCGAGGGGCTAGATGGGTTAGGTTAGGTTATATTACGTTATAGACGTATATAATGTTCCTACCGAGAATTGGGGCGGACCCGCCACGAATGTTGTGAAATACTACATTCGAGATGTTAGGTTGCCTTTGGTTAGGGTATATTACGTTACAGATGCATACAATATCCCAACCGAGACGTACGGTACGACACGGCCGGGATTCTGTAAAACATTATCACGGAGGGGCAAAATGGGTTAGGTTAGGTTATATTACGATATAGACGTATATAATGTGCCCACCGAGAAGTAGGGGCCGACCCGCCAGGAATGTTGGAAAATACTACATCCGAGATGTTAGTTTCCCTTACGTTAGGATATATAACGTTATAGACGTATATAATGTCCCCACGGCAAAGTACGGGCCGACACGAACGGCATTTTGTAAAACATTACCAGCGACGGTCTAGATAGGTTAGGTTAGGTTATATTACGACATAGACGTATATAATGTGCCCAGCGAGAAGTAGGGGCCGACCCGCCAGGAATGTTGGAAAATACTACATCCGAGATATTAGTTTCCCTTAGGTTAGGATATATAAATTTATAGACGTATATAATGTCCCCACGGCAAAGTACGGGCCGACACGACCGGGATTTTGTAAAACATTACCAGTGAGGGTCTAGATGGGTTACGTTAGGTTATATTACGATATAGACGTATATAATGTGCCCACCGAGCAGTAGGAGCCGACCCGACAGGAATGTTGGAAAATACTACATCCGAGATGTTAGGTTCCCTTACGTTACGATATATAACGTTATAGACGTATATAATGTCCCCACGGCAAAGTACGGGCCGACACGACCGGAATTTTGTAAAACATTACCAGCGAGGTTCTAGATGGGTTAGGTTAGGTTATATTACGATATAGACGTATATAATGTGCCCACCGAGAAGTAGGGGCCGACCCGCCAGAAATGTTGGAAGTACTACATACCAGATGTTAGGTTCCCTTAGGTTAGGATATATAACCTTATAGACGTATATAATGTCCCCACGGCAAAGTAGGGGCCGACACGACCGGAATTTCGTAAAACATTACCAGCGAGGGTCTAGATGGGATAAGTTAGGTTCCCTTAGGTTAGGATATATAACGTTATAGACGTATATAATGTCCCCACCGAGAAGTACGGGTCGACACGACCGGGATTTTGTAAAACATTACCAGCGACGGTCTGGATGGGTTAGGTTAGGTTATATTACGATATAGACGTATATAATGTGCCCACCGAGAAGTAGGGGCCGACCTGCCAGGAATGTTGGAAAATACTACATCCGAGATGTTAGGTCCCCTTAGGTTAGGATATATAAATTTATAGACGTATATAATATCCGAACCGAGACGTACGGGAAGACATGAACGGGATTCTGTGAAACATTACCAGCGGGGTTCTAGGTGGGTTAGGTTAGGTTATATTACGATATAGACGTATATATTGTTCCCACCGAGAAGTAGGGGCCGACACGACCGGAATTTTGTAAAACATTACCAGCGAGGGTCTAGATGGGATATGTTAGGTTCCCTTAGGTTAGGATATATAACGCTATAGACGTATATAATGTCCCCACCGAGAAGTACGGGTCGACACGACCGGGATTTTGTAAAACATTACCAGCGACGGTCTAGATGGGTTAGGTTAGGTTATATTACGACATAGACGTATATAATGTGCCCAGCGAGAAGTAGGGGCCGACCCGCCAGGAATGTTGGAAAATACTACATCCGAGATGTTAGTTTCCCTTAGGTTAGGATATATAAATTTATAGACGTATATAATGTCCCCACGGCAAAGTACGGGCCGACACGACCGGGATTTTGTAAAACATTACCAGTGAGGGTCTAGATGGGTTACGTTAGGTTATATTACGATATAGACGTATATAATGTGCCCACCGAGCAGTAGGAGCCGACCCGACAGGAATGTTGGAAAATACTACATCCGAGATGTTAGGTTCCCTTACGTTAGGATATATAACGTTATAGACGTATATAATGTCCCCACGGCAAAGTACGGGCCGACACGACCGGAATTTTGTAAAACATTACCAGCGAGGTTCTAGATGGGTTAGGTTAGGTTATATTACGATATAGACGTATATAATGTGCCCACCGAGAAGTAGGGGCAGACCCGCCAGCAATGTTGGAAAATACTACATCCGAGATGTTAGGTTCCCTTACGTTAGGATATATAACGTTATAGACGTATATAATGTCCCCACGGCAAAGTGCGGGCCGACACGACCACAATTTTGTAAAACATTACCAGCCAGGGTCTAGATGGGTTAGGTTATGTTATATTACGATATGGACGTATATAATGTGCCCACCGAGAAGTACGTGCCGACACGACCGGGATTTTGTAAAACATTACCAGCGAGGGTCTAGATGGGTTAGGTTAGGTTATATTACGATATAGACGTATATAATGTGCCCACCGAGAAGTAGGGGCCGACCCGCCAGGAATGTTGGAAAATACTACATCCGTGATGTTAGGTTCCCTTGGGTTAAGATATATAGCGATATAGACGTATATAATGTCCGCACCGAGACGTACGGGACGACACGACCGGGATTCTGTAAAACATTCCCAGCGAGGGTCTAGATGGGTTAGGTTAGGTTATATTACAATATAGACGTATATAGTGTGCCCACCGAGAAGCAGGGGCCGACCCGCCAGGAATGTTGGAAAATACTACATCCGTGATGTTAGGTTCCCTTGGGTTAAGATATATAGCGATATAGACGTATATAATGTCCGCACCGAGACGTACGGGACGACACGACCGGGATTCTGTAAAACATGCCGAGCTAGGGGCTAGATGGGTTTGGTTACGTTATATTACGATATAGACATATATAATGTTCCCACCGAAAAGTGGGGCCGACCCGCCAGGAATGTTGGAAAATACTACATCCGAGAGGTTAGGTTCCCTTAGGTTAGGATATATAACGTTATAGACGTATATAATGTCCCCACGGAGAAGTACTGGAAGACACGACCGGGATTTCGTAAAACATTACCAGCGAGGGTCTAGATGGTTTAGGTTAGGTTATATTACGATATTGACGTATATAATGTGCCCACCGAGAAGTTGGGGCCGCCACGCCAGGAATGTTGGAAAATACTACATCCGAGATGTAAGGTTCCCTTAGGTTAGGATATATAACGTTATAGACGTATATAATGTCCCCACGGAGAAGTACTGGCCGACACGACCGGGATTTCGTAAAACATTACCAGCGAGGGTCTAGATGGGTTAGGTTAAGATATATAACGTTATAGACGTATATAATATCCCCACCGAGAAGTACGTGCCGACACGACCGGGATTTTGTAAAACATTACCAGCGAGGGTCTAAATGGGTTAGGTTAGGTTATATTACGATATAGACGTATATAATGTTCCCACCGAGAAGTAGGGGCCGACACGACCGGAATTTTGTAAAACATTACCAGCGAGTGTGTAGATGGTTTAGGTTAGGTTATATTACGATATCGACGTATATAATGTGCCCACCGAGAAGTTGGGGCCGACCCGCCAGGAATTTTGGAAAATACTACATCCGAGAGGTTAGGTTCCCTTAGGTTAGGATATATAACGTTATAGACGTATATAATGTCCCCACCGAGAAGTACGGGCCGACACGACCGGGATTTTGTAAAACATTACCAGCGAGGGGCTAGATGGGTTAGGTTAGGTTATATTACGTTATAGACGTATATAATGTTCCTACCGAGAATTGGGGCGGACCCGCCACGAATGTTGTGAAATACTACATTCGAGATGTTAGGTTGCCTTTGGTTAGGGTATATTACGTTACAGATGCATACAATATCCCAACCGAGACGTACGGTACGACACGGCCGGGATTCTGTAAAACATTATCACGGAGGGGCAAAATGGGTTAGGTTAGGTTATATTACGATATAGACGTATATAATGTGCCCACCGAGAAGTAGGGGCCGACCCGCCAGGAATGTTGGAAAATACTACATCCGAGATGTTAGTTTCCCTTACGTTAGGATATATAACGTTATAGACGTATATAATGTCCCCACGGCAAAGTACGGGCCGACACGAACGGCATTTTGTAAAACATTACCAGCGACGGTCTAGATGGGTTAGGTTAGGTTATATTA
>CAXAJV010000531.1:0-81000 GCA_963969225.1 Xylocopa violacea | reverse complement strand
GTGTCGGCCCGTACTTCTCGGTAGGGACATTATATACGTCTATAACGTTATATATCCTAACCTAAGGCAACCTAACTTGTCGGATGTAGTATTTTCCAACATTCCTGGCGTTTCGGTCCCTATTTCTCGGAGGGCACATTATATACGTCCATATCGTAATATAACCTAACCCTACCCGTCTAGACCCTCGCTGGTAATGTTTTACAAAATTCCGGTCGTGTCGGCCCGTACTTTGCCGTGGGGACATTATATACGTCTATATCGTTATATATCCTAACCTAAGGGAACCTAACATCTCGGATGTAGTATTTTCCAACATTCCTGGCGAGCCGGCCCCTACTTCTCTGTGGGCACATTATATACGTCCATATCGTAATATAACCTAACCTATCCCATCTAGACCCTCGCTGGTAATGTTTTACAAAATTCCGGTCGTGTCGGCCCCTACTTTGCCGTGGGGACATTATATACGTCTATAAGGTTATATATCCTAACCTAAGGGAACCTAACATCTCGGATGTAGTATTTTCCAACATTCCTGGCGGGTCGGCCCCTACTTCTCGGTGGGCACATTATATACGTCGATATCGTAATATAACCTAACCTAACCCATCTAGACGGTCGCTGGTAATGTTTTACAAAATCCCGGTCGTGTCGACCCGTACTTCTCGGTGGGGACATTATATACGTCTATATCGTTATATATCCTAACCTATGGGAACCTAACATCTCGGATGTAGTATTTTCCATCATTCCTGGCGGGTCGGCTCCTACTTCTCGGTGGGCACATTATATACGTCTATATCGTAACGCAACCTAACCTAACCCACCTAGAACCCCGCTGGTAATGTTTCACAGAATCCCGTTCATGTCTTCCCGTACGTCTCGGTTCGGATATTATATACGTCTATAAATTTATATATCCTAACCTAAGGGAACCTAACATCTCGGATGTAGTATTTTCCAACATTCCTGGCGGGTCGGCCCCTACTTCTCGGAGGGCACATTATATACGTCTATATCGCAATATAACCTAACCTAACCCATCTAGACCCTCGCTGGTAATGTTTTACAAAATTCCGGACGTGTCGGACCGTACTTTGCCGTGGGCACATTATATACGTCTATAACGTTATATATCCTAACGTAAGGGAACCTAACATCTCGAATGTAGTATTTTCCAACATCCCTGGCGGGTCGGCCCCTACTTCTCGGTGGGCACATTATATACGTCTATATCGTAATATAACCTAACCTAACCCATCTAGACCCTCACTGGTAATGTTTTACAAAATTCCGGTCGTGTCGGCCCGTACATCTCGGCGAGGACATTATATACGTCTATAACGTTATATATCCTAACCTAAGGGAACCTAACATCTCGGATGTAGTATTTCACGACATTCCTGGCGGGTCGGCGCCAATTCTCGGTGGGATCATTATATACGTCTATAACGTAATATAACCTAACCTAACACATCTAGCCCCTAGCTGGGAATGTTTTACAGAATCCCGTTCATGTCTTCCCGTACGTCTCGGTGCGGACATTATATACGTCTATAAATTTATATATCCTAACCTAAGGGAAACTAACATCTCGGATGTAGTATTTTCCAACATTCCTGGCGGGTCGGCCCCTACTTCTCGGTGGGCTCATTATATACGTCTATATCGCAATATAAACTAACCTAACCCATTTAGACCCTCGCTGGTAATGTTTTACAAAATTCCGGTCGTGTCGGCCCGTACTTTGCCGTGGGGACATTATATACGTCTATAACGTTATATATCCTAACCTAAGGGAACCTAACATCTCGGATGCAGTATTTTCCAACATTCCTGGCGGGTCGGCCCCTACTTCTCGGTGTGCACATTATATACGTCTATATCGTAACGTAACCTAACCTAACCCACCTAGAACCCCGCTGGTAATGTTTCACAGAATCCCGTTCATGTCTTCCCGTACGTCTCGGTGCGGATATTATATACGTCTATAAATTTATATATCCTAACATAAAGAAACCTAACTTCTCGGATGTAGTATTTTCCAACATTCCTGGCGGATCGGCCCCTACTTCTCGGAGGGCACATTATATAAGTCCATATCGTAATATAACCTAACCTAACCCATCTAGACCGTCGCTGGTAATGTTTTACAAAATCTCGGTCGTGTCGACCCGTTCTTCTCGGTGGGGACTTTATATACGTCTATAACGTTATACATCCGAACACAAGGGAACCTGACATCTCGGATGTAGTATTTTCCAACATTCCTGGCGGGTCGGCCCCCACTTCTCGGTGGACACATTATATACGTCTATATCGTAATATAACCTAACCTAACCCATCTAGACCGTCGCTGGTAATGTTTTACAAAATCCCGGTCGTGTCGTCCCGTACTTCTCGGTGGGGACATTATATACGTCTATAAGGTTATATATCCTAACCTAAGGGAACCTAACATCTCGGATGAAGTATTTTCCAACGTTCCTGGCGGGTCGGCCCCCACTTCTCGGTGGACACATTATATACGTCTATAACGTAATATATCCTAACCTATCCCATCTAGACCCTCGCTGGTAATGTTTTACAAAATTCCGGTCGTGTCGGCCCCTACTTTGCCGTGGGGACATTATATACGTCTATAAGGTTATATATCCTAACCTAAGGGAACCTAACATCTCGGATGAAGTATTTTCCAACATTTCTGGCGGGTCGGCCCCTACTTCTCGGTGGGAACATTATATACGTCTATATCGTAATATAACCTAACCTAACCCATCTAGACCCTCGCTGGTAATGTTTTACAAAATCCCGGTCGTGTCGGCCCGTACTTCTCGGTGGGGACATTATATACGTCTATAACGTTATATATCCTAACCTAAGGGAACCTAACTTCTCGGATGTAGTATTTTCCAACATTCCTGGCGGATCGGCCCCTACTTCTCGGAGGGCACATTATATAAGTCCATATCGTAATATAACCTAACCTAACCCATCTAGACCGTCGCTGGTAATGTTTTACAAAATCTCGGTCGTGTCGACCCGTTCTTCTCGGTGGGGACTTTATATACGTCTATAACGTTATACATCCGAACACAAGGGAACCTGACATCTCGGATGTAGTATTTTCCAACATTCCTGGCGGGTCGGCCCCCACTTCTCGGTGGACACATTATATACGTCTATATCGTAATATAACCTAACCTAACCCATCTAGACCGTCGCTGGTAATGTTTTACAAAATCCCGGTCGTGTCGTCCCGTACTTCTCGGTGGGGACATTATATACGTCTATAAGGTTATATATCCTAACCTAAGGGAACCTAACATCTCGGATGTAGTATTTTCCATCATTCCTGGCGGGTCGGCTCCTACTTCTCGGTGGGCACATTATATACGTCTATATCGTAACGCAACCTAACCTAACCCACCTAGAACCCCGCTGGTAATGTTTCACAGAATCCCGTTCATGTCTTCCCGTACGTCTCGGTTCGGATATTATATACGTCTATAAATTTATATATCCTAACCTAAGGGAACCTAACATCTCGGATGTAGTATTTTCCAACATTCCTGGCGGGTCGGCCCCTACTTCTCGGAGGGCACATTATATACGTCTATATCGCAATATAACCTAACCTAACCCATCTAGACCCTCGCTGGTAATGTTTTACAAAATTCCGGACGTGTCGGACCGTACTTTGCCGTGGGCACATTATATACGTCTATAACGTTATATATCCTAACGTAAGGGAACCTAACATCTCGAATGTAGTATTTTCCAACATCCCTGGCGGGTCGGCCCCTACTTCTCGGTGGGCACATTATATACGTCTATATCGTAATATAACCTAACCTAACCCATCTAGACCCTCACTGGTAATGTTTTACAAAATTCCGGTCGTGTCGGCCCGTACATCTCGGCGAGGACATTATATACGTCTATAACGTTATATATCCTAACCTAAGGGAACCTAACATCTCGGATGTAGTATTTCACGACATTCCTGGCGGGTCGGCGCCAATTCTCGGTGGGATCATTATATACGTCTATAACGTAATATAACCTAACCTAACACATCTAGCCCCTAGCTGGGAATGTTTTACAGAATCCCGTTCATGTCTTCCCGTACGTCTCGGTGCGGACATTATATACGTCTATAAATTTATATATCCTAACCTAAGGGAAACTAACATCTCGGATGTAGTATTTTCCAACATTCCTGGCGGGTCGGCCCCTACTTCTCGGTGGGCTCATTATATACGTCTATATCGCAATATAAACTAACCTAACCCATTTAGACCCTCGCTGGTAATGTTTTACAAAATTCCGGTCGTGTCGGCCCGTACTTTGCCGTGGGGACATTATATACGTCTATAACGTTATATATCCTAACCTAAGGGAACCTAACATCTCGGATGCAGTATTTTCCAACATTCCTGGCGGGTCGGCCCCTACTTCTCGGTGTGCACATTATATACGTCTATATCGTAACGTAACCTAACCTAACCCACCTAGAACCCCGCTGGTAATGTTTCACAGAATCCCGTTCATGTCTTCCCGTACGTCTCGGTGCGGATATTATATACGTCTATAAATTTATATATCCTAACATAAGGAAACCTAACTTCTCGGATGTAGTATTTTCCAACATTCCTGGCGGATCGGCCCCTACTTCTCGGAGGGCACATTATATAAGTCCATATCGTAATATAACCTAACCTAACCCATCTAGACCGTCGCTGGTAATGTTTTACAAAATCTCGGTCGTGTCGACCCGTTCTTCTCGGTGGGGACTTTATATACGTCTATAACGTTATACATCCGAACACAAGGGAACCTGACATCTCGGATGTAGTATTTTCCAACATTCCTGGCGGGTCGGCCCCCACTTCTCGGTGGACACATTATATACGTCTATATCGTAATATAACCTAACCTAACCCATCTAGACCGTCGCTGGTAATGTTTTACAAAATCCCGGTCGTGTCGTCCCGTACTTCTCGGTGGGGACATTATATACGTCTATAAGGTTATATATCCTAACCTAAGGGAACCTAACATCTCGGATGAAGTATTTTCCAACGTTCCTGGCGGGTCGGCCCCCACTTCTCGGTGGACACATTATATACGTCTATAACGTAATATATCCTAACCTATCCCATCTAGACCCTCGCTGGTAATGTTTTACAAAATTCCGGTCGTGTCGGCCCCTACTTTGCCGTGGGGACATTATATACGTCTATAAGGTTATATATCCTAACCTAAGGGAACCTAACATCTCGGATGAAGTATTTTCCAACATTTCTGGCGGGTCGGCCCCTACTTCTCGGTGGGAACATTATATACGTCTATATCGTAATATAACCTAACCTAACCCATCTAGACCCTCGCTGGTAATGTTTTACAAAATCCCGGTCGTGTCGGCCCGTACTTCTCGGTGGGGACATTATATACGTCTATAACGTTATATATCCTAACCTAAGGGAACCTAACTTCTCGAATGTAGTATTTTCCAACATTCCTGGCGGGTCGGGTCCTACTTCTCGGAGGGCACATTATATACGTCCATATCGTAATATAACCTAACCTAACCCATCTAGACCGTCGCTGGTAATGTTTTACAAAATTCCGGTCGTGTCGGCCCGTGCTTCTCGGTGGGGACTTTATATACGTCTATAACGTTATATATCCGAACACAAGGGAACCTGACATGTCGGATGTAGTATTTTCCAACATTCCTGGCGGGCCAGCCCCTACTTCTCGGTGGGCACATTATATACGTCCATATCGTAATATAACCTAACCTAACCCATCTAGACCCTCGCTGGTAATGTTTTACAAAATTCCGGTCGTGTCGGCCCGTACTTTGCCGTGGGGACATTATATACGTCTATAACGTTATATATCCGAACCTGAGGG
This sequence comes from Xylocopa violacea, assembly GCA_963969225.1. Taxonomy (NCBI): domain Eukaryota; kingdom Metazoa; phylum Arthropoda; class Insecta; order Hymenoptera; family Apidae; genus Xylocopa; species Xylocopa violacea. The sequence goes on along the minus strand of CAXAJV010000531.1, from coordinate 75,075 downwards.
AACGTAACATCTCGGATATAGTATTTTCCAACTTTCCAGGCGTGACGGCCCCTACTTCTCGGTGGGGACATTATATACGTCTATATCGTAATATAACCTAACCTAACCCATTTTGCCCCTCGGTGATAATGTTTTACAGAATCCCGGCCGTGTCGTCCCGTACGTCTCGGTAGGGACATTGTATGCATCTGTAACGTTATATACCCTAACCTAAGGCAACCTAACATCTCGAATGTAGTATTTCACAACATTCCTGGCGGGTCCGCCCCACTTCTCGGTGGGAACATTATATACGTCTATATCGTAATATAACCTAACCTAACCCATCTAGACCCTCGCTGGTAATGTTTTACAAAATCCCGGTCGCGTCGGCCCGGACTTCTCGGTGGGGACATTATATACGTCTATAACGTTATATACCCTAACCTAAGGGAACCTAACTTCTCGGATGTAGTATTTTCCAACATTCCTGGCGCGTCGGCACCTACTTCTCGGAGGGCACATTATATACGTCCATATCGTAATATAACCTAACCTAACCCATCTAGACCCTCGCTGGTAATGTTTTACAAAATTCCGGTCGTGTCGGCCCGTACTTTGCCGTGCGGACATGATATACGTCTATAACTTTATATATCCTAACCTGAGGGAACCTAACATCTCGGATGTAGTATTTTCCAACATTCCTGGCGGGTCGGCCCCCACTTCTCGGTGGACACATTATATACGTCTATATCGTAATATAACCTAACCTAACCCATCTAGACCCTCACTGGTAATGTTTTACAAAATCCCGGTCGTGTCGGCCCGTACATCACGGTGAGGACATTATATACGTCTATAACGTTATATATCCTAACCTAAGGGAACCTAACATCTCGGATGTAGTATTTCACGACATTCCTGGCTGGTCGGCGCCAATTCTCGGTGGGATCATTATATACGTCTATAACGTAATATAACCTAACATAACCCACCTAGACCCTCGCTGGTAATGTTTCATACAATCCCGTTCATGTCTTCCCGTACGTCTCGGTGCGGATATTATATACGTCTATAAATTTATATATCCTAACCTAAGGGAACCTAACATCTCGGATGTAGTATTTTCCAACATTCCTGGCGGGTCGGCCCCTACTTCTCGGTGGGCACATTATATACGTCTATATCGTAACATAACCTAACCTAACCCATCTAGACAGTCGCTGGTAATGTTTTACAAAATCCCGGTCGTGTCGACCCGTACATCTCGGTGGGGACTTTATATACGTCTATAACGTTATATATCCGAACACAAGGGGACCTGACATCTCGGATGTAGTATTTTCCAACATTCCTGGCGGGCCAGCCCCTACTTCCCGGTGGGCACATTATATACGTCCATATCGTAATATAACCTAACCTAACCCATCTAGACCCTCGCTGGTAATGTTTTACAAAATTCCGGTCGTGTCGGCCCGTACTTTGCCGTGGGGACATGATATACGTCTACAACTTTATATATCCGAACCTGAGGGAACCTAACATCTCGGATGTAGCATTTTCCAACATTCCTGGCGGGTCGGCCCCCACTTCTCGGTGGACACATTATATACTTCTATATCGTAATATAACCTAACCTAACCCATCTAGACGGTGGCTGGTAATGTTTTACAAAATCCCGGTCGTGTCGACCCGTACTTCTCGGTGGGGACATTATATACGTCTATAAACTTATATATCCGAACCTGAGGGAACCTAACATCTCGGATGTAGTATTTTCCATCATTCCTGGCGGGTCGGCTCCTACTTCTCGGTGGGCACATTATATACGTCTATATCGTAACGCAACCTAACCTAACCCACCTAGAACCCCGCTGGTAATGTTTCACAGAATCCCGTTCATGTCTTCCCGTACGTCTCGGTTCGGATATTATATACGTCTATAAATTTATATATCCTAACCTAAGGGAACCTAACATCTCGGATGTAGTATTTTCCAACATTCCTGGCGGGTCGGCCCCTACTTCTCGGAGGGCACATTATATACGTCTATATCGCAATATAACCTAACCTAACCCATCTAGACCCTCGCTGGTAATGTTTTACAAAATTCCGGTCGTGTCGGACCGTACTTTGCCGTGGGCACATTATATACGTCTATAACGTTATATATCCTAACGTAAGGGAACCTAACATCTCGGATGTAGTATTTTCCAACATCCCTGGCGGGTCGGCCCCTACTTCTCGGTGGGCACATTATATACGTCTATATCGTAATATAACCTAACCTAACCCATCTAGACCCTCACTGGTAATGTTTTACAAAATCCCGGTCGTGTCGGCCCGTACATCACGGTGAGGACATTATATATGTCTATAACGTTATATATCCTAACCTAAGGGAACCTAACATCTCGGATGTAGTATTTCACGACATTCCTGGCTGGTCGGCGCCAATTCTCGGTGGGATCATTATATACGTCTATAACGTAATATAACCTAACATAACCCACCTAGACCCTCGCTGGTAATGTTTCATACAATCCCGTTCATGTCTTCCCGTACGTCTCGGTGCGGATATTATATACGTCTATAAATTTATATATCCTAACCTAAGGGAACCTAACATCTCGGATGTAGTATTTTCCAACATTCCTGGCGGGTCGGCCCCTACTTCTCGGTGGGCACATTATATACGTCTATATCGTAACATAACCTAACCTAACCCATCTAGACAGTCGCTGGTAATGTTTTACAAAATCCCGGTCGTGTCGACCCGTACTTCTCTGTGGGGACTTTATATACGTCTATAACGTTATATATCCGAACACAAGGGGACCTGACATCTCGGATGTAGTATTTTCCAACATTCCTGGCGGGCCAGCCCCTACTTCCCGGTGGGCACATTATATACGTCCATATCGTAATATAACCTAACCTAACCCATCTAGACCCTCGCTGGTAATGTTTTACAAAATTCCGGTCGTGTCGGCCCGTACTTTGCCGTGGGGACATGATATACGTCTACAACTTTATATATCCGAACCTGAGGGAACCTAACATCTCGGATGTAGCATTTTCCAACATTCCTGGCGGGTCGGCCCCCACTTCTCGGTGGACACATTATATACTTCTATATCGTAATATAACCTAACCTAACCCATCTAGACGGTGGCTGGTAATGTTTTACAAAATCCCGGTCGTGTCGACCCGTACTTCTCGGTGGGGACATTATATACGTCTATAAACTTATATATCCGAACCTGAGGGAACCTAACATCTCGGATGTAGTATTTTCCATCATTCCTGGCGGGTCGGCTCCTACTTCTCGGTGGGCACATTATATACGTCTATATCGTAACGCAACCTAACCTAACCCACCTAGAACCCCGCTGGTAATGTTTCACAGAATCCCGTTCATGTCTTCCCGTACGTCTCGGTTCGGATATTATATACGTCTATAAATTTATATATCCTAACCTAAGGGAACCTAACATCTCGGATGTAGTATTTTCCAACATTCCTGGCGGGTCGGCCCCTACTTCTCGGAGGGCACATTATATACGTCTATATCGCAATATAACCTAACCTAACCCATCTAGACCCTCGCTGGTAATGTTTTACAAAATTCCGGTCGTGTCGGACCGTACTTTGCCGTGGGCACATTATATACGTCTATAACGTTATATATCCTAACGTAAGGGAACCTAACATCTCGGATGTAGTATTTTCCAACATCCCTGGCGGGTCGGCCCCTACTTCTCGGTGGGCACATTATATACGTCTATATCGTAATATAACCTAACCTAACCCATCTAGACCCTCACTGGTAATGTTTTACAAAATTCCGGTCGTGTCGGCCCGTACATCTCGGCGAGGACATTATATACGTCTATAACGTTATATATCCTAACCTAAGGGAACCTAACATCTCGGATGTAGTATTTCACGACATTCCTGGCGGGTCGGCGCCAATTCTCGGTGGGATCATTATATACGTCTATAACGTAATATAACCTAACCTAACACATCTAGCCCCTAGCTGGGAATGTTTTACAGAATCCCGTTCATGTCTTCCCGTACGTCTCGGTGCGGACATTATATACGTCTATAAATTTATATATCCTAACCTAAGGGAAACTAACATCTCGGATGTAGTATTTTCCAACATTCCTGGCGGGTCGGCCCCTACTTCTCGGTGGGCTCATTATATACGTCTATATCGCAATATAAACTAACCTAACCCATTTAGACCCTCGCTGGTAATGTTTTACAAAATTCCGGTCATGTCGGCCCGTACTTTGCCGTGGGGACATTATATACGTCTATAACGTTATATATCCGAACCTGAGGGAACGTAACATCTCGGATGTAGTATTTTCCAACTTTCCAGGCGTGACGGCCCCTACTTCTCGGTGGGGACATTATATACGTCTATATCGTAATATAACCTAACCTAACCCATTTTGCGCCTCGGTGATAATGTTTTACAGAATCCCGGCCGTGTCGTCCCGTACGTCTCGGTAGGGACATTGTATGTATCTGTAACGTTATATACCCTAACCTAAGGCAACCTAACATCTCGAATGTAGTATTTCACAACATTCCTGGCGGGTCCGCCCCACTTCTCCGTGGGAACATTATATACGTCTATATCGTAATATAACCTAACCTAACCCATCTAGACCCTCGCTGGTAATGTTTTACAAAATCCCGGTCGTGTCGGCCCGGACTTCTCGGTGGGGACATTATATACGTCTATAACGTTATATATCCTAACCTAAGGGAACCTAACTTCTCGGATGTAGTATTTTCCAACATTCCTGGCGCGTCGGCACCTACTTCTCGGAGGGCACATTATATACGTCCATATCGTAATATAACCTAACCTAACCCATCTAGACCCTCGCTGGTAATGATTTACAAAATTCCGGTCGTGTCGGCCCGTACTTTGCCGTGGGGACATGATATACGTCTATAACTTTATATATCCTAACCTGAGGGAACCTAACATCTCGGATGTAGTATTTTCCAACATTCCTGGCGGGTCGGCCCCCACTTCTCGGTGGACACATTATATACTTCTATATCGTAATATAACCTAACCTAACCCATCTAGACGGTGGCTGGTAATGTTTTACAAAATCCCGGTCGTGTCGACCCGTACTTCTCGGTGGGGACATTATATACGTCTATAAACTTATATATCCGAACCTGAGGGAACCTAACATCTCGGATGTAGTATTTTCCATCATTCCTGGCGGGTCGGCTCCTACTTCTCGGTGGGCACATTATATACGTCTATATCGTAACGCAACCTAACCTAACCCACCTAGAACCCCGCTGGTAATGTTTCACAGAATCCCGTTCATGTCTTCCCGTACGTCTCGGTTCGGATATTATATACGTCTATAAATTTATATATCCTAACCTAAGGGAACCTAACATCTCGGATGTAGTATTTTCCAACATTCCTGGCGGGTCGGCCCCTACTTCTCGGAGGGCACATTATATACGTCTATATCGCAATATAACCTAACCTAACCCATCTAGACCCTCGCTGGTAATGTTTTACAAAATTCCGGTCGTGTCGGACCGTACTTTGCCGTGGGCACATTATATACGTCTATAACGTTATATATCCTAACGTAAGGGAACCTAACATCTCGGATGTAGTATTTTCCAACATCCCTGGCGGGTCGGCCCCTACTTCTCGGTGGGCACATTATATACGTCTATATCGTAATATAACCTAACCTAACCCATCTAGACCCTCACTGGTAATGTTTTACAAAATTCCGGTCGTGTCGGCCCGTACATCTCGGCGAGGACATTATATACGTCTATAACGTTATATATCCTAACCTAAGGGAACCTAACATCTCGGATGTAGTATTTCACGACATTCCTGGCGGGTCGGCGCCAATTCTCGGTGGGATCATTATATACGTCTATAACGTAATATAACCTAACCTAACACATCTAGCCCCTAGCTGGGAATGTTTTACAGAATCCCGTTCATGTCTTCCCGTACGTCTCGGTGCGGACATTATATACGTCTATAAATTTATATATCCTAACCTAAGGGAAACTAACATCTCGGATGTAGTATTTTCCAACATTCCTGGCGGGTCGGCCCCTACTTCTCGGTGGGCTCATTATATACGTCTATATCGCAATATAAACTAACCTAACCCATTTAGACCCTCGCTGGTAATGTTTTACAAAATTCCGGTCATGTCGGCCCGTACTTTGCCGTGGGGACATTATATACGTCTATAACGTTATATATCCGAACCTGAGGGAACGTAACATCTCGGATGTAGTATTTTCCAACTTTCCAGGCGTGACGGCCCCTACTTCTCGGTGGGGACATTATATACGTCTATATCGTAATATAACCTAACCTAACCCATTTTGCGCCTCGGTGATAATGTTTTACAGAATCCCGGCCGTGTCGTCCCGTACGTCTCGGTAGGGACATTGTATGTATCTGTAACGTTATATACCCTAACCTAAGGCAACCTAACATCTCGAATGTAGTATTTCACAACATTCCTGGCGGGTCCGCCCCACTTCTCCGTGGGAACATTATATACGTCTATATCGTAATATAACCTAACCTAACCCATCTAGACCCTCGCTGGTAATGTTTTACAAAATCCCGGTCGTGTCGGCCCGGACTTCTCGGTGGGGACATTATATACGTCTATAACGTTATATATCCTAACCTAAGGGAACCTAACTTCTCGGATGTAGTATTTTCCAACATTCCTGGCGCGTCGGCACCTACTTCTCGGAGGGCACATTATATACGTCCATATCGTAATATAACCTAACCTAACCCATCTAGACCCTCGCTGGTAATGATTTACAAAATTCCGGTCGTGTCGGCCCGTACTTTGCCGTGGGGACATGATATACGTCTATAACTTTATATATCCTAACCTGAGGGAACCTAACATCTCGGATGTAGTATTTTCCAACATTCCTGGCGGGTCGGCCCCCACTTCTCGGTGGACACATTATATACTTCTATATCGTAATATAACCTAACCTAACCCATCTAGACGGTGGCTGGTAATGTTTTACAAAATCCCGGTCGTGTCGACCCGTACTTCTCGGTGGGGACATTATATACGTCTATAAACTTATATATCCGAACCTGAGGGAACCTAACATCTCGGATGTAGTATTTTCCATCATTCCTGGCGGGTCGGCTCCTACTTCTCGGTGGGCACATTATATACGTCTATATCGTAACGCAACCTAACCTAACCCACCTAGAACCCCGCTGGTAATGTTTCACAGAATCCCGTTCATGTCTTCCCGTACGTCTCGGTTCGGATATTATATACGTCTATAAATTTATATATCCTAACCTAAGGGAACCTAACATCTCGGATGTAGTATTTTCCAACATTCCTGGCGGGTCGGCCCCTACTTCTCGGAGGGCACATTATATACGTCTATATCGCAATATAACCTAACCTAACCCATCTAGACCCTCGCTGGTAATGTTTTACAAAATTCCGGTCGTGTCGGACCGTACTTTGCCGTGGGCACATTATATACGTCTATAACGTTATATATCCTAACGTAAGGGAACCTAACATCTCGGATGTAGTATTTTCCAACATCCCTGGCGGGTCGGCCCCTACTTCTCGGTGGGCACATTATATACGTCTATATCGTAATATAACCTAACCTAACCCATCTAGACCCTCGCTGGTAATGTTTTACAAAATCCCGGTCGTGTCGGCCCGTACTTCTCGGTGGGGACATTATATACGTCTATAACGTTATATATCCTAACCTAAGGGAACCTAACTTCTCGAATGTAGTATTTTCCAACATTCCTGGCGGGTCGGGTCCTACTTCTCGGAGGGCACATTATATACGTCCATATCGTAATATAACCTAACCTAACCCATCTAGACCGTCGCTGGTAATGTTTTACAAAATTCCGGTCGTGTCGGCCCGTACTTCTCGGTGGGGACTTTATATACGTCTATAACGTTATATATCCGAACACAAGGGAACCTGACATGTCGGATGTAGTATTTTCCAACATTCCTGGCGGGCCAGCCCCTACTTCTCGGTGGGCACATTATATACGTCCATATCGTAATATAACCTAACCTAACCCATCTAGACCCTCGCTGGTAATGTTTTACAAAATTCCGGTCGTGTCGGCCCGTACTTTGCCGTGGGGACATTATATACGTCTATAACGTTATATATCCGAACCTGAGGGAACGTAACATCTCGGATGTAGTATTTTCCAACTTTCCAGGCGTGACGGCCCCTACTTCTCGGTGGGGACATTATATACGTCTATATCGTAATATAACCTAACCCAACCCATTTTGCGCCTCGGTGATAATGTTTTACAGAATCCCGGCCGTGTCGTCCCGTACGTCTCGGTAGGGACATTGTATGCATCTGTAACGTTATATACCCTAACCTAAGGCAACCTAACATCTCGAATGTAGTATTTCACAACATTCCTGGCGGGTCCGCCCCACTTCTCCGTGGGAACATTATATACGTCTATATCGTAATATAACCTAACCTAACCCATCTAGACCCTCGCTGGTAATGTTTTACAAAATCCCGGTCGTGTCGGCCCGGACTTCTCGGTGGGGACATTATATACGTCTATAACGTTATATATCCTAACCTAAGGGAACCTAACTTCTCGGATGTAGTATTATCCAACATTCCTGGCGCGTCGGCACCTACTTCTCGGAGGGCACATTATATACGTCCATATCGTAATATAACCTAACCTAACCCATCTAGACCCTCGCTGGTAATGTTTTACAAAATTCCGGTCGTGTCGGCCCGTACTTTGCCGTGGGGACATGATATACGTCTATAACTTTATATATCCTAACCTGAGGGAACCTAACATCTCGGATGTAGTATTTTCCAACATTCCTGGCGGGTCGGCCCCCACTTCTCGGTGGACACATTATATACGTCTATATCGTAATATAACCTAACCTAACCCATCTAGACCCTCACTGGTAATGTTTTACAAAATCCCGGTCGTGTCGGCCCGTACATCACGGTGAGGACATTATATACGTCTATAACGTTATATATCCTAACCTAAGGGAACCTAACATCTCGGATGTAGTATTTCACGACATTCCTGGCTGGTCGGCGCCAATTCTCGGTGGGATCATTATATACGTCTATAACGTAATATAACCTAACATAACCCACCTAGACCCTCGCTGGTAATGTTTCATACAATCCCGTTCATGTCTTCCCGTACGTCTCGGTGCGGATATTATATACGTCTATAAATTTATATATCCTAACCTAAGGGAACCTAACATCTCGGATGTAGTATTTTCCAACATTCCTGGCGGGTCGGCCCCTACTTCTCGGTGGGCACATTATATACGTCTATATCGTAACATAACCTAACCTAACCCATCTAGACAGTCGCTGGTAATGTTTTACAAAATCCCGGTCGTGTCGACCCGTACTTCTCGGTGGGGACTTTATATACGTCTATAACGTTATATATCCGAACACAAGGGGACCTGACATCTCGGATGTAGTATTTTCCAACATTCCTGGCGGGCAGCCCCTACTTCCCGGTGGGCACATTATATACGTCCATATCGTAATATAACCTAACCTAACCCATCTAGACCCTCGCTGGTAATGTTTTACAAAATTCCGGTCGTGTCGGCCCGTACTTTGCCGTGGGGACATGATATACGTCTACAACTTTATATATCCGAACCTGAGGGAACCTAACATCTCGGATGTAGCATTTTCCAACATTCCTGGCGGGTCGGCCCCCACTTCTCGGTGGACACATTATATACTTCTATATCGTAATATAACCTAACCTAACCCATCTAGACGGTGGCTGGTAATGTTTTACAAAATCCCGGTCGTGTCGACCCGTACTTCTCGGTGGGGACATTATATACGTCTATGACGTTATATATCCTAACCTAAGGGAACCTAACATATCCCATCTAGAACCTCGCTGGTAATGTTTTACAAAATTCCGGTCGTGTCGGCCCCTACTTTGCCGTGGGGACATTATATACGTCTATAAGGTTATATATCCTAACCTAAGGGAACCTAACATCTCGGATGAAGTATTTTCCAACATTTCTGGCGGGTCGGCCCCTACTTCTCGGTGGGAACATTATATACGTCTATATCGTAATATAACCTAACCTAACCCATCTAGACCCTCGCTGGTAATGTTTTACAAAATCCCGGTCGTGTCGGCCCGTACTTCTCGGTGGGGACATTATATACGTCTATAACGTTATATATCCTAACCTAAGGGAACCTAACTTCTCGAATGTAGTATTTTCCAACATTCCTGGCGGGTCGGGTCCTACTTCTCGGAGGGCACATTATATACGTCCATATCGTAATATAACCTAACCTAACCCATCTAGACCGTCGCTGGTAATGTTTTACAAAATTCCGGTCGTGTCGGCCCGTACTTCTCGGTGGGGACTTTATATACGTCTATAACGTTATATATCCGAACACAAGGGAACCTGACATGTCGGATGTAGTATTTTCCAACATTCCTGGCGGGCCAGCCCCTACTTCTCGGTGGGCACATTATATACGTCCATATCGTAATATAACCTAACCTAACCCATCTAGACCCTCGCTGGTAATGTTTTACAAAATTCCGGTCGTGTCGGCCGGTACTCTGCCTTGGAGACATTATATACGTCTATAACGTTATATATCCTAACCTAAGGGAACCTAACATCTCGGATGTAGTATTTTCCAACATTTCTGGCGGGTCGGCCCCTACTTCTCGGTGTGAACATTATATACGTCTATAACGTAATATAACCTAACCTAACCCACCTAGACCCTCGCTGGTAATGTTTCACAGAATCCCGTTCATGTCTTCCCGTACGTCTCGGTGCGGATATTATATACGTCTATAAATTTATATATCCTAACCTAAAGGAACCTAACATCTCGGATGTAGAATTTTCCAACATTCCTGGCGGGTCGGCCCCCACTTCTCGGTGGACACATTATATACGTCTATATCGTAATATAACCTAACCTAACCCATCTAGACGGTGGCTGGTAATGTTTTACAAAATCCCGGTCGTGTCGACCCGTACTTCTCGGTGGGGACATTATATACGCCTATAAACTTATATATCCGAACCTGAGGGAACCTAACATCTCGGATGTAGTATTTTCCAACGTTCCTGGCGGGTCGGCCCCCACTTCTCGGTGGACACATTATATACGTCTATATCGTAATATAACCTAACATAACCCACCTAGACCCACGCTGGTAATGTTTCACACAATCCCGTTCATGTCTTCCCGTACGTCTCGGTGCGGATATTATATACGTCTATAAGGTTATATATCCTAACCTAAGGGAACCTAACATCTCGGATGTAGTATTTTCCAACATTCCTGGCGGGTCGGCCCCTACTTCTCGGAGGGCACATTATATACGTCCATATCGTAATATAACCTAACCTAACCCATCTAGACCCTCGCTGGTAATGTTGTACAAAATTCCGGTCGTGTCGGCCCGTACTCTGCCGTGGAGACATTATATACGTCTATAACGTTATATATCCTAACCTAAGGGAACCTAACATCTCGGATGTAGTATTTTCCAACATTTCTGTCGGGTCGGCCCCTACTTCTCGGTGGGAACATTATATACGTCTATAACGTAATATAACCTAACCTAACCCACCTAGACCCTCGCTGGTAATGTTTAGCAGAATCCCGTTCATGTCTTCCCGTACGTCTCGGTGCGGATATTATATACGTCTATAAATTTATATATCCTAACCTAAGGGAACCTAACATCTCGGATGTAGTATTTGCAACATTCCTGGCGGGTCGGCCCCTACTTCTCGGTGGGCACATTATATACGTCCATATCGTAATATAACCTAACCTATCCCATCTAGACCCTCGCTGGTAATGTTTTACAAAATTCCGGTCGTTTCGGCCCGTACTTCTCGGTGGGGACATTATATACGTCTATAACGTTATATATCCTAACCTAAGGGAACCTAACTTCTCGGATGTAGTATTTTCCAACATTCCAGGCGTGACGGCCCCTACTTCTCGGTGGGGACATTATATACGTCTATATCGTAATATAACCTAACCTAACCCATCTAGACCCTCGCTGGTAATGTTTTACAAAATCCCTGTCGTGTCGGCCCGGACTTCTCGGTGGGGACATTATATACGTCTATAACGTTATATATCCTAACCTAAGGGAACCTAACTTCTCGGATGTAGTATTTTCCAACATTCCTGGCGCGTCGGCACCTACTTCTCGGAGGGCACATTATATACGTCCATATCGTAATATAACCTAACCTAACCCATCTAGACCCTCGCTGGTAATGTTTTACAAAATTCCGGTCGTGTCGGCCCGTACTTTGCCGTGGGGACATGATATACGTCTATAACTTTATATATCCTAACCTGAGGGAACCTAACATCTCGGATGTAGTATTTTCCAACATTCCTGGCGGGTCGGCCCCCACTTCTCGGTGGACACATTATATACGTCTATATCGTAATATAACCTAACCTAACCCATCTAGACCCTCGCTGGTAATGTTTTACAAAATTCCGGTCGTGTCGGCCCGTACTCTGCCGTGGAGACCTTATATACGTCTATAACGTTGTATATCCTAACCTAAGGGAACCTAACATCTCGCATGTATTATTTTCCAACATTCCTCGCGGGTCGGCCCCTACTTCTCGGTGGGCACATTATATACGTCTATATCGTAATATAACCTAACCTAATCCATGTAGACCCCCGCTGGTAATGTTTTACAAAATCCCGGTCGTGTCTGCCCGTACTTCTCGGTGGGGACATTATATACGTCTATAACGTTATATATCCTAACCTAAGGGAACATAACATGTCGGATGTAGTATTTTCCAACATTCCTGGCGGGTCGGCCCCTACTTCTCGATGGGCACATTATATATGTCTATATCGCAATATAACCTAACCTAACCCATCTAGACCCTCGCTGGTAATGTTTTACAAAATCCCGGTCGTGTCGGCCCGTACTTCTCGGTGTGGACATTATATACGTCTATAACGTTATATATCCGAACCTGAGGGAACCTAACATCTCGGATGTAGTATTTTCCATCATTCCTGGCGGGTCGGCTCCTACTTCTCGGTGGGCACATTATATACGTCTATATCGTAACGTAACCTAACTTAACCCACCTAGAACCCCGCTGGTAATGTTTCACAGAATCCCGTTCATGTCTTCCCGTACGTCTCGGTTCGGATATTATATACGTCTATAAATTTATATATCCTAACCTAAGGGAACCTAACATCTCGGATGTAGTATTTTCCAACATTCCTGGCGGGTCGGCCCCTACTTCTCGGAGGGCACATTATATACGTCTATATCGCAATATAACCTAACCTAACCCATCTAGACCCTCGCTGGTAATGTTTTACAAAATTCCGGTCGTGTCGGACCGTACTTTGCCGTGGGCACATTATATACGTCTATAACGTTATATATCCTAACGTAAGGGAACCTAACATCTCGGATGTAGTATTTTCCAACATCCCTGGCGGGTCGGCCCCTACTTCTCGGTGGGCACATTATATACGTCTATATCGTAATATAACCTAACCTAACCCATCTAGACCCTCACTGGTAATGTTTTACAAAATTCCGGTCGTGTCGGCCCGTACATCTCGGCGAGGACATTATATACGTCTATAACGTTATATATCCTAACCTAAGGGAACCTAACATCTCGGATGTAGTATTTCACGACATTCCTGGCGGGTCGGCGCCAATTCTCGGTGGGATCATTATATACGTCTATAACGTAATATAACCTAACCTAACACATCTAGCCCCTAGCTGGGAATGTTTTACAGAATCCCGTTCATGTCTTCCCGTACGTCTCGGTGCGGACATTATATACGTCTATAAATTTATATATCCTAACCTAAGGGAAACTAACATCTCGGATGTAGTATTTTCCAACATTCCTGGCGGGTCGGCCCCTACTTCTCGGTGGGCTCATTATATACGTCTATATCGCAATATAAACTAACCTAACCCATTTAGACCCTCGCTGGTAATGTTTTACAAAATTCCGGTCATGTCGGCCCGTACTTTGCCGTGGGGACATTATATACGTCTATAACGTTATATATCCTAACCTAAGGGAACCTAACATCTCGGATGTAGTATCTTCCAACATTCCTGGCGGGTCGGCCCCTACTTCTCGGTGGGCACATTATATACGTCTATATCGTAATATAACCTACCCTAACCCATCTAGACCGTCGCTGGTAATGTTTTACAAAATCCCGGTCGTGTCGACCCGTACTTCTCAGTGGGGACATTATATACGTCTATGACGTTATATATCCTAACCTAAGGGAACCTAACATATCCCATCTAGAACCTCGCTGGTAATGTTTTACAAAATTCCGGTCGTGTCGGCCCCTACTTTGCCGTGGGGACATTATATACGTCTATAAGGTTATATATCCTAACCTAAGGGAACCTAACATCTCGGATGAAGTATTTTCCAACATTTCTGGCGGGTCGGCCCCTACTTCTCGGTGGGAACATTATATACGTCTATAACGTAATATAACCTAACCTAACCCACCTAGACCCTCGCTGGTAATGTTTCACAGAATCCCGTTCATGTCTTCCCGTACGTCTCGGTGCGGATATTATATACGTCTATAAATTTATATATCCTAACCTAAAGGAACCTAACATCTCGGATGTAGAATTTTCCAACATTCCTGGCGGGTCGGCCCCTACTTCTCGGTGGGCACATTATATACGTCTATATCGTAATATAACCTACCCTAACCCATCTAGACCGTCGCTGGTAATGTTTTACAAAATCCCGGTCGTGTCGACCCGTACTTCTCAGTGGGGACATTATATACGTCTATGACGTTATATATCCTAACCTAAGGGAACCTAACATATCCCATCTAGAACCTCGCTGGTAATGTTTTACAAAATCCCGGTCGTGTCGGCCCGTACTTCTCGGTGGGGACATTATATACATCTATAACGTTATATATCCTAACCTAAGGGAACCTAACTTCTCGAATGTAGTATTTTCCAACATTCCTGGCGGGTCGGGTCCTACTTCTCGGAGGGCACATTATATACGTCCATATCGTAATATAACCTAACCTAACCCATCTAGACCCTCGCTGGTAATGTTTTACAAAATTCCGGTCGTGTCGGCATGTACTTTGCCGTGGGGACATTATATACGTCTATAACGTTATATATCCGAACCTGAGGGAACGTAACATCTCGGATGTAGTATTTTCCTACTTTCCAGGCGTGACGGCCCCTACTTCTCGGAGGGCACATTATATACGTCCATATCGTAATATAACCTAACCTAACCCATCTAGACCCTCGCTGGTAATGTTTTACAAAATTCCGGTCGTGTCGGCCCGTACTCTGCCTTGGAGACATTATATACGTCTATAACGTTATATATCCTAACCTAAGGGAACCTAACATCTCGGATGTAGTATTTTCCAACATTTCTGGCGGGTCGGCCCCTACTTCTCGGTGTGAACATTATATACGTCTATAACGTAATATAACCTAACCTAACCCACCTAGACCCTCGCTGGTAATGTTTCACAGAATCCCGTTCATGTCTTCCCGTACGTCTCGGTGCGGATATTATATACGTCTATAAATTTATATATCCTAACCTAAAGGAACCTAACATCTCGGATGTAGAATTTTCCAACATTCCTGGCGGGTCGGCCCCCACTTCTCGGTGGACACATTATATACGTCTATATCGTAATATAACCTAACCTAACCCATCTAGACGGTGGCTGGTAATGTTTTACAAAATCCCGGTCGTGTCGACCCGTACTTCTCGGTGGGGACATTATATACGCCTATAAACTTATATATCCGAACCTGAGGGAACCTAACATCTCGGATGTAGTATTTTCCAACGTTCCTGGCGGGTCGGCCCCCACTTCTCGGTGGACACATTATATACGTCTATATCGTAATATAACCTAACATAACCCACCTAGACCCACGCTGGTAATGTTTCACACAATCCCGTTCATGTCTTCCCGTACGTCTCGGTGCGGATATTATATACGTCTATAAGGTTATATATCCTAACCTAAGGGAACCTAACATCTCGGATGTAGTATTTTCCAACATTCCTGGCGGGTCGGCCCCTACTTCTCGGAGGGCACATTATATACGTCCATATCGTAATATAACCTAACCTAACCCATCTAGACCCTCGCTGGTAATGTTTTACAAAATTCCGGTCGTGTCGGCCCGTACTCTGCCGTGGAGACATTATATACGTCTATAACGTTATATATCCTAACCTAAGGGAACCTAACATCTCGGATGTAGTATTTTCCAACATTTCTGTCGGGTCGGCCCCTACTTCTCGGTGGGAACATTATATACGTCTATAACGTAATATAACCTAACCTAACCCACCTAGACCCTCGCTGGTAATGTTTAGCAGAATCCCGTTCATGTCTTCCCGTACGTCTCGGTGCGGATATTATATACGTCTATAAATTTATATATCCTAACCTAAGGGAACCTAACATCTCGGATGTAGTATTTGCAACATTCCTGGCGGGTCGGCCCCTACTTCTCGGTGGGCACATTATATACGTCCATATCGTAATATAACCTAACCTATCCCATCTAGACCCTCGCTGGTAATGTTTTACAAAATTCCGGTCGTTTCGGCCCGTACTTCTCGGTGGGGACATTATATACGTCTATAACGTTATATATCCTAACCTAAGGGAACCTAACTTCTCGGATGTAGTATTTTCCAACATTCCAGGCGTGACGGCCCCTACTTCTCGGTGGGGACATTATATACGTCTATATCGTAATATAACCTAACCTAACCCATCTAGACCCTCGCTGGTAATGTTTTACAAAATCCCTGTCGTGTCGGCCCGGACTTCTCGGTGGGGACATTATATACGTCTATAACGTTATATATCCTAACCTAAGGGAACCTAACTTCTCGGATGTAGTATTTTCCAACATTCCTGGCGCGTCGGCACCTACTTCTCGGAGGGCACATTATATACGTCCATATCGTAATATAACCTAACCTAACCCATCTAGACCCTCGCTGGTAATGTTTTACAAAATTCCGGTCGTGTCGGCCCGTACTTTGCCGTGGGGACATGATATACGTCTATAACTTTATATATCCTAACCTGAGGGAACCTAACATCTCGGATGTAGTATTTTCCAACATTCCTGGCGGGTCGGCCCCCACTTCTCGGTGGACACATTATGTACGTCTATATCGTAATATAACCTAACCTAACCCATCTAGACCCTCGCTGGTAATGTTTTACAAAATTCCGGTCGTGTCGGCCCGTACTCTGCCGTGGAGACCTTATATACGTCTATAACGTTATATATCCTAACCTAAGGGAACCTAACTTCTCGGATGTAGTATTTCCCAACATTCCTGGCGGGTCGGCCCCTACTTCTCGGAGGGCACATTATATACGCCCATATCGTAATATAACCTAACCTAACCCATCTAGACCGTCGCTGGTAATGTTTTACAAAATTCCGGTCGTGTCGGCCCGTACTTCTCGGTGGGGACTTTATATACGTCTATAACGTTATATATCCGAACACAAGGGAACCTGACATCTCGGATGTAGTATTTTCCAACATTCCTGGCGGGCCAGCCCCTACTTCTCGGTGGGCACATTATATACGTCTATATCGTAATATAACCTAGCCTAACCCATCTAGACCCTCGCTGGTAATGTTTTACAAAATTCCGGTCGTGTCGGCCCGTACTTTGCCGTGGGGACATTATATACGTCTATAACTTTATATATCCGAACCTGAGGGAACCTAACATCTCGGATGTAGTATTTTCCAACTTTCCAGGCGTGACGGCCCCTACTTCTCGGTGGGGACATTATATACGTCTATACCGTAATATAACCTAACCTAACCCATTTTGCCCCTCGGTGATAATGTTTTACAGAATCCCGGCCGTGTCGTCCCGTACGTCTCGGTAGGGACATTGTATGCATCTGTAACGTTATATACCCTAACCTAAGGCAACCTAACATCTCGAATGTAGTATTTCACAACATTCCTGGCGGGTCCGCCCCACTTCTCGGTGGGAACATTATATACGTCTATATCGTAATATAACCTAACCTAACCCATCTAGACCCTCGCTGGTAATGTTTTACAAAATCCCGGTCGTGTCGGCCCGGACTTCTCGGTGGGGACATTATATACGTCTATAACGTTATATATCCTAACCTAAGGGAACCTAACTTCTCGGATGTAGTATTTTCCAACATTCCTGGCGCGTCGGCACCTACTTCTCGGAGGGCACATTATATACGTCCATATCGTAATATAACCTAACCTAACCCATCTAGACCCTCGCTGGTAATGTTTTACAAAATCCCGGTCTTGTCGGCCCGGACTTCTCGGTGGGGACATTATATACGTCTATAACGTTATATATCCTAACCTAAGGGAAACTAACTTCTCGGATGTAGTATTTTCCAACATTCCTGGCGGGTCGGCCCCTACTTCTCGGTGGGAACATTATATACGTCTATAACGTAATATAACCTAACCTAACCCACCTAGACCCTCGCTGGTAATGTTTCACAGAATCCCGTTCATGTCTTCCCGTACGTCTCGGTGCGGATATTATATACGTCTATAAATTTATATATCCTAACCTAAGGGAACCTAACATCTCGGATGTAGTATTTTCAAACATTCCTGGCGGGTCGGCCCCTACTTCTCGGTGGGCACATTATATACGTCTATATCGTAACATAACCTAACCTAACCCATCTAGACCGTCGCTGGTAATGTTTTACAAAATCCCGGTCGTGTCGACCCGTACTTCTCGGTGGGGACTTTATATACGTCTATAACGTTATATATCCGAACACAAGGGAACCTGACATCTCGGATGTAGTATTTTCCAACATTCCTGGCGGGCCAGCCCCTACTTCCCGGTGGGCACATTATATACGTCCATATCGTAATATAACCTAACCTAACCCATCTAGACCCTCGCTGGTAATGTTTTACAAAATTCCGGTCGTGTCGGCCCGTATTTTGCCGTGGGGACATTATATACGTCTACAACTTTATATATCCGAACACAAGGGAACCTGACATCTCGGATGTAGTATTTTCTAACATTCCTGGCGGGCCAGCCCCTACTTCCCGGTGGGCACATTATATACGTCCATATCGTAATATAACCTAACCTAACCCATCTAGACCCTCGCTGGTAATGTTTTACAAAATTCCGGTCGTGTCGGCCCGTACTTTGCCGTGGGGACATTATATACGTCTACAACTTTATATATCCGAACCTGAGGGAACCTAACATCTCGGATGTAGTATTTTCCAACATTCCTGGCGGGTCGGCCCCCACTTCTCGGTGGACACATTATATACGTCTATATCGTAATATAACCTAACCTAACCCATCCAGACGGTGGCTGATAATGTTTTACAAAATCCCGGTCGTGTCGACCCGTACTTCTCGGTGGGGACATTATATACGTCTATAAACTTATATATCCGAACCTGAGGGAACCTAACATCTCGGATGTAGTATTTTCCAACGTTCCTGGCGGTCGGCCCCCACTTCTCGGTGGACACATTATATACGTCTATATCGTAATATAACCTAACCTATCCCATCTAGACCCTCGCTGGTAATGTTTTACAAAATTCCGGTCGTGTCGGCCCCTACTTTGCCGTGGGGACATTATATACGTCTATAAGGTTATATATCCTAACCTAAGGGAACCTAACCTCTCGGATGTAGTATTTTCCAACATTCCTGGCGGGCCGGCCCATACTTCTCGGTGGGCACATTATATACGTCCATATCGTAATATAACCTAACCTATCCCATCTAGACCCTCGCTGGTAATGTTTTACAAAATTCCGGTCTTGTCGGCCCGGACTTCTCAGTGGGGACATTATATACGTCTATAACGTTATATATCCTAACCTAAGGGAAACTAACTTCTCGGATGTAGTATTTTCCAACATTCCTGGCGGGTCGGCCCCTACTTCTCGGTGGGAACATTATATACGTCTATAACGTAATATAACCTAACCTAACCCACCTAGACCCTCGCTGGTAATGTTTCACAGAATCCCATTCATGTCTTCCCGTACGTCTCGGTGCGGATATTATATACGTCTATAAATTTATATATCCTAACCTAAGGGAACCTAACATCTCGGATGTAGTATTTTCAAACATTCCTGGCGGGTCGGCCCCTACTTCTCGGTGGGCACATTATATACGTCTATATCGTAACATAACCTAACCTAACCCATCTAGACCGTCGCTGGTAATGTTTTACAAAATCCCGGTCGTGTCGACCCGTACTTCTCGGTGGGGACTTTATATACGTCTATAACGTTATATATCCGAACACAAGGGAACCTGACATCTCGGATGTAGTATTTTCCAACATTCCTGGCGGGCCAGCCCCTACTTCCCGGTGGGCACATTATATACGTCCATATCGTAATATAACCTAACCTAACCCATCTAGACCCTCGCTGGTAATGTTTTACAAAATTCCGGTCGTGTCGGCCCGTACTTTGCCGTGGGGACATTATATACGTCTACAACTTTATATATCCGAACACAAGGGAACCTGACATCTCGGATGTAGTATTTTCCAACATTCCTGGCGGGCCAGCCCCTACTTCCCGGTGGGCACATTATATACGTCCATATCGTAATATAACCTAACCTAACCCATCTAGACCCTCGCTGGTAATGTTTTACAAAATTCCGGTCGTGTCGGCCCGTACTTTGCCGTGGGGACATTATATACGTCTACAACTTTATATATCCGAACCTGAGGGAACCTAACATCTCGGATGTAGTATTTTCCAACATTCCTGGCGGGTCGGCCCCCACTTCTCGGTGGACACATTATATACGTCTATATCGTAATATAACCTAACCTAACCCATCCAGACGGTGGCTGATAATGTTTTACAAAATCCCGGTCGTGTCGACCCGTACTTCTCGGTGGGGACATTATATACGTCTATAAACTTATATATCCGAACCTGAGGGAACCTAACATCTCGGATGTAGTATTTTCCAACGTTCCCGGCGGTCGGCCCCCACTTCTCGGTGGACACATTATATACGTCTATATCGTAATATAACCTAACCTATCCCATCTAGACCCTCGCTGGTAATGTTTTACAAAATTCCGGTCGTGTCGGCCCCTACTTTGCCGTGGGGACATTATATACGTCTATAAGGTTATATATCCTAACCTAAGGGAACCTAACCTCTCGGATGTAGTATTTTCCAACATTCCTGGCGGGTCGGCCCCCACTTCTCGGTGGACACATTATATACGTCTATATCGTAATATAACCTAACCTAACCCATCTAGACCCTCGCTGGTAATGTTTTACAAAATTCCGGTCGTGTCGGCCCGTACTCTGCCGTGGAGACCTTATATACGTCTATAACGTTATATATCCTAACCTAAGGGAACCTAACTTCTCGGATGTAGTATTTCCCAACATTCCTGGCGGGTCGGCCCCTACTTCTCGGAGGGCACATTATATACGCCCATATCGTAATATAACCTAACCTAACCCATCTAGACCGTCGCTGGTAATGTTTTACAAAATTCCGGTCGTGTCGGCCCGTACTTCTCGGTGGGGACTTTATATACGTCTATAACGTTATATATCCTAACACAAGGGAACCTGACATCTCGGATGTAGTATTTTCCAACATTCCTGGCGGGCCAGCCCCTACTTCTCGGTGGGCACATTATATACGTCTATATCGTAATATAACCTAGCCCAACCCATCTAGACCCTCGCTGGTAATGTTTTACAAAATTCCGGTCGTGTCGGCCCGTACTTTGCCGTGGGGACATTATATACGTCTATAACTTTATATATCCGAACCTGAGGGAACCTAACATCTCGGATGTAGTATTTTCCAACTTTCCAGGCGTGACGGCCCCTACTTCTCGGTGGGGACATTATATACGTCTATATCGTAATATAACCTAACCTAACCCATTTTGCCCCTCGGTGATAATGTTTTACAGAATCCCGGCCGTGTCGTCCCGTACGTCTCGGTAGGGACATTGTATGCATCTGTAACGTTATATACCCTAACTTAAGGCAACCTAACATCTCGAATGTAGTATTTTCCAACATTCCTGGCGGGTCCGCCCCACTTCTCGGTGGGAACATTATATACGTCTATATCGTAATATAACCTAACCTAACCCATCTAGACCCTCGCTGGTAATGTTTTACAAAATCCCGGTCGTGTCGGCCCGGACTTCTCGGTGGGGACATTATATACGTCTATAATGTTATATATCCTAACCTAAGGGAACCTAACTTCTCGGATGTAGTATTTTCCAACATTCCTGGCGCGTCGGCACCTACTTCTCGGAGGGCACATTATATACGTCCATATCGTAATATAACCTAACCTAACCCATCTAGACCCTCGCTGGTAATGTTTTACAAAATCCCGGTCTTGTCGGCCCGGACTTCTCGGTGGGGACATTATATACGTCTATAACGTTATATATCCTAACCTAAGGGAAACTAACTTCTCGGATGTAGTATTTTCCAACATTCCTGGCGGGTCGGCCCCTACTTCTCGGTGGGAACATTATATACGTCTATAACGTAATATAACCTAACCTAACCCACCTAGACCCTCGCTGGTAATGTTTCACAGAATCCCGTTCATGTCTTCCCGTACGTCTCGGTGCGGATATTATATACGTCTATAAATTTATATATCCTAACCTAAGGGAACCTAACATCTCGGATGTAGTATTTTCAAACATTCCTGGCGGGTCGGCCCCTACTTCTCGGTGGGCACATTATATACGTCTATATCGTAACATAACCTAACCTAACCCATATAGACCGTCGCTGGTAATGTTTTACAAAATCCCGGTCGTGTCGACCCGTACTTCTCGGTGGGGACTTTATATACGTCTATAACGTTATATATCCGAACACAAGGGAACCTGACATCTCGGATGTAGTATTTTCCAACATTCCTGGCGGGCCAGCCCCTACTTCCCGGTGGGCACATTATATACGTCCATATCGTAATATAACCTAACCTAACCCATCTAGACCCTCGCTGGTAATGTTTTACAAAATTCCGGTCGTGTCGGCCCGTACTTTGCCGTGGGGACATTATATACGTCTACAACTTTATATATCCGAACACAAGGGAACCTGACATCTCGGATGTAGTATTTTCCAACATTCCTGGCGGGCCAGCCCCTACTTCCCGGTGGGCACATTATATACGTCCATATCGTAATACAACCTAACCTAACCCATCTAGACCCTCGCTGGTAATGTTTTACAAAATTCCGGTCGTGTCGGCCCGTACTTTGCCGTGGGGACATTATATACGTCTACAACTTTATATATCCGAACCTGAGGGAACCTAACATCTCGGATGTAGTATTTTCCAACATTCCTGGCGGGTCGGCCCCCACTTCTCGGTGGACACATTATATACGTCTATAACGTAATATAACCTAACCTAACCCACCTAGACCCTCGCTGGTAATGTTTAGCAGAATCCCGTTCATGTCTTCCCGTACGTCTCGGTGCGGATATTATATACGTCTATAAATTTATATATCCTAACCTAAGGGAACCTAACATCTCGGATGTAGTATTTGCAACATTCCTGGCGGGTCGGCCCCTACTTCTCGGTGGGCACATTATATACGTCCATATCGTAATATAACCTAACCTATCCCATCTAGACCCTCGCTGGTAATGTTTTACAAAATTCCGGTCGTTTCGGCCCGTACTTCTCGGTGGGGACATTATATACGTCTATAACGTTATATATCCTAACCTAAGGGAACCTAACTTCTCGGATGTAGTATTTTCCAACATTCCAGGCGTGACGGCCCCTACTTCTCGGTGGGGACATTATATACGTCTATATCGTAATATAACCTAACCTAACCCATCTAGACCCTCGCTGGTAATGTTTTACAAAATCCCTGTCGTGTCGGCCCGGACTTCTCGGTGGGGACATTATATACGTCTATAACGTTATATATCCTAACCTAAGGGAACCTAACTTCTCGGATGTAGTATTTTCCAACATTCCTGGCGCGTCGGCACCTACTTCTCGGAGGGCACATTATATACGTCCATATCGTAATATAACCTAACCTAACCCATCTAGACCCTCGCTGGTAATGTTTTACAAAATTCCGGTCGTGTCGGCCCGTACTTTGCCGTGGGGACATGATATACGTCTATAACTTTATATATCCTAACCTGAGGGAACCTAACATCTCGGATGTAGTATTTTCCAACATTCCTGGCGGGTCGGCCCCCACTTCTCGGTGGACACATTATATACGTCTATATCGTAATATAACCTAACCTAACCCATCTAGACCCTCGCTGGTAATGTTTTACAAAATCCCGGTCGTGTCGGCCCGGACTTCTCGGTGGGGACATTATATACGTCTATAATGTTATATATCCTAACCTAAGGGAACCTAACTTCTCGGATGTAGTATTTTCCAACATTCCTGGCGCGTCGGCACCTACTTCTCGGAGGGCACATTATATACGTCCATATCGTAATATAACCTAACCTAACCCATCTAGACCCTCGCTGGTAATGTTTTACAAAATCCCGGTCTTGTCGGCCCGGACTTCTCGGTGGGGACATTATATACGTCTATAACGTTATATATCCTAACCTAAGGGAAACTAACTTCTCGGATGTAGTATTTTCCAACATTCCTGGCGGGTCGGCCCCTACTTCTCGGTGGGAACATTATATACGTCTATAACGTAATATAACCTAACCTAACCCACCTAGACCCTCGCTGGTAATGTTTCACAGAATCCCGTTCATGTCTTCCCGTACGTCTCGGTGCGGATATTATATACGTCTATAAATTTATATATCCTAACCTAAGGGAACCTAACATCTCGGATGTAGTATTTTCAAACATTCCTGGCGGGTCGGCCCCTACTTCTCGGTGTGCACATTATATACGTCTATATCGTAACATAACCTAACCTAACCCATATAGACCGTCGCTGGTAATGTTTTACAAAATCCCGGTCGTGTCGACCCGTACTTCTCGGTGGGGTCTTTATATACGTCTATAACGTTATATATCCGAACACAAGGGAACCTGACATCTCGGATGTAGTATTTTCCAACATTCCTGGCGGGCCAGCCCCTACTTCCCGGTGGGCACATTATATACGTCCATATCGTAATATAACCTAACCTAACCCATCTAGACCCTCGCTGGTAATGTTTTACAAAATTCCGGTCGTGTCGGCCCGTACTTTGCCGTGGGGACATTATATACGTCTACAACTTTATATATCCGAACACAAGGGAACCTGACATCTCGGATGTAGTATTTTCCAACATTCCTGGCGGGCCAGCCCCTACTTCCCGGTGGGCACATTATATACGTCCATATCGTAATACAACCTAACCTAACCCATCTAGACCCTCGCTGGTAATGTTTTACAAAATTCCGGTCGTGTCGGCCCGTACTTTGCCGTGGGGACATTATATACGTCTACAACTTTATATATCCGAACCTGAGGGAACCTAACATCTCGGATGTAGTATTTTCCAACATTCCTGGCGGGTCGGCCCCCACTTCTCGGTGGACACATTATATACGTCTATAACGTAATATAACCTAACCTAACCCACCTAGACCCTCGCTGGTAATGTTTAGCAGAATCCCGTTCATGTCTTCCCGTACGTCTCGGTGCGGATATTATATACGTCTATAAATTTATATATCCTAACCTAAGGGAACCTAACATCTCGGATGTAGTATTTGCAACATTCCTGGCGGGTCGGCCCCTACTTCTCGGTGGGCACATTATATACGTCCATATCGTAATATAACCTAACCTATCCCATCTAGACCCTCGCTGGTAATGTTTTACAAAATTCCGGTCGTTTCGGCCCGTACTTCTCGGTGGGGACATTATATACGTCTATAACGTTATATATCCTAACCTAAGGGAACCTAACTTCTCGGATGTAGTATTTTCCAACATTCCAGGCGTGACGGCCCCTACTTCTCGGTGGGGACATTATATACGTCTATATCGTAATATAACCTAACCTAACCCATCTAGACCCTCGCTGGTAATGTTTTACAAAATCCCTGTCGTGTCGGCCCGGACTTCTCGGTGGGGACATTATATACGTCTATAAAGTTATATATCCTAACCTAAGGGAACCTAACTTCTCGGATGTAGTATTTTCCAACATTCCTGGCGCGTCGGCACCTACTTCTCGGAGGGCACATTATATACGTCCATATCGTAATATAACCTAACCTAACCCATCTAGACCCTCGCTGGTAATGTTTTACAAAATTCCGGTCGTGTCGGCCCGTACTTTGCCGTGGGGACATGATATACGTCTATAACTTTATATATCCTAACCTGAGGGAACCTAACATCTCGGATGTAGTATTTTCCAACATTCCTGGCGGGTCGGCCCCCACTTCTCGGTGGACACATTATATACGTCTATATCGTAATATAACCTAACCTAACCCATCTAGACCCTCGCTGGTAATGTTTTACAAAATCCCGGTCGTGTCGGCCCGGACTTCTCGGTGGGGACATTATATACGTCTATAATGTTATATATCCTAACCTAAGGGAACCTAACTTCTCGGATGTAGTATTTTCCAACATTCCTGGCGCGTCGGCACCTACTTCTCGGAGGGCACATTATATACGTCCATATCGTAATATAACCTAACCTAACCCATCTAGACCCTCGCTGGTAATGTTTTACAAAATCCCGGTCTTGTCGGCCCGGACTTCTCGGTGGGGACATTATATACGTCTATAACGTTATATATCCTAACCTAAGGGAAACTAACTTCTCGGATGTAGTATTTTCCAACATTCCTGGCGGGTCGGCCCCTACTTCTCGGTGGGAACATTATATACGTCTATAACGTAATATAACCTAACCTAACCCACCTAGACCCTCGCTGGTAATGTTTCACATAATCCCGTTCATGTCTTCCCGTACGTCTCGGTGCGGATATTATATACGTCTATAAATTTATATATCCTAACCTAAGGGAACCTAACATCTCGGATGTAGTATTTTCAAACATTCCTGGCGGGTCGGCCCCTACTTCTCGGTGGGCACATTATATACGTCTATATCGTAACATAACCTAACCTAACCCATATAGACCGTCGCTGGTAATGTTTTACAAAATCCCGGTCGTGTCGACCCGTACTTCTCGGTGGGGACTTTATATACGTCTATAACGTTATATATCCGAACACAAGGGAACCTGACATCTCGGATGTAGTATTTTCCAACATTCCTGGCGGGCCAGCCCCTACTTCCCGGTGGGCACATTATATACGTCCATATCGTAATATAACCTAACCTAACCCATCTAGACCCTCGCTGGTAATGTTTTACAAAATTCCGGTCGTGTCGGCCCGTACTTTGCCGTGGGGACATTATATACGTCTACAACTTTATATATCCGAACACAAGGGAACCTGACATCTCGGATGTAGTATTTTCCAACATTCCTGGCGGGCCAGCCCCTACTTCCCGGTGGGCACATTATATACGTCCATATCGTAATATAACCTAACCTAACCCATCTAGACCCTCGCTGGTAATGTTTTACAAAATTCCGGTCGTGTCGGCCCGTACTTTGCCGTGGGGACATTATATACGTCTACAACTTTATATATCCGAACCTGAGGGAACCTAACATCTCGGATGTAGTATTTTCCAACATTCCTGGCGGGTCGGCCCCCACTTCTCGGTGGACACATTATATACGTCTATAACGTAATATAACCTAACCTAACCCACCTAGACCCTCGCTGGTAATGTTTAGCAGAATCCCGTTCATGTCTTCCCGTACGTCTCGGTGCGGATATTATATACGTCTATAAATTTATATATCCTAACCTAAGGGAACCTAACATCTCGGATGTAGTATTTGCAACATTCCTGGCGGGTCGGCCCCTACTTCTCGGTGGGCACATTATATACGTCCATATCGTAATATAACCTAACCTATCCCATCTAGACCCTCGCTGGTAATGTTTTACAAAATTCCGGTCGTTTCGGCCCGTACTTCTCGGTGGGGACATTATATACGTCTATAACGTTATATATCCTAACCTAAGGGAACCTAACTTCTCGGATGTAGTATTTTCCAACATTCCAGGCGTGACGGCCCCTACTTCTCGGTGGGGACATTATATACGTCTATATCGTAATATAACCTAACCTAACCCATCTAGACCCTCGCTGGTAATGTTTTACAAAATCCCTGTCGTGTCGGCCCGGACTTCTCGGTGGGGACATTATATACGTCTATAACGTTATATATCCTAACCTAAGGGAACCTAACTTCTCGGATGTAGTATTTTCCAACATTCCTGGCGCGTCGGCACCTACTTCTCGGAGGGCACATTATATACGTCCATATCGTAATATAACCTAACCTAACCCATCTAGACCCTCGCTGGTAATGTTTTACAAAATTCCGGTCGTGTCGGCCCGTACTTTGCCGTGGGGACATGATATACGTCTATAACTTTATATATCCTAACCTGAGGGAACCTAACATCTCGGATGTAGTATTTTCCAACATTCCTGGCGGGTCGGCCCCCACTTCTCGGTGGACACATTATATACGTCTATATCGTAATATAACCTAACCTAACCCATCTAGACCCTCGCTGGTAATGTTTTACAAAATTCCGGTCGTGTCGGCCCGTACTCTGCCGTGGAGACCTTATATACGTCTATAACGTTATATATCCTAACCTAAGGGAACCTAACTTCTCGGATGTAGTATTTCCCAACATTCCTGGCGGGTCGGCCCCTACTTCTCGGAGGGCACATTATATACGCCCATATCGTAATATAACCTAACCTAACCCATCTAGACCGTCGCTGGTAATGTTTTACAAAATTCCGGTCGTGTCGGCCCGTACTTCTCGGTGGGGACTTTATATACGTCTATAACGTTATATATCCGAACACAAGGGAACCTGACATCTCGGATGTAGTATTTTCCAACATTCCTGGCGGGCCAGCCCCTACTTCTCGGTGGGCACATTATATACGTCTATATCGTAATATAACCTAGCCTAACCCATCTAGACCCTCGCTGGTAATGTTTTACAAAATTCCGGTCGTGTCGGCCCGTACTTTGCCGTGGGGACATTATATACGTCTATAACTTTATATATCCGAACCTGAGGGAACCTAACATCTCGGATGTAGTATTTTCCAACTTTCCAGGCGTGACGGCCCCTACTTCTCGGTGGGGACATTATATACGTCTATATCGTAATATAACCTAACCTAACCCATTTTGCCCCTCGGTGATAATGTTTTACAGAATCCCGGCCGTGTCGTCCCGTACGTCTCGGTAGGGACATTGTATGCATCTGTAACGTTATATACCCTAACTTAAGGCAACCTAACATCTCGAATGTAGTATTTCACAACATTCCTGGCGGGTCCGCCCCACTTCTCGGTGGGTACATTATATACGTCTATATCGTAATATAACCTAACCTAACCCATCTAGACCCTCGCTGGTAATGTTTCACAGAATCCCGTTCATGTCTTCCCGTACGTCTCGGTGCGGATATTATATACGTCTATAAATTTATATATCCTAACCTAAGGGAACCTAACATCTCGGATGTAGTATTTTCAAACATTCCTGGCGGGTCGGCCCCTACTTCTCGGTGGGCACATTATATACGTCTATATCGTAACATAACCTAACCTAACCCATATAGACCGTCGCTGGTAATGTTTTACAAAATCCCGGTCGTGTCGACCAGTACTTCTCGGTGGGGACTTTATATACGTCTATAACGTTATATATCCGAACACAAGGGAACCTGACATCTCGGATGTAGTATTTTCCAACATTCCTGGCGGGCCAGCCCCTACTTCCCGGTGGGCACATTATATACGTCCATATCGTAATATAACCTAACCTAACCCATCTAGACCCTCGCTGGTAATGTTTTACAAAATTCCGGTCGTGTCGGCCCGTACTTTGCCGTGGGGACATTATATACGTCTACAACTTTATATATCCGAACACAAGGGAACCTGACATCTCGGATGTAGTATTTTCCAACATTCCTGGCGGGCCAGCCCCTACTTCCCGGTGGGCACATTATATACGTCCATATCGTAATATAACCTAACCTAACCCATCTAGACCCTCGCTGGTAATGTTTTACAAAATTCCGGTCGTGTCGGCCCGTACTTTGCCGTGGGGACATTATATACGTCTACAACTTTATATATCCGAACCTGAGGGAACCTAACAACTCGGATGTAGTATTTTCCAACATTCCTGGCGGGTCGGCCCCCACTTCTCGGTGGACACATTATATACGTCTATATCGTAATATAACCTAACCTAACCCATCCAGACGGTGGCTGATAATGTTTTACAAAATCCCGGTCGTGTCGACCCGTACTTCTCGGTGGGGACATTATATACGTCTATAAACTTATATATCCGAACCTGAGGGAACCTAACATCTCGGATGTAGTATTTTCCAACGTTCCTGGCGGTCGGCCCCCACTTCTCGGTGGACACATTATATACGTCTATATCGTAATATAACCTAACCTATCCCATCTAGACCCTCGCTGGTAATGTTTTACAAAATTCCGGTCGTGTCGGCCCGTACTCTGCCGTGGAGACATTATATACGTCTATAACGTTATATATCCTAACCTAAGGGAACCTTACTTCTCGGATGTAGTATTTCCCAACATTCCTGGCGGGTCGGCCCCTACTTCTCGGAGGGCACATTATATACGCCCATATCGTAATATAACCTAACCTAACCCATCTAGACCGTCGCTGGTAATGTTTTACAAAATTCCGGTCGTGTCGGCCCGTACTTCTCGGTGGGGACTTTATATACGTCTATAACGTTATATATCCGAACACAAGGGAACCTGACATCTCGGATGTAGTATTTTCCAACATTCCTGGCGGGCCAGCCCCTACTTCTCGGTGGGCACATTATATACGTCTATATCGTAATATAACCTAACCTAACCCACCTAGACCCTCGCTGGTAATGTTTCACAGAATCCCGTTCATGTCTTCCCGTACGTCTCGGTGCGGATATTATATACGTCTATAAATTTATATATCCTAACCTAAAGGAACCTAACATCTCGGATGTAGAATTTTCCAACATTCCTGGCGGGTCGGCCCCCACTTCTCGGTGGACACATTATATACGTCTATATCGTAATATAACCTAACCTAACCCATCTAGACGGTGGCTGGTAATGTTTTACAAAATCCTGGTCGTGTCGACCCGTACTTCTCGGTGGGGACATTATATACGCCTATAAACTTATATATCCGAACCTGAGGGAACCTAACATCTCGGATGTAGTATTTTCCAACGTTCCTGTCGGGTCGGCCCCCACTTCTCGGTGGACACATTATATACGTCTATATCGTAATATAACCTAACCTATCCCATCTAGACCCACGCTGGTAATGTTTTACAAAATCCCGGTCGTGTCGGCCCGTACTTCTCGGTGGGGACATTATATACGTCTATAACGTTATATATCCTAACCTAAGGGAACCTAACTTCTCGGATATAGTATTTTCCAACATTCCTGGCGGGTCGGCCCCTACTTCTCGGAGGGCACATTATATACGTCCATATCGTAATATAACCTAACCTAACCCATCTAGACCGTCGCTGGTAATGTTTTACAAAATTCCGGTCGTGTCGGCCCGTACTCTGCCGTGGAGACATTATATACGTCTATAACGTTATATATCCTAACCTAAGGGAACCTAACATCTCGGATGTAGTATTTTCCAACATTTCTGTCGGGTCGGCCCCTACTTCTCGGTGGGAACATTATATACGTCTATAACGTAATATAACCTAACCTAACCCACCTAGACCCTCGCTGGTAATGTTTAGCAGAATCCCGTTCATGTCTTCCCGTACGTCTCGGTGCGGATATTATATACGTCTATAAATTTATATATCCTAACCTAAGGGAACCTAACATCTCGGATGTAGTATTTGCAACATTCCTGGCGGGTCGGCCCCTACTTCTCGGTGGGCACATTATATACGTCCATATCGTAATATAACCTAACCTATCCCATCTAAACCCTCGCTGGTAATGTTTTACAAAATTCCGGTCGTTTCGGCCCGTACTTCTCGGTGGGGACATTATATACGTCTATAACGTTATATATCCTAACCTAAGGGAACCTAACTTCTCGGATGTAGTATTTTCCAACATTCCAGGCGTGACGGCCCCTACTTCTCGGTGGGGACATTATATACGTCTATATCGTAATATAACCTAACCTAACCCATCTAGACCCTCGCTGGTAATGTTTTACAAAATCCCTGTCGTGTCGGCCCGGACTTCTCGGTGGGGACATTATATACGTCTATAACGTTATATATCCTAACCTAAGGGAACCTAACTTCTCGGATGTAGTATTTTCCAACATTCCTGGCGCGTCGGCACCTACTTCTCGGAGGGCACATTATATACGTCCATATCGTAATATAACCTAACCTAACCCATCTAGACCCTCGCTGGTAATGTTTTACAAAATTCCGGTCGTGTCGGCCCGTACTTTGCCGTGGGGACATGATATACGTCTATAACTTTATATATCCTAACCTGAGGGAACCTAACATCTCGGATGTAGTATTTTCCAACATTCCTGGCGGGTCGGCCCCCACTTCTCGGTGGACACATTATATACGTCTATATCGTAATATAACCTAACCTAACCCATCTAGACCCTCGCTGGTAATGTTTTACAAAATTCCGGTCGTGTCGGCCCGTACTCTGCCGTGGAGACCTTATATACGTCTATAACGTTATATATCCTAACCTAAGGGAACCTAACTTCTCGGATGTAGTATTTCCCAACATTCCTGGCGGGTCGGCCCCTACTTCTCGGAGGGCACATTATATACGCCCATATCGTAATATAACCTAACCTAACCCATCTAGACCGTCGCTGGTAATGTTTTACAAAATTCCGGTCGTGTCGGCCCGTACTTCTCGGTGGGGACTTTATATACGTCTATAACGTTATATATCCGAACACAAGGGAACCTGACATCTCGGATGTAGTATTTTCCAACATTCCTGGCGGGCCAGCCCCTACTTCTCGGTGGGCACATTATATACGTCTATATCGTAATATAACCTAGCCTAACCCATCTAGACCCTCGCTGGTAATGTTTTACAAAATTCCGGTCGTGTCGGCCCGTACTTTGCCGTGGGGACATTATATACGTCTATAACGTTATATATCCTAACCTAAGGGAAACTAACTTCTCGGATGTAGTATTTTCCAACAGTCCTGGCGGGTCGGCCCCTACTTCTCGGTGGGAACATTATATACGTCTATAACGTAATATAACCTAACCTAACCCACCTAGACCCTCGCTGGTAATGTTTCACAGAATCCCGTTCATGTCTTCCCGTACGTCTCGGTGCGGATATTATATACGTCTATAAATTTATATATCCTAACCTAAGGGAACCTAACATCTCGGATGTAGTATTTTCAAACATTCCTGGCGGGTCGGCCCCTACTTCTCGGTGGGCACATTATATACGTCTATATCGTAACATAACCTAACCTAACCCATCTAGACCGTCGCTGGTAATGTTTTACAAAATCCCGGTCGTGTCGACCCGTACTTCTCGGTGGGGACTTTATATACGTCTATAACGTTATATATCCGAACACAAGGGAACCTGACATCTCGGATGTAGTATTTTCCAACATTCCTGGCGGGCCAGCCCCTCTTCCCGGTGGGCACATTATATACGTCCATATCGTAATATAACCTAACCTAACCCATCTAGACCCTCGCTGGTAATGTTTTACAAAATTCCGGTCGTGTCGGCCCGTACTTTGCCGTGGGGACATTATATACGTCTACAACTTTATATATCCGAACACAAGGGAACCTGACATCTCGGATGTAGTATTTTCCAACATTCCTGGCGGGCCAGCCCCTACTTCCCGGTGGGCACATTATATACGTCCATATCGTAATATAACCTAACCTAACCCATCTAGACCCTCGCTGGTAATGTTTTACAAAATTCCGGTCGTGTCGGCCCGTACTTTGCCGTGGGGACATTATATACGTCTACAACTTTATATATCCGAACCTGAGGGAACCTAACTTCTCGGATGTAGTATTTTCCAACATTCCTGGCGGGTCGGCCCCTACTTCTCGGTGGGAACATTATATACGTCTATAACGTAATATAACCTAACCTAACCCACCTAGACCCTCGCTGGTAATGTTTCACAGAATCCCGTTCATGTCTTCCCGTACGTCTCGGTGCGGATATTATATACGTCTATAGATTTATATATCCTAACCTAAGGGAACCTAACATCTCGGATGTAGTATTTTCAAACATTCCTGGCGGGTCGGCCCCTACTTCTCGGTGGGCACATTATATACGTCTATATCGTAACATAACCTAACCTAACCCATCTAGACCGTCGCTGGTAATGTTTTACAAAATCCCGGTCGTGTCGACCCGTACTTCTCGGTGGGGACTTTATATACGTCTATAACGTTATATGTCCGAACACAAGGGAACCTAACATCTCGGATGTAGTATTTTCCAACATTTCTGGCGGGTCGGCCCCTACTTCTCGGTGGGAACATTATATACGTCTATAACGTAATATAACCTAACCTAACCCACCTAGACCCTCGCTGGTAATGTTTCACAGAATCCCGTTCATGTCTTCCCGTACGTCTCGGTGCGGATATTATATACGTCTATAAATTTATATATCCTAACCTAAAGGAACCTAACATCTCGGATGTAGAATTTTCCAACATTCCTGGCGGGTCGGCCCCCACTTCTCGGTGGACACATTATATACGTCTATATCGTAATATAACCTAACCTAACCCATCTAGACGGTGGCTGGTAATGTTTTACAAAATTCCGGTCGTGTCGGCCCGTACTTTGCCGTGGGGACATTATATACGTCTACAACTTTATATATCCGAACCTGAGGGAACCTAACATCTCGGATGTAGTATTTTCCAACATTCCTGGCGGGTCGGCCCCTACTTCTCGGAGGGCACATTATATACTTCCATATCGTAATATAACCTAACCTAACCCATCTAGACCCTCGCTGGTAATGTTTTACAAAATTCCGGTCGTGTCGGCCCGTACTCTGCCGTGGAGACATTATATACGTCTATAACGTTATATATCCTAACCTAAGGGAACCCAACATCTCGGATGTAGTATTTTCCAACATTTCTGGCGGGTCGGCCCCTACTTCTCGGTGTGAACATTATATACGTCTATAACGTAATATAACCTAACCTAACCCACCTAGACCCTCGCTGGTAATGTTTCACAGAATCCCGTTCATGTCTTCCCGTACGTCTCGGTGCGGATATTATATACGTCTATAAATTTATATATCCTAACCTAAAGGAACCTAACATCTCGGATGTAGAATTTTCCAACATTCCTGGCGGGTCGGCCCCCACTTCTCGGTGGACACATTATATACGTCTATATCGTAATATAACCTAACCTAACCCATCTAGACGGTGGCTGGTAATGTTTTACAAAATCCCGGTCGTGTCGACCCGTACTTCTCGGTGGGGACATTATATACGCCTATAAACTTATATATCCGAACCTGAGGGAACCTAACATCTCGGATGTAGTATTTTCCAACGTTCCTGGCGGGTCGGCCCCCATTTCTCGGTGGACACATTATATACGTCTATATCGTAATATAACCTAACCTATCCCATCTAGACCCTCGCTGGTAATGTTTTACAAAATCCCGGTCGTGTCGGCCCGTACTTCTCGGTGGGGACATTATATACGTCTATAACGTTATATATCCTAACCTAAGGGAACCTAACTTCTCGGATATAGTATTTTCCAACATTCCTGGCGGGTCGGCCCCTACTTCTCGGAGGGCACATTATATACGTCCATATCGTAATATAACCTAACCTAACCCATCTAGACCGTCGCTGGTAATGTTTTACAAAATTCCGGTCGTGTCGGCCCGTACTTCTCGGTGGGGACTTTATATACGTCTATAACATTATATATCCGAACCTGAGGGAACCTAACATCTCGGATGTAGTATTTTCCAACTTTCCAGGCGTGACGGCCCCTACTTCTCGGTGGGGACATTATATACGTCTATATCGTAATATAACCTAACCTATCCCATCTAGACCCTCGCTGGTAATGTTTTACAAAATCCCGGTCGTGTCGGCCCGTACTTCTCGGTGGGGACATTATATACGTCTATAACGTTATATATCCTAACCTATGGGAACCTAACATCTCGGATGTAGTATTTTCCAACATTCCTGGCGGGCCAGCCCCTACTTCCCGGTGGGCACATTATATACGTCCATATCGTAATATAACCTAACCTAACCCATCTAGACCCTCGCTGGTAATGTTTTACAAAATTCCGGTCGTGTCGGCCCGTACTTTGCCGTGGGGACATTATATACGTCTACAACTTTATATATCCGAACCTGAGGGAACCTAACATCTCGGATGTAGTATTTTCCAACATTCCTGGCGGGTCGGCCCCTACTTCTCGGAGGGCACATTATATACTTCCATATCGTAATATAACCTAACCTAACCCATCTAGACCCTCGCTGGTAATGTTTTACAAAATTCCGGTCGTGTCGGCCCGTACTCTGCCGTGGAGACATTATATACGTCTATAACGTTATATATCCTAACCTAAGGGAACCTAACATCTCGGATGTAGTATTTTCCAACATTTCTGGCGGGTCGGCCCCTACTTCTCGGTGTGAACATTATATACGTCTATAACGTAATATAACCTAACCTAACCCACCTAGACCCTCGCTGGTAATGTTTCACAGAATCCCGTTCATGTCTTCCCGTACGTCTCGGTGCGGATATTATATACGTCTATAAATTTATATATCCTAACCTAAAGGAACCTAACATCTCGAATGTAGAATTTTCCAACATTCCTGGCGGGTCGGCCCCCACTTCTCGGTGGACACATTATATACGTCTATATCGTAATATAACCTAACCTAACCCATCTAGACGGTGGCTGGTAATGTTTTACAAAATCCCGGTCGTGTCGACCCGTACTTCTCGGTGGGGACATTATATACGCCTATAAACTTATATATCCGAACCTGAGGGAACCTAACATCTCGGATGTAGTATTTTCCAACGTTCCTGGCGGGTCGGCCCCCATTTCTCGGTGGACACATTATATACGTCTATATCGTAATATAACCTAACCTATCCCATCTAGACCCTCGCTGGTAATGTTTTACAAAATCCCGGTCGTGTCGGCCCGTACTTCTCGGTGGGGACATTATATACGTCTATAACGTTATATATCCTAACCTAAGGGAACCTAACTTCTCGGATATAGTATTTTCCAACATTCCTGGCGGGTCGGCCCCTACTTCTCGGAGGGCACATTATATACGTCCATATCGTAATATAACCTAACCTAACCCATCTAGACCGTCGCTGGTAATGTTTTACAAAATTCCGGTCGTGTCGGCCCGTACTTCTCGGTGGGGACTTTATATACGTCTATAACATTATATATCCGAACCTGAGGGAACCTAACATCTCGGATGTAGTATTTTCCAACTTTCCAGGCGTGACGGCCCCTACTTCTCGGTGGGGACATTATATACGTCTATATCGTAATATAACCTAACCTATCCCATCTAGACCCTCGCTGGTAATGTTTTACAAAATCCCGGTCGTGTCGGCCCGTACTTCTCGGTGGGGACATTATATACGTCTATAACGTTATATATCCTAACCTAAGGGAACCTAACATCTCGGATGTAGTATTTTCCAACATTCCTGGCGGGCCGGCCCATACTTCTCGGTGGGCACATTATATACGTCCACATCGTAATATAACCTAACCTATCCCATCTAGACCCTCGCTGGTAATGTTTTACAAAATTCCGGTCGTGTCGGCCCGTACTCTGCCGTGGAGACATTATATACGTCTATAACGTTATATATCCTAACCTAAGGGAACCTAACATCTCGGATGTAGTATTTTCCAACATTTCTGGCGGGTCGGCCCCTACTTCTCGGTGGGAACATTATATACGTCTATAACGTAATATAACCTAACCTAACCCACCTAGACCCTCGCTGGTAATGTTTCACAGAATCCCGTTCATGTCTTCCCGTACGTCTCGGTGCGGATATTATATACGTCTATAAATTTATATATCCTAACCTAAGGGAACCTAACATCTCGGATGTAGTATTTTCAAACATTCCTGGCGGGTCGGCCCCTACTTCTCGGTGGGCACATTATATACGTCTATATCGTAACATAACCTAACCTAACCCATCTAGACCGTCGCTGGTAATGTTTTACAAAATCCCGGTCGTGTCGACCCGTACTTCTCGGTGGGGACTTTATATACGTCTATAACGTTATATATCCGAACACAAGGGAACCTGACATCTCGGATGTAGTATTTTCCAACATTCCTGGCGGGCCAGCCCCTACTTCCCGGTGGGCACATTATATACGTCCATATCGTAATATAACCTAACCTAACCCATCTAGACCCTCGCTGGTAATGTTTTACAAAATTCCGGTCGTGTCGGCCCGTACTTTGCCGTGGGGACATTATATACGTCTACGACTTTATATATCCGAACCTGAGGGAACCTAACATCTCGGATGTAGTATTTTCCAACATTCCTGGCGGGTCGGCCAATACTTCTCGGAGGGCACATTATATACTTCCATATCGTAATATAACCTAACCTAACCCATCTAGACCCTCGCTGGTAATGTTTTACAAAATTCCGGGCGTGTCGGCCCGTACTCTGCCGTGGAGACATTATATACGTCTATAACGTTATATATCCTAACCTAAGGGAACCTAACATCTCGGATGTAGTATTTTCCAACATTTCTGGCGGGTCGGCCCCTACTTCTCGGTGGGAACATTATATACGTCTATAACGTAATATAACCTAACCTAACCCACCTAGACCCTCGCTGGTAATGTTTCACAGAATCCCGTTCATGTCTTCCCGTACGTCTCGGTGCGGATATTATATACGTCTATAAATTTATATATCCTAACCTAAAGGAACCTAACATCTCGGATGTAGAATTTTCCAACATTCCTGGCGGGTCGGCCCCCACTTCTCGGTGGACACATTATATACGTCTATATCGTAATATAACCTAACCTAACCCATCTAGACGGTGGCTGGTAATGTTTTACAAAATCCCGGTCGTGTCGACCCGTACTTCTCGGTGGGGACATTATATACGTCTATAAACTTATATATCCGAACCTGAGGGAACCTAACATCTCGGATGTAGTATTTTCCAACGTTCCTGGCGGTCGGCCCCCACTTCTCGGTGGACACATTATATACGTCTATATCGTAATATAACCTAACCTATCCCATCTAGACCCTCGCTGGTAATGTTTTACAAAATTCCGGTCGTGTCGGCCCCTACTTTGCCGTGGGGACATTATATACGTCTATAAGGTTATATATCCTAACCTAAGGGAACCTAACCTCTCGGATGTAGTATTTTCCAACATTCCTGGCGGACCGGCCCATACTTCTCGGTGGGCACATTATATACGTCCATATCGTAATATAACCTAACCTATCCCATCTAGACCCTCGCTGGTAATGTTTTACAAAATTCCCGTCGTGTCGGCCCGTACTCTGCCGTGGAGACCTTATATACGTCTATAACGTTATATATCCTAACCTAAGGGAACCTAACATCTCGGATGTAGTATTTTCCAAAATTCCTGGCGGGTCGGCCAATACTTCTCGGAGGGCACATTATATACTTCCATATCGTAATATAACCTAACCTAACCCATCTAGACCCTCGCTGGTAATGTTTTACAAAATTCCGGGCGTGTCGGCCCGTACTCTGCCGTGGAGACATTATATACGTCTATAACGTTATATATCCTAACCTAAGGGAACCTAACATCTCGGATGTAGTATTTTCCAACTTTCCAGGCGTGACGGCCCCTACTTCTCGGTGGGGACATTATATACGTCTATATCGTAATATAACCTAACCTAACTCATTTTGCCCCTCGGTGATAATGTTTTACAAAATCCCGGTCGTGTCGGCCCGTACTTCTCGGTGGGGACATTATATACGTCTATAACGTTATATATCCTAACCTAAGGGAACCTGACATATCGGATGTAGTATTTCACGACATTCCTGGCGGTACGGCGCCAATTCTCGGTGGGATCATTATATACGTCTATAACGTAATATAACCTAACATAACCCACCTAGACCCTCGCTGGTAATGTTTCACACAATCCCGTTCATGTCTTCCCGTACGTCTCGGTGCGGATATTATATACGTCTATAAGGTTATATATCCTAACCTATGGGAACCTAACATCTCGGATGTAGTATTTTCCAACATTCCTGGCGGGTCGGCCCCTACTTCTCGGAGGGCACATTATATACGTCCATACCGTAATATAACCTAACCTAACCCATCTAGACCCTCGCTGGTAATGCTTTACAAAATTCCGGTCGTGTCGGCCCGTACTCTGCCGTGGAGACATTATATACGTCTATAACGTTATATATCCTAACCTAAGGGAACCTAACATCTCGGATGTAGTATTTTCCAACATTTCTGTCGGGTCGGCCCCTACTTCTCGGTGGGAACATTATATACGTCTATAACGTAATATAACCTAACCTAACCCACCTAGACCCTCGCTGGTAATGTTCCACAGAATCCCGTTCATGTCTTCCCGTACGTCTCGGTGCGGATATTATATACGTCTATAAATTTATATATCCTAACCTAAGGGAACCTAACATCTCGGATGTAGTATTTTCCAACATTCCTGGCGGGTCGGCCCCTACTTCTCGGTGGGCACATTATATACGTCTATATCGTAACATAACCTAACCTAACCCATCTAGACCGTCGCTGGGAATGTTTTACAAAATCCCGGTCGTGTCGACCCTTACTTCTCGGTGGGGACTTTATATACGTCTATAACGTTATATATCCGAACACAAGGGAACCTGACATCTCGGATGTACTATTCTCCAACATTCCTGGCGGGCCAGCCCCTACTTCCCGGTGGGCACATTATATACGTCCATATCGTAATATAACCTAACCTAACCCATCTAGACCCTCGCTGGTAATGTTTTACATAATTCCGGTCGTGTCGGCCCGTACTTTGCCGTGGGGACATTATATACGTCTACAACTTTACATATCCGAACCTGAGGGAACCTAACATCTCGGATGTAGTATTTTCCAACATTCCTGGCGGGTCGGCCCCCACTTCTCGGTGGACACATTATATACGTCTATATCGTAATATAACCTAACCTAACCCATCCAGACGGTGGCTGGTAATGTTTTACAAAATCCCGGTCGTGTCGACCCGTACTTCTCGGTGGGGACATTATATGCGTCTATAAACTTATATATCCGAACCTGAGGGAACCTAACATCTCGGATGTAGTATTTTTCAACGTTCCTGGCGGTCGGCCCCCACTTCTCGGTGGACACATTATATACGTCTATATCGTAATATAACCTAACCTATCCCATCTAGACCCTCGCTGGTAATGTTTTACAAAATTCCGGTCGTGTCGGCCCCTACTTTGCCGTGGGGACATTATATACGTCTATAAGGTTATATATCCTAACCTAAGGGAACCTAACCTCTCGGATGTAGTATTTTCCAACATTCCTGGCGGGCCGGCCCATACTTCTCGGTGGGCACATTATATACGTCCATATCGTAATATAACCTAACCTATCCCATCTAGACCCTCGCTGGTAATGTTTT
This sequence comes from Xylocopa violacea, assembly GCA_963969225.1. Lineage (NCBI taxonomy): Eukaryota > Metazoa > Arthropoda > Insecta > Hymenoptera > Apidae > Xylocopa > Xylocopa violacea. Next base: position 32,934 of record CAXAJV010000531.1, on the reverse strand, counting down.
ACAAAATTCCGGTCGTGTCGGCCCGTACTCTGCCGTGGAGACCTTATATACGTCTATAACGTTATATATCCTAACCTAAGGGAACCTAACATCTCGGATGTAGTATTTTCCAACATTTCTGGCGGGTCGGCCCCTACTTCTCGGTGGGAACATTATATACGTCTATAACGTAATATAACCTAACCTAACCCACCTAGACCCTCGCTGGTAATGCTTCACAGAATCCCGTTCATGTCTTCCCGTACGTCTCGGTGCGGATATTATATACGTCTATAAATTTATATATCCTAACCTAAGGGAACCTAACATCTCGGATGTAGTATTTTCAAACATTCCTGGCGGGTCGGCCCCTACTTCTCGGTGGGCACATTATATACGTCTATATCGTAACATAACCTAACCTAACCCATCTAGACCGTCGCTGGTAATGTTTTACAAAATCCCGGTCGTGTCGACCCGTACTTCTCGGTGGGGACTTTATATACGTCTATAACGTTATATATCCGAACACAAGGGAACCTGACATCTCGGATGTAGTATTTTCCAACATTCCTGGCGGGCCAGCCCCTACTTCCCGGTGGGCACATTATATACGTCCATATCGTAATATAACCTAACCTAACCCATCTAGACCCTCGCTGGTAATGTTTTACAAAATTCCGGTCGTGTCGGCCCGTACTTTGCCGTGGGGACATTATATACGTCTACGACTTTATATATCCGAACCTGAGGGAACCTAACATCTCGGATGTAGTATTTTCCAACATTCCTGGCGGGTCGGCCAATACTTCTCGGAGGGCACATTATATACTTCCATATCGTAATATAACCTAACCTAACCCATCTAGACCCTCGCTGGTAATGTTTTACAAAATTCCGGGCGTGTCGGCCCGTACTCTGCCGTGGAGACATTATATACGTCTATAACGTTATATATCCTAACCTAAGGGAACCTAACATCTCGGATGTAGTATTTTCCAACATTTCTGGCGGGTCGGCCCCTACTTCTCGGTGGGAACATTATATACGTCTATAACGTAATATAACCTAACCTAACCCACCTAGACCCTCGCTGGTAATGTTTCACAGAATCCCGTTCATGTCTTCCCGTACGTCTCGGTGCGGATATTATATACGTCTATAAATTTATATATCCTAACCTAAAGGAACCTAACATCTCGGATGTAGAATTTTCCAACATTCCTGGCGGGTCGGCCCCCACTTCTCGGTGGACACATTATATACGTCTATATCGTAATATAACCTAACCTAACCCATCTAGACGGTGGCTGGTAATGTTTTACAAAATCCCGGTCGTGTCGACCCGTACTTCTCGGTGGGGACATTATATACGTCTATAAACTTATATATCCGAACCTGAGGGAACCTAACATCTCGGATGTAGTATTTTCCAACGTTCCTGGCGGTCGGCCCCCACTTCTCGGTGGACACATTATATACGTCTATATCGTAATATAACGTAACCTATCCCATCTAGACCCTCGCTGGTAATGTTTTACAAAATTCCGGTCGTGTCGGCCCCTACTTTGCCGTGGGGACATTATATACGTCTATAAGGTTATATATCCTAACCTAAGGGAACCTAACCTCTCGGATGTAGTATTTTCCAACATTCCTGGCGGACCGGCCCATACTTCTCGGTGGGCACATTATATACGTCCATATCGTAATATAACCTAACCTATCCCATCTAGACCCTCGCTGGTAATGTTTTACAAAATTCCCGTCGTGTCGGCCCGTACTCTGCCGTGGAGACCTTATATACGTCTATAACGTTATATATCCTAACCTAAGGGAACCTAACATCTCGGATGTAGTATTTTCCAAAATTCCTGGCGGGTCGGCCAATACTTCTCGGAGGGCACATTATATACTTCCACATCGTAATATAACCTAACCTAACCCATCTAGACCCTCGCTGGTAATGTTTTACAAAATTCCGGGCGTGTCGGCCCGTACTCTGCCGTGGAGACATTATATACGTCTATAACGTTATATATCCTAACCTAAGGGAACCTAACATCTCGGATGTAGTATTTTCCAACTTTCCAGGCGTGACGGCCCCTACTTCTCGGTGGGGACATTATATACGTCTATATCGTAATATAACCTAACCTAACTCATTTTGCCCCTCGGTGATAATGTTTTACAAAATCCCGGTCGTGTCGACCCGTACTTCTCGGTGGGGACTTTATATACGTCTATAACGTTATATATCCGAACACAAGGGAACCTGACATCTCGGATGTAGTATTTTCCAACATTCCTGGCGGGCCAGCCCCTACTTCTCGGTGGGCACATTATATACTTCCATATCGTAATATAACCTAAGCTAACCCATCTAGACCGTCGCTGGTAATGTTTTACAAAATTCCGGTCGTGTCGGCCCGTACTTCTCGGTGGGGACTTTATATGCGTCTATAACATTATATATCCGAACCTGAGGGAACCTAACATCTCGGATGTAGTATTTTCCAACTTTCCAGGCGTGACGGCCCCTACTTCTCGGTGGGGACATTATATACGTCTATATCGTAATATAACCTAACCTAACTCATTTTGCCCCTCGGTGATAATGTTTTACAAAATTCCGGTCGTGTCGGCCCGTACTCTGCCGTGGAGACCTTATATACGTCTATAACGTTATATATCCTAACCTAAGGGAACCTAACTTCTCGGATGTAGTATTTCCCAACATTCCTGGCGGGTCGGCCCCTACTTCTCGGAGGGCACATTATATACGCCCATATCGTAATATAACCTAACCTAACCCATCTAGACCGTCGCTGGTAATGTTTTACAAAATTCCGGTCGTGTCGGCCCGTACTTCTCGGTGGGGACTTTATATACGTCTATAACGTTATATATCCGAACACAAGGGAACCTGACATCTCGGATGTAGTATTTTCCAACATTCCTGGCGGGTCGGCCCCCACTTCTCGGTGGACACATTATATACGTCTATATCGTAATATAACCTAACCTAACCCATCTAGACGGTGGTTGGTAATGTTTTACAAAATCCCGGTCGTGTCGACCCGTACTTCTCGGTGGGGACATTATATACGTCTATATACTTATATATCCGAACCTGAGGGAACCTAACATCTCGGATGTAGTATTTTCCAACATTCCTGGCGGGTCGGCCCCTACTTCTCGGAGGGCACATTATATACTTCCATATCGTAATATAACCTAAGCTAACCCATCTAGACCCTCGCTGGTAATGTTTTACAAAATTCCGGTCGTGTCGGCCCGTACTCTGCCGTGGAGACATTATATACGTCTATAACGTTATATATCCTAACCTAAGGGAACCTAACATCTCGGATGTAGTATTTTCCAACATTTCTGGCGGGTCGGCCCCTACTTCTCGGTGGGAACATTATATACGTCTATAACGTAATATAACCTAACCTAACGCACCTAGACCCTCGCTGGTAATGTTTCACAGAATCCCGTTCATGTCTTCCCGTACGTCTCGGTGCGGATATTATATACGTCTATAAATTTATATATCCTAACCTAAGGGAACCTAACATCTCGGATGTAGAATTTTCCAACATTCCTGGCGGGTCGGCCCCCACTTCTCGGTGGGAACATTATATACGTCTATAACGTAATATAACCTAACCTAACCCACCTAGACCCTCGCTGGTAATGTTTTACAAAATTCCGGTCGTGTCGGCCCGTACTCTGCCGTGGAGACATTATATACGTCCATAACGTTATATATCCTAACCTAAGGGAACCTAACATCTCGGATGTAGTATTTTCCAACATTTCTGTCGGGTCGGCCCCTACTTCTCGGTGGGAACATTATATACGTCTATAACGTAATATAACCTAACCTAACCCACCTAGACCCTCGCTGGTAATGTTTCACAGAATCCCGTTCATGTCTTCCCGTACGTCTCGGTGCGGATATTATATACGTCTATAAATTTATATATCCTAACCTAAGGGAACCTAACATCTCGGATGTAGTATTTTCCAACATTCCTGGCGGGTCGGCCCCTACTTCTCGGTGGGCACATTATATACGTCTATATCGTAACATAACCTAACCTAACCCATCTAGACCGTCGCTGGTAATGTTTTACAAAATTCCGGTCGTGTCGGCCCGTACTTCTCGGTGGGGACTTTATATGCGTCTATAACATTATATATCCGAACCTGAGGGAACCTAACATCTCGGATGTAGTATTTTCCAACTTTCCAGGCGTGACGGCCCCTACTTCTCGGTGGGGACATTATATACGTCTATATCGTAATATAACCTAACCTAACTCATTTTGCCCCTCGGTGATAATGTTTTACAAAATTCCGGTCGTGTCGGCCCGTACTCTGCCGTGGAGACCTTATATACGTCTATAACGTTATATATCCTAACCTAAGGGAACCTAACTTCTCGGATGTAGTATTTCCCAACATTCCTGGCGGGTCGGCCCCTACTTCTCGGAGGGCACATTATATACGCCCATATCGTAATATAACCTAACCTAACCCATCTAGACCGTCGCTGGTAATGTTTTACAAAATTCCGGTCGTGTCGGCCCGTACTTCTCGGTGGGGACTTTATATACGTCTATAACGTTATATATCCGAACACAAGGGAACCTGACATCTCGGATGTAGTATTTTCCAACATTCCTGGCGGGTCGGCCCCCACTTCTCGGTGGACACATTATATACGTCTATATCGTAATATAACCTAACCTAACCCATCTAGACGGTGGTTGGTAATGTTTTACAAAATCCCGGTCGTGTCGACCCGTACTTCTCGGTGGGGACATTATATACGTCTATAACGTAATATAACCTAACCTAACCCACCTAGACCCTCGCTGGTAATGTTTTACAAAATTCCGGTCGTGTCGGCCCGTACTCTGCCGTGGAGACATTATATACGTCCATAACGTTATATATCCTAACCTAAGGGAACCTAACATCTCGGATGTAGTATTTTCCAACATTTCTGTCGGGTCGGCCCCTACTTCTCGGTGGGAACATTATATACGTCTATAACGTAATATAACCTAACCTAACCCACCTAGACCCTCGCTGGTAATGTTTCACAGAATCCCGTTCATGTCTTCCCGTACGTCTCGGTGCGGATATTATATACGTCTATAAATTTATATATCCTAACCTAAGGGAACCTAACATCTCGGATGTAGTATTTTCCAACATTCCTGGCGGGTCGGCCCCTACTTCTCGGTGGGCACATTATATACTTCCATATCGTAATATAACCTAACCTAACCCATCTAGACCCTCGCTGGTAATGTTTTACAAAATTCCGGGCGTGTCGGCCCGTACTCTGCCGTGGAGACATTATATACGTCTATAACGTTATATATCCTAACCTAAGGGAACCTAACATCTCGGATGTAGTATTTTCCAACATTTCTGGCGGGTCGGCCCCTACTTCTCGGTGGGAACATTATATACGTCTATAACGTAATATAACCTAACCTAACCCACCTAGACCCTCGCTGGTAATGTTTCACAGAATCCCGTTCATGTCTTCCCGTACGTCTCGGTGCGGATATTATATACGTCTATAAATTTATATATCCTAACCTAAAGGAACCTAACATCTCGGATGTAGAATTTTCCAACATTCCTGGCGGGTCGGCCCCCACTTCTCGGTGGACACATTATATACGTCTATATCGTAATATAACCTAACCTAACCCATCTAGACGGTGGCTGGTAATGTTTTACAAAATCCCGGTCGTGTCGACCCGTACTTCTCGGTGGGGACATTATATACGTCTATAAACTTATATATCCGAACCTGAGGGAACCTAACATCTCGGATGTAGTATTTTCCAACGTTCCTGGCGGTCGGCCCCCACTTCTCGGTGGACACATTATATACGTCTATATCGTAATATAACGTAACCTATCCCATCTAGACCCTCGCTGGTAATGTTTTACAAAATTCCGGTCGTGTCGGCCCCTACTTTGCCGTGGGGACATTATATACGTCTATAAGGTTATATATCCTAACCTAAGGGAACCTAACCTCTCGGATGTAGTATTTTCCAACATTCCTGGCGGACCGGCCCATACTTCTCGGTGGGCACATTATATACGTCCATATCGTAATATAACCTAACCTATCCCATCTAGACCCTCGCTGGTAATGTTTTACAAAATTCCCGTCGTGTCGGCCCGTACTCTGCCGTGGAGACCTTATATACGTCTATAACGTTATATATCCTAACCTAAGGGAACCTAACATCTCGGATGTAGTATTTTCCAAAATTCCTGGCGGGTCGGCCAATACTTCTCGGAGGGCACATTATATACTTCCATATCGTAATATAACCTAACCTAACCCATCTAGACCCTCGCTGGTAATGTTTTACAAAATTCCGGGCGTGTCGGCCCGTACTCTGCCGTGGAGACATTATATACGTCTATAACGTTATATATCCTAACCTAAGGGAACCTAACATCTCGGATGTAGTATTTTCCAACTTTCCAGGCGTGACGGCCCCTACTTCTCGGTGGGGACATTATATACGTCTATATCGTAATATAACCTAACCTAACTCATTTTGCCCCTCGGTGATAATGTTTTACAAAATCCCGGTCGTGTCGACCCGTACTTCTCGGTGGGGACTTTATATACGTCTATAACGTTATATATCCGAACACAAGGGAACCTGACATCTCGGATGTAGTATTTTCCAACATTCCTGGCGGGCCAGCCCCTACTTCTCGGTGGGCACATTATATACTTCCATATCGTAATATAACCTAAGCTAACCCATCTAGACCGTCGCTGGTAATGTTTTACAAAATTCCGGTCGTGTCGGCCCGTACTTCTCGGTGGGGACTTTATATGCGTCTATAACATTATATATCCGAACCTGAGGGAACCTAACATCTCGGATGTAGTATTTTCCAACTTTCCAGGCGTGACGGCCCCTACTTCTCGGTGGGGACATTATATACGTCTATATCGTAATATAACCTAACCTAACTCATTTTGCCCCTCGGTGATAATGTTTTACAAAATTCCGGTCGTGTCGGCCCGTACTCTGCCGTGGAGACCTTATATACGTCTATAACGTTATATATCCTAACCTAAGGGAACCTAACTTCTCGGATGTAGTATTTCCCAACATTCCTGGCGGGTCGGCCCCTACTTCTCGGAGGGCACATTATATACGCCCATATCGTAATATAACCTAACCTAACCCATCTAGACCGTCGCTGGTAATGTTTTACAAAATTCCGGTCGTGTCGGCCCGTACTTCTCGGTGGGGACTTTATATACGTCTATAACGTTATATATCCGAACACAAGGGAACCTGACATCTCGGATGTAGTATTTTCCAACATTCCTGGCGGGTCGGCCCCCACTTCTCGGTGGACACATTATATACGTCTATATCGTAATATAACCTAACCTAACCCATCTAGACGGTGGTTGGTAATGTTTTACAAAATCCCGGTCGTGTCGACCCGTACTTCTCGGTGGGGACATTATATACGTCTATATACTTATATATCCGAACCTGAGGGAACCTAACATCTCGGATGTAGTATTTTCCAACATTCCTGGCGGGTCGGCCCCTACTTCTCGGAGGGCACATTATATACTTCCATATCGTAATATAACCTAAGCTAACCCATCTAGACCCTCGCTGGTAATGTTTTACAAAATTCCGGTCGTGTCGGCCCGTACTCTGCCGTGGAGACATTATATACGTCTATAACGTTATATATCCTAACCTAAGGGAACCTAACATCTCGGATGTAGTATTTTCCAACATTTCTGGCGGGTCGGCCCCTACTTCTCGGTGGGAACATTATATACGTCTATAACGTAATATAACCTAACCTAACGCACCTAGACCCTCGCTGGTAATGTTTCACAGAATCCCGTTCATGTCTTCCCGTACGTCTCGGTGCGGATATTATATACGTCTATAAATTTATATATCCTAACCTAAGGGAACCTAACATCTCGGATGTAGAATTTTCCAACATTCCTGGCGGGTCGGCCCCCACTTCTCGGTGGGAACATTATATACGTCTATAACGTAATATAACCTAACCTAACCCACCTAGACCCTCGCTGGTAATGTTTTACAAAATTCCGGTCGTGTCGGCCCGTACTCTGCCGTGGAGACATTATATACGTCCATAACGTTATATATCCTAACCTAAGGGAACCTAACATCTCGGATGTAGTATTTTCCAACATTTCTGTCGGGTCGGCCCCTACTTCTCGGTGGGAACATTATATACGTCTATAACGTAATATAACCTAACCTAACCCACCTAGACCCTCGCTGGTAATGTTTCACAGAATCCCGTTCATGTCTTCCCGTACGTCTCGGTGCGGATATTATATACGTCTATAAATTTATATATCCTAACCTAAGGGAACCTAACATCTCGGATGTAGTATTTTCCAACATTCCTGGCGGGTCGGCCCCTACTTCTCGGTGGGCACATTATATACGTCTATATCGTAACATAACCTAACCTAACCCATCTAGACCGTCGCTGGTAATGTTTTACAAAATTCCGGTCGTGTCGGCCCGTACTTCTCGGTGGGGACTTTATATGCGTCTATAACATTATATATCCGAACCTGAGGGAACCTAACATCTCGGATGTAGTATTTTCCAACTTTCCAGGCGTGACGGCCCCTACTTCTCGGTGGGGACATTATATACGTCTATATCGTAATATAACCTAACCTAACTCATTTTGCCCCTCGGTGATAATGTTTTACAAAATTCCGGTCGTGTCGGCCCGTACTCTGCCGTGGAGACCTTATATACGTCTATAACGTTATATATCCTAACCTAAGGGAACCTAACTTCTCGGATGTAGTATTTCCCAACATTCCTGGCGGGTCGGCCCCTACTTCTCGGAGGGCACATTATATACGCCCATATCGTAATATAACCTAACCTAACCCATCTAGACCGTCGCTGGTAATGTTTTACAAAATTCCGGTCGTGTCGGCCCGTACTTCTCGGTGGGGACTTTATATACGTCTATAACGTTATATATCCGAACACAAGGGAACCTGACATCTCGGATGTAGTATTTTCCAACATTCCTGGCGGGTCGGCCCCCACTTCTCGGTGGACACATTATATACGTCTATATCGTAATATAACCTAACCTAACCCATCTAGACGGTGGTTGGTAATGTTTTACAAAATCCCGGTCGTGTCGACCCGTACTTCTCGGTGGGGACATTATATACGTCTATATACTTATATATCCGAACCTGAGGGAACCTAACATCTCGGATGTAGTATTTTCCAACATTCCTGGCGGGTCGGCCCCTACTTCTCGGAGGGCACATTATATACTTCCATATCGTAATATAACCTAAGCTAACCCATCTAGACCCTCGCTGGTAATGTTTTACAAAATTCCGGTCGTGTCGGCCCGTACTCTGCCGTGGAGACATTATATACGTCTATAACGTTATATATCCTAACCTAAGGGAACCTAACATCTCGGATGTAGTATTTTCCAACATTTCTGGCGGGTCGGCCCCTACTTCTCGGTGGGAACATTATATACGTCTATAACGTAATATAACCTAACCTAACGCACCTAGACCCTCGCTGGTAATGTTTCACAGAATCCCGTTCATGTCTTCCCGTACGTCTCGGTGCGGATATTATATACGTCTATAAATTTATATATCCTAACCTAAGGGAACCTAACATCTCGGATGTAGAATTTTCCAACATTCCTGGCGGGTCGGCCCCCACTTCTCGGTGGGAACATTATATACGTCTATAACGTAATATAACCTAACCTAACCCACCTAGACCCTCGCTGGTAATGTTTTACAAAATTCCGGTCGTGTCGGCCCGTACTCTGCCGTGGAGACATTATATACGTCCATAACGTTATATATCCTAACCTAAGGGAACCTAACATCTCGGATGTAGTATTTTCCAACATTTCTGTCGGGTCGGCCCCTACTTCTCGGTGGGAACATTATATACGTCTATAACGTAATATAACCTAACCTAACCCACCTAGACCCTCGCTGGTAATGTTTCACAGAATCCCGTTCATGTCTTCCCGTACGTCTCGGTGCGGATATTATATACGTCTATAAATTTATATATCCTAACCTAAGGGAACCTAACATCTCGGATGTAGTATTTTCCAACATTCCTGGCGGGTCGGCCCCTACTTCTCGGTGGGCACATTATATACGTCTATATCGTAACATAACCTAACCTAACCCATCTAGACCGTCGCTGGTAATGTTTTACAAAATTCCGGTCGTGTCGGCCCGTACTTCTCGGTGGGGACTTTATATGCGTCTATAACATTATATATCCGAACCTGAGGGAACCTAACATCTCGGATGTAGTATTTTCCAACTTTCCAGGCGTGACGGCCCCTACTTCTCGGTGGGGACATTATATACGTCTATATCGTAATATAACCTAACCTAACTCATTTTGCCCCTCGGTGATAATGTTTTACAAAATTCCGGTCGTGTCGGCCCGTACTCTGCCGTGGAGACCTTATATACGTCTATAACGTTATATATCCTAACCTAAGGGAACCTAACTTCTCGGATGTAGTATTTCCCAACATTCCTGGCGGGTCGGCCCCTACTTCTCGGAGGGCACATTATATACGCCCATATCGTAATATAACCTAACCTAACCCATCTAGACCGTCGCTGGTAATGTTTTACAAAATTCCGGTCGTGTCGGCCCGTACTTCTCGGTGGGGACTTTATATACGTCTATAACGTTATATATCCGAACACAAGGGAACCTGACATCTCGGATGTAGTATTTTCCAACATTCCTGGCGGGTCGGCCCCCACTTCTCGGTGGACACATTATATACGTCTATATCGTAATATAACCTAACCTAACCCATCTAGACGGTGGTTGGTAATGTTTTACAAAATCCCGGTCGTGTCGACCCGTACTTCTCGGTGGGGACATTATATACGTCTATATACTTATATATCCGAACCTGAGGGAACCTAACATCTCGGATGTAGTATTTTCCAACATTCCTGGCGGGTCGGCCCCTACTTCTCGGAGGGCACATTATATACTTCCATATCGTAATATAACCTAAGCTAACCCATCTAGACCCTCGCTGGTAATGTTTTACAAAATTCCGGTCGTGTCGGCCCGTACTCTGCCGTGGAGACATTATATACGTCTATAACGTTATATATCCTAACCTAAGGGAACCTAACATCTCGGATGTAGTATTTTCCAACATTTCTGGCGGGTCGGCCCCTACTTCTCGGTGGGAACATTATATACGTCTATAACGTAATATAACCTAACCTAACGCACCTAGACCCTCGCTGGTAATGTTTCACAGAATCCCGTTCATGTCTTCCCGTACGTCTCGGTGCGGATATTATATACGTCTATAAATTTATATATCCTAACCTAAGGGAACCTAACATCTCGGATGTAGAATTTTCCAACATTCCTGGCGGGTCGGCCCCCACTTCTCGGTGGGAACATTATATACGTCTATAACGTAATATAACCTAACCTAACCCACCTAGACCCTCGCTGGTAATGTTTTACAAAATTCCGGTCGTGTCGGCCCGTACCCTGCCGTGGAGACATTATATACGTCCATAACGTTATATATCCTAACCTAAGGGAACCTAACATCTCGGATGTAGTATTTTCCAACATTTCTGTCGGGTCGGCCCCTACTTCTCGGTGGGAACATTATATACGTCTATAACGTAATATAACCTAACCTAACCCACCTAGACCCTCGCTGGTAATGTTTCACAGAATCCCGTTCATGTCTTCCCGTACGTCTCGGTGCGGATATTATATACGTCTATAAATTTATATATCCTAACCTAAGGGAACCTAACATCTCGGATGTAGTATTTTCCAACATTCCTGGCGGGTCGGCCCCTACTTCTCGGTGGGCACATTATATACGTCTATATCGTAACATAACCTAACCTAACCCATCTAGACCGTCGCTGGTAATGTTTTACAAAATTCCGGTCGTGTCGGCCCGTACTTCTCGGTGGGGACTTTATATACGTCTATAACATTATATATCCGAACCTGAGGGAACCTAACATCTCGGATGTAGTATTTTCCAACTTTCCAGGCGTGACGGCCCCTACTTCTCGGTGGGGACATTATATACGTCTATATCGTAATATAACCTAACCTAACTCATTTTGCCCCTCGGTGATAATGTTTTACAAAATCCCGGTCGTGTCGGCCCGTACTTTTCGGTGGGGACATTATATACGTCTATAACGTTATATATCCTAACCTAAGGGAACCTAACATCTCGGATGTAGTATTTCACGACATTCCTGGCGGTACGGCGCCAATTCTCGGTGGGATCATTATATACGTCTATAACGTAATATAACCTAACCTAACCCACCTAGACCCTCGTTGGTAATGTTTCACACAATCCCGTTCATGTCTTCCCGTACGTCTCGGTGCGGATATTATATACGTCTATAAATTTATATATCCTAACCTAAGGGAACCTAACATCTCGGATGTAGTATTTTCCAGCATTCCTGGCGGGTCGGCCCCTACTTCTCGGTGGGCACATTATATACGTCTATATCGTAATATAACCTAACCTAACCCATATAGACGATCGCTGGTAATGTTTTACAAAATCCCGGTCGTGTCGACCTGTACTTCTCGGTGGGGACATTATATACGTCTATAAAGTTATATATCCTAACCTAAGGGATCCTAACATCTCGGATGTAGTATTTTCCAACATTTCTGGCGGGTCGGCCCCTACTTCTCGGTGGGAACATTATATACGTCTATATCGTAATATAACCTAACCTAACCCATCTAGATCCTCGCTGGTAATGTTTTACAAAATCCCGGTCGTGTCGGCCCGTACTTCTCGGTGGGGACATTATATACGTCTATAACGTTATATATCCTAACCTAAGGGAACCTAACTTCTCGGATGTAGTATTTTCCAACATTCCTGGCGCGTCGGCACCTACTTCTCGGAGGGCACATTATATACGTCCATATCGTAATATAACCTAACCTAACCCATCTAGACCCTCGCTGGTAATGTTTTACAAAATTCCGGTCGTGTCGGCCCGTACTTTGCCGTGGGGACATGATATACGTCTATAACTTTATATATCCTAACCTGAGGGAACCTAACATCTCGAATGTAGTATTTTCCAACATTCCTGGCGGGTCGGCCCCCACTTCTCGGTGGACACATTATATACGTCTATATCGTAATATAACGTAACCTAACCCATCTAGACCCTCACTGGTAATGTTTTACAAAATCCCGGTCGTTTCGGCCCGTACATCACGGTGAAGGCATTATATACGTCTATAACGTTATATATCCTAACCTAAGGGAACCTAACATCTCGGATGTAGTATTTCACGACATTCCTGGCGGGTCGGCGCCAATTCTCGGTGGGATCATTATATACGTCTATAACGTAATATAACCTAACATAACCCACCTAAACCCTCGCTGGTAATGTTTCACACAATCCCGTTCATGTCTTCCCGTACGTCTCGGTGCGGATATTATATACGTCTATAAGGTTATATATCCTAACCTAAGGGAACCTAACATCTCGGATGTAATATTTTCCAACATTTCTGGCGGGTCGGCCCCTACTTCTCGGTGGGAACATTATATACGTCTATATCGTAATATATCCTAACCTAACCCATCTAGACCCTCGCTGGTAATGTTTTACAAAATCCCGGTCTTGTCGGCCCGGACTTCTCGGTGGGAACATTATATACGTCTATAACGTTATATATCCTAACCTAAGGGAACCTAACTTCTCGGTTGTAGTATTTTCCAACATTCCTGGCGGGTCGGCCCCTACTTCTCGGAGGGCACATTATATACGTCCATATCGTAATATAACCTAACCTAACCCATCTAGACCCTCACTGGTAATGTTTTACAAAATTCCGGTCGTGTCGGCCCGTACTCTGCCGTGGAGACATTATATACGTCTATAACGTTATATATCCTAACCTAAGGGAACCTAACATCTCGGATGTAGTATTTTCCAACATTTCTGGCGGGTCGGCCCCTACTTCTCGGTGGGAACATTATATACGTCTATATCGTAATATAACCTAACCTAACCCATCTAGACCCTCGCTGGTAATGTTTTACAAAATCCCGATCTTGTCGGCCCGGACTTCTCGGTGGGGACATTATATACGTCTGTAACGTTATATATCCTAACCTAAGGGAACCTAACTTCTCGGATGTAGTATTTTCCAACATTCCTGGCGGGTCGGCCCCTACTTCTCGGAGGGCACATTATATACGTCCATATCGTAATATAACCTAACCTAACCCATCTAGACCCTCGCTGGTAATGTTTTACAAAATTCCGGTCGTGTCGGCCCGTACTCTGCCGTGGAGACATTATATACGTCTATAACGTTATATATCCTAACCTAAGGGAACCTAACATCTCGCATGTAGTATTTTCAACATTTCTGGCGGGTCGGCCCCTTCTTCTCGGTGGGAACATTATATACGTCTATAACGTAATATAACCTAACCTAACCCACCTAGACCCTCGCTGGTAATGTTTCACAGAATCCCGTTCATGTCTTCCCGTACGTCACGGTGCGGATATTATATACGTCTATAAATTTATATATCCTAACCTAAGGGAACCTAACATCTCGGATGTAGTATTTTCCAACATTCCTGGCGGGTCGGCCCCTACTTCTCGGTGGGCACATTATATACGTCTATATCGTAACATATCCTAACCTAACCCACCTAGACCGTCGCTGGTAATGTTTTACAAAATCCCGGTCGTGTCGACCCGTACTTCTCGGTGGGGACTTTATATACGTCTATAACGTTATATATCCGAACACAAGGGAACCTGACATCTCGGATGTAGTATTTTCCAACATTCCTGGCGGGCCAGCCCCTACTTCCCGGTGGGCACATTATATACGTCCATATCGTAATATAACCTAACCTAACCCATCTAGACCCTCGCTGGTAATGTTTTACAAAATTCCGGTCGTGTCGGCCCGTACTTTGCCGTGGAGACATTATATACGTCTATAACGTTATATATCCTAACCTAAGGGAACCTAACATCTCGGATGTAGTATTTTCCAACACTTCTGGCGGGTCGGCCCCTACTTCTCGGTGGGAACATTATATACGTCTATATCGTAATATAACCTAACCTAACCCATCTAGACCCTCGCTGGTAATGTTTTACAAAATCCCGATCTTGTCGGCCCGGACTTCTCGGTGGGGACATTATATACGTCTATAACGTTATATATCCTAACCTAAGGGAACCTAACTTCTCGGATGTAGTATTTTCCAACATTCCTGGCGGGTCGGCCCCTACTTCTCGGAGGGCACATTATATACGTCCATATCGTAATATAACCTAACCTAACCCATCTAGACCCTCGCTGGTAATGTTTTACAAAATTCCGGTCGTGTCGGCCCGTACTCTGCCGTGGAGACATTATATACGTCTATAACGTTATATATCCTAACCTAAGGGAACCTAACATCTCGGATGTAGTATTTTCAACATTTCTGGCGGGTCGGCCCCTTCTTCTCGGTGGGAACATTATATACGTCTATAACGTAATATAACCTAACCTAACCCACCTAGACCCTCGCTGGTAATGTTTCACAGAATCCCGTTCATGTCTTCCCGTACGTCTCGGTGCGGATATTATATACGTCTATAAATTTATATATCCTAACCTAAGGGAACCTAACATCTCGGATGTAGTATTTTCCAACATTCCTGGCGGGTCGGCCCCTACTTCTCGGTGGGCACATTATATACGTCTATATCGTAACATATCCTAACCTAACCCACCTAGACCGTCGCTGGTAATGTTTTACAAAATCCCGGTCGTGTCGACCCGTACTTCTCGGTGGGGACTTTATATACGTCTATAACGTTATATATCCGAACACAAGGGAACCTGACATCTCGGATGTAGTATTTTCCAACATTCCTGGCGGGCCAGCCCCTACTTCCCGGTGGGCACATTATATACGTCCATATCGTAATATAACCTAACCTAACCCATCTAGACCCTCGCTGGTAATGTTTTACAAAATTCCGGTCGTGTCGGCCCGTACTTTGCCGTGGGGACATTATATACGTCTATAAGGTTATATATCCTAACCTAAGGGAACCTAACATCTCGGATGAAGTATTTTCCAACATTTCTGGCGGGTCGGCCCCTACTTCTCGGTGGGAACATTATGTACGTCTATATCGTAATATAACCTAACCTAACCCATCTAGACCGTCGCTGGTAATGTTTTACAAAATTCCGGTCGTGTCGGCCCGTACTTCTCGGTGGGGACTTTATATACGTCTATAACATTATATATCCGAACCTGAGGGAACCTAACATCTCGGATGTAGTATTTTCCAACTTTCCAGGCGTGACGGCCCCTACTTCTCGGTGGGGACATTATATACGTCTATATCGTAATATAACCTAACCTAACTCATTTTGCCCCTCGGTGATAATGTTTTACAAAATCCCGGTCGTGTCGACCCGTACTTCTCGGTGAGGACATTATATACGTCTATTACGTTATATATCCGAACACAAGGGAACCTGACATCTCGGATGTAGTATTTTCCAACATTCCTGGCGGGCCAGCCCCTACTTCTCGGTGGGCACATTATATACGTCCATATCGTAATATAACCTAACCTAACCCATCTAAACCCTCGCTGGTAATGTTTTACAAAATCCCGGTCGAGTCGGCCCGTACTTCTCGGTGGGGACATTATATACGTCTATAACGTTATATATCCTAACCTAAGGGAACCTAACATCTCGGATGTAGTATTTTCCAACATTCCTGGCGGGCCAGCCCCTTCTTCTCGGTGGGCACATTATATACGTCCATATCGTAATATAACCTAACCTAACCCATCTAGACTCTCGCTGGTAATGTTTTACAAAATTCCGGTCGTGTCGGCCCGTACTTTGCCGTGGGGACATTATAGACGTCTATAAGGTTATATATCCTAACCTGAGGGAACCTAACATCTCGGATGTAGTATTTTCCAACATTCCTGGCGGGTCGGCCCCCACTTCTCGGTGGACACATTATATATGTCTATATCGTAATATAACCTAACCTAACCCATCTAGACCCTCGCTGGTAATGTTTTACAAAATTCCGGTCGTGTCGGCCCGTACTTCTCGGTGGGGACTTTATATACGTCTATAACATTATATATCCGAACCTGAGGGAACCTAACATCTCGGATGTAGTATTTTCCAACTTTCCAGGCGTGACGGCCCCTACTTCTCGGTGGGGACATTATATACGTCTATATCGTAATATAACCTAACCTAACTCATTTTGCCCCTCGGTGATAATGTTTTACAAAATCCCGGTCGTGTCGGCCCGTACTTCTCGGTGGGGACATTATATACGTCTATAACGTTATATATCCTAACCTAAGGGAACCTAACTTCTCGGATGTAGTATTTTCCAACATTCCTGGCGGGTCGGCCCCTACTTCTCGGAGGGCACATTATATACGTCCATATCGTAATATAACCTAACCTAACCCATCTAGACCGTCGCTGGTAATGTTTTACAAAATTCCGGTCGTGTCGGCCCGTACTTCTCGGTGGGGACTTTATATACGTCTATTACGTTATATATCCGAACACAAGGGAACCTGACATCTCGGATGTAGTATTTTCCAACATTCCTGGCGGGCCAGCCCCTACTTCCCGGTGGGCACATTATATACGTCCATATCGTAATATAACCTAACCTAACCCATCTAGACCCTCGCTGGTAATGTTTTACAAAATTCCGGTCGTGTCGGCCCGTACTCTGCCGTGGAGTCATTATATACGTCTATAACGTTATATATCCTAACCTAAGGGAACCTAACATCTCGGATGTAGTATTTTCCAACATTTCTGGCGGGTCGGCCCCTACTTCTCGGTGGGAACATTATATACGTCTATAACGTAATATAACCTAACCTAACCCACCTAGACCCTCGCTGGTAATGTTTCACAGAATCCCGTTCATGTCTTCCCGTACGTCTCGGTGCGGATATTATATACGTCTATAAATTTATATATCCTAACCTAAGGGAACCTAACATCTCGGATGTAGTATTTTCAAACATTCCTGGCGGGTCGGCCCCTACTTCTCGGTGGGCACATTATATACGTCTATATCGTAACATAACCTAACCTAACCCATCTAGACCGTCGCTGGTAATGTTTTACAAAATCCCGGTCGTGTCGACCCGTACTTCTCGGTGGGGACTTTATATACGTCTATAACGTTATATATCCGAACACAAGGGAACCTGACATCACGGATGTAGTATTTTCCAACATTCCTGGCGGGCCAGCCCCTACTTCCCGGTGGGCACATTATATACGTCCATATCGTAATATAACCTAACCTAACCCATCTAGACCCTCGCTGGTAATGTTTTACAAAATTCCGGTCGTGTCGGCCCGTACTTTGCCGTGGGGACATTATATACGTCTACAACTTTATATATCCGAACCTGAGGGAACCTAACATCTCGGATGTAGTATTTTCCAACATTCCTGGCGGGTCGGCCCCTACTTCTCGGAGGGCACATTATATACTTCCATATCGTAATATAACCTAACCTAACCCATCTAGACCCTCGCTGGTAATGTTTTACAAAATTCCGGTCGTGTCGGCCCGTACTCTGCCGTGGAGACATTATATACGTCTATAACGTTATATATCCTAACCTAAGGGAACCTAACATCTCGGATGTAGTATTTTCCAACATTCCTGGCGGGTCGGCCCCTACTTCTCGGTGGGCACATTATATACGTCTATATCGTAACATATCCTAACCTAACCCACCTAGACCGTCGCTGGTAATGTTTTACAAAATCCCGGTCGTGTCGACCCGTACTTCTCGGTGGGGACTTTATATACGTCTATAACGTTATATATCCGAACACAAGGGAACCTGACATCTCGGATGTAGTATTTTCCAACATTCCTGGCGGGCCAGCCCCTACTTCCCGGTGGGCACATTATATACGTCCATATCGTAATATAACCTAACCTAACCCATCTAGACCCTCGCTGGTAATGTTTTACAAAATTCCGGTCGTGTCGGCCCGTACTTTGCCGTGGGGACATTATATACGTCTATAAGGTTATATATCCTAACCTAAGGGAACCTAACATCTCGGATGAAGTATTTTCCAACATTTCTGGCGGGTCGGCCCCTACTTCTCGGTGGGAACATTATATACGTCTATATCGTAATATAACCTAACCTAACCCATCTAGACCGTCGCTGGTAATGTTTTACAAAATTCCGGTCGTGTCGGCCCGTACTTCTCGGTGGGGACTTTATATACGTCTATAACATTATATATCCGAACCTGAGGGAACCTAACATCTCGGATGTAGTATTTTCCAACTTTCCAGGCGTGACGGCCCCTACTTCTCGGTGGGGACATTATATACGTCTATATCGTAATATAACCTAACCTAACTCATTTTGCCCCTCGGTGATAATGTTTTACAAAATCCCGGTCGTGTCGGCCCGTACTTCTCGGTGAGGACATTATATACGTCTATTACGTTATATATCCGAACACAAGGGAACCTGACATCTCGGATGTAGTATTTTCCAACATTCCTGGCGGGCCAGCCCCTACTTCTCGGTGGGCACATTATATACGTCCATATCGTAATATAACCTAACCTAACCCATCTAAACCCTCGCTGGTAATGTTTTACAAAATCCCGGTCGAGTCGGCCCGTACTTCTCGGTGGGGACATTATATACGTCTATAACGTTATATATCCTAACCTAAGGGAACCTAACATCTCGGATGTAGTATTTTCCAACATTCCTGGCGGGCCAGCCCCTTCTTCTCGGTGGGCACATTATATACGTCCATAACGTAATATAACCTAACCTAACCCACCTAGACCCTCGCTGGTAATGTTTCACAGAATCCCGTTCATGTCTTCCCGTACGTCTCGGTGCGGATATTATATACGTCTATAAATTTATATATCCTAACCTAAGGGAACCTAACATCTCGGATGTAGTATTTTCAAACATTCCTGGCGGGTCGGCCCCTATTTCTCGGTGGGCACATTATATACGTCTATATCGTAACATAACCTAACCTAACCCATCTAGACCGTCGCTGGTAATGTTTTACAAAATCCCGGTCGTGTCGACCCGTACTTCTCGGTGGGGACTTTATATACGTCTATAACGTTATATATCCGAACACAAGGGAACCTGACATCACGGATGTAGTATTTTCCAACATTCCTGGCGGGCCAGCCCCTACTTCCCGGTGGGCACATTATATACGTCCATATCGTAATATAACCTAACCTAACCCATCTAGACCCTCGCTGGTAATGTTTTACAAAATTCCGGTCGTGTCGGCCCGTACTTTGCCGTGGGGACATTATATACGTCTACAACTTTATATATCCGAACCTGAGGGAACCTAACATCTCGGATGTAGTATTTTCCAACATTCCTGGCGGGTCGGCCCCTACTTCTCGGAGGGCACATTATATACTTCCATATCGTAATATAACCTAACCTAACCCATCTAGACCCTCGCTGGTAATGTTTTACAAAATTCCGGTCGTGTCGGCCCGTACTTTGCCGTGGGGACATTATATACGTCTATAAGGTTATATATCCTAACCTAAGGGAACCTAACATCTCGGATGAAGTATTTTCCAACATTTCTGGCGGGCCAGCCCCTACTTCTCGGTGGGCACATTATATACGTCCATATCGTAATATAACCTAACCTAACCCATCTAAACCCTCGCTGGTAATGTTTTACAATATCCCGGTCGAGTCGGCCCGTACTTCTCGGTGGGGACATTATATACGTCTATAACGTTATATATCCTAACCTAAGGGAACCTAACATCTCGGATGTAGTATTTTCCAACATTCCTGGCGGGCCAGCCCCTTCTTCTCGGTGGGCACATTATATACGTCCATAACGTAATATAACCTAACCTAACCCACCTAGACCCTCGCTGGTAATGTTTCACAGAATCCCGTTCATGTCTTCCCGTACGTCTCGGTGCGGATATTATATACGTCTATAAATTTATATATCCTAACCTAAGGGAACCTAACATCTCGGATGTAGTATTTTCAAACATTCCTGGCGGGTCGGCCCCTACTTCTCGGTGGGCACATTATATACGTCTATATCGTAACATAACCAAACCTAACCCATCTAGACCGTCGCTGGTAATGTTTTACAAAATCCCGGTCGTGTCGACCCGTACTTCTCGGTGGGGACTTTATATACGTCTATAACGTTATATATCCGAACACAAGGGAACCTGACATCACGGATGTAGTATTTTCCAACATTCCTGGCGGGCCAGCCCCTACTTCCCGGTGGGCACATTATATACGTCCATATCGTAATATAACCTAACCTAACCCATCTAGACCCTCGCTGGTAATGTTTTACAAAATTCCGGTCGTGTCGGCCCGTACTTTGCCGTGGGGACATTATATACGTCTACAACTTTATATATCCGAACCTGAGGGAACCTAACATCTCGGATGTAGTATTTTCCTACATTCCTGGCGGGTCGGCCCCTACTTCTCGGAGGGCACATTATATACTTCCATATAGTAATATAACCTAACCTAACCCATCTAGACCCTCGCTGGTAATGTTTTACAAAATTCCGGTCGTGTCGGCCCGTACTCTGCCGTGGAGACATTATATACGTCTATAACGTTATATATCCTAACCTAAGGGAACCTAACATCTCGGATGTAGTATTTTCCAACATTCCTGGCGGGTCGGCCCCTACTTCTCGGTGGGCACATTATATACGTCTATATCGTAACATATCCTAACCTAACCCACCTAGACCGTCGCTGGTAATGTTTTACAAAATCCCGGTCGTGTCGACCCGTACTTCTCGGTGGGGACTTTATATACGTCTATAACGTTATATATCCGAACACAAGGGAACCTGACATCTCGGATGTAGTATTTTCCAACATTCCTGGCGGGCCAGCCCCTACTTCCCGGTGGGCACATTATATACGTCCATATCGTAATATAACCTAACCTAACCCATCTAGACCCTCGCTGGTAATGTTTTACAAAATTCCGGTCGTGTCGGCCCGTACTTTGCCGTGGGGACATTATATACGTCTATAAGGTTATATATCCTAACCTAAGGGAACCTAACATCTCGGATGAAGTATTTTCCAACATTTCTGGCGGGTCGGCCCCTACTTCTCGGTGGGAACATTATATACGTCTATATCGTAATATAACCTAACCTAACCCATCTAGACCGTCGCTGGTAATGTTTTACAAAATTCCGGTCGTGTCGGCCCGTACTTCTCGGTGGGGACTTTATATACGTCTATAACATTATATATCCGAACCTGAGGGAACCTAACATCTCGGATGTAGTATTTTCCAACTTTCCAGGCGTGACGGCCCCTACTTCTCGGTGGGGACATTATATACGTCTATATCGTAATATAACCTAACCTAACTCATTTTGCCCCTCGGTGATAATGTTTTACAAAATCCCGGTCGTGTCGGCCCGTACTTCTCGGTGAGGACATTATATACGTCTATTACGTTATATATCCGAACACAAGGGAACCTGACATCTCGGATGTAGTATTTTCCAACATTCCTGGCGGGCCAGCCCCTACTTCTCGGTGGGCACATTATATACGTCCATATCGTAATATAACCTAACCTAACCCATCTAAACCCTCGCTGGTAATGTTTTACAAAATCCCGGTCGAGTCGGCCCGTACTTCTCGGTGGGGACATTATATACGTCTATAACGTTATATATCCTAACCTAAGGGAACCTAACATCTCGGATGTAGTATTTTCCAACATTCCTGGCGGGCCAGCCCCTTCTTCTCGGTGGGAACATTATATACGTCCATAACGTAATATAACCTAACCTAACCCACCTAGACCCTCGCTGGTAATGTTTCACAGAATCCCGTTCATGTCTTCCCGTACGTCTCGGTGCGGATATTATATACGTCTATAAATTTATATATCCTAACCTAAGGGAACCTAACATCTCGGATGTAGTATTTTCAAACATTCCTGGCGGGTCGGCCCCTACTTCTCGGTGGGCACATTATATACGTCTATATCGTAACATAACCTAACCTAACCCATCTAGACCGTCGCTGGTAATGTTTTACAAAATCCCGGTCGTGTCGACCCGTACTTCTCGGTGGGGACTTTATATACGTCTATAACGTTATATATCCGAACACAAGGGAACCTGACATCACGGATGTAGTATTTTCCAACATTCCTGGCGGGCCAGCCCCTACTTCCCGGTGGGCACATTATATACGTCCATATCGTAATATAACCTAACCTAACCCATCTAGACCCTCGCTGGTAATGTTTTACAAAATTCCGGTCGTGTCGGCCCGTACTTTGCCGTGGGGACATTATATACGTCTACAACTTTATATATCCGAACCTGAGGGAACCTAACATCTCGGATGTAGTATTTTCCAACATTCCTGGCGGGTCGGCCCCTACTTCTCGGAGGGCACATTATATACTTCCATATCGTAATATAACCTAACCTAACCCATCTAGACCCTCGCTGGTAATGTTTTACAAAACTCCGGTCGTGTCGGCCCGTACTCTGCCGTGGAGACATTATATACGTCTATAACGTTATATATCCTAACCTAAGGGAACCTAACATCTCGGATGTAGTATTTTCAAACATTCCTGGCGGGTCGGCCCCTACTTCTCGGTGGGCACATTATATACGTCTATATCGTAACATAACCTAACCTAACCCATCTAGACCGTCGCTGGTAATGTTTTACAAAATCCCGGTCGTGTCGACCCGTACTTCTCGGTGGGGACTTTATATACGTCTATAACGTTATATATCCGAACACAAGGGAACCTGACATCTCGGATGTAGTATTTTCCAACATTCCTGGCGGGCCAGCCCCTACTTCCCGGTGGGCACATTATATACGTCCATATCGTAATATAACCTAACCTGACCTATCTAGACCCTCGCTGGTAATGTTTTACAAAATTCCGGTCGTGTCGGCCCGTACTTTGCCGTGGGGACATTATATACGTCTATAAGGTTATATATCCTAACCTAAGGGAACCTAACATCTCGGATGAAGTATTTTCCAACATTTCTGGCGGGTCGGCCCCTACTTCTCGGTGGGAACATTATATACGTCTATATCGTAATATAACCTAACCTAACCCATCTAGACCGTCGCTGGTAATGTTTTACAAAATTCCGGTCGTGTCGGCCCGTACTTCTCGGTGGGGACTTTATATACGTCTATAACATTATATATCCGAACCTGAGGGAACCTAACATCTCGGATGTAGTATTTTCCAACTTTCCAGGCGTGACGGCCCCTACTTCTCGGTGGGGACATTATATACGTCTATATCGTAATATAACCTAACCTAACTCATTTTGCCCCTCGGTGATAATGTTTTACAAAATCCCGGTCGTGTCGGCCCGTACTTCTCGGTGGGGACATTATATACGTCTATAACGTTATATATCCTAACCTAAGGGAACCTAACTTCTCGGATGTAGTATTTTCCAACATTCCTGGCGGGTCGGCCCCTACTTCTCGGAGGGCACATTATATACGTCCATATCGTAATATAACCTAACCTAACCCATCTAGACCGTCGCTGGTAATGTTTTACAAAATTCCGGTCGTGTCGGCCCGTACTTCTCGGTGGGGACTTTATATACGTCTATTACGTTATATATCCGAACACAAGGGAACCTGACATCTCGGATGTAGTATTTTCCAACATTCCTGGCGGGCCAGCCCCTACTTCCCGGTGGGCACATTATATACGTCCATATCGTAATATAACCTAACCTAACCCATCTAGACCCTCGCTGGTAATGTTTTACAAAATTCCGGTCGTGTCGGCCCGTACTCTGCCGTGGAGTCATTATATACGTCTATAACGTTATATATCCTAACCTAAGGGAACCTAACATCTCGGATGTAGTATTTTCCAACATTTCTGGCGGGTCGGCCCCTACTTCTCGGTGGGAACATTATATACGTCTATAACGTAATATAACCTAACCTAACCCACCTAGACCCTCGCTGGTAATGTTTCCCAGAATCCCGTTCATGTCTTCCCGTACGTCTCGGTGCGGATATTATATACGTCTATAAATTTATATATCCTAACCTAAGGGAACCTAACATCTCGGATGTAGTATTTTCAAACATTCCTGGCGGGTCGGCCCCTACTTCTCGGTGGGCACATTATATACGTCTATATCGTAACATAACCTAACCTAACCCATCTAGACCGTCGCTGGTAATGTTTTACAAAATCCCGGTCGTGTCGACCCGTACTTCTCGGTGGGGACTTTATATACGTCTATAACGTTATATATCCGAACACAAGGGAACCTGACATCTCGGATGTAGTATTTTCCAACATTCCTGGCGGGCCAGCCCCTACTTCCCGGTGGGCACATTATATACGTCCATATCGTAATATAACCTAACCTAACCCATCTAGACCCTCGCTGGTAATGTTTTACAAAATTCCGGTCGTGTCGGCCCGTACTTTGCCGTGGGGACATTATATACGTCTACAACTTTATATATCCGAACCTGAGGGAACCTAACATCTCGGATGTAGTATTTTCCAACATTCCTGGCGGGTCGGCCCCTACTTCTCGGAGGGCACATTATATACTTCCATATCGTAATATAACCTAACCTAACCCATCTAGACCCTCGCTGGTAATGTTTTACAAAATTCCGGTCGTGTCGGCCCGTACTCTGCCGTGGAGACATTATATACGTCTATAACGTTATATATCCTAACCTAAGGGAACCTAACATCTCGGATATAGTATTTTCAAACATTCCTGGCGGGTCGGCCCCTACTTCTCGGTGGGCACATTATATACGTCTATATCGTAACATAACCTAACCTAACCCATCTAGACCGTCGCTGGTAATGTTTTACAAAATCCCGGTCGTGTCGACCCGTACTTCTCGGTGGGGACTTTATATACGTCTATAACGTTATATATCCGAACACAAGGGAACCTGACATCTCGGATGTAGTATTTTCCAACATTCCTGGCGGGCCAGCCCCTACTTCCCGGTGGGCACATTATATACGTCCATATCGTAATATAACCTAACCTAACCCATCTAGACCCTCGCTGGTAATGTTTTACAAAATTCCGGTCGTGTCGGCCCGTACTTTGCCGTGGGGACATTATATACGTCTACAACTTTATATATCCGAACCTGAGGGAACCTAACATCTCGGATGTAGTATTTTCCAACATTCCTGGCGGGTCGGCCCCTACTTCTCGGAGGGCACATTATATACTTCCATATCGTAATATAACCTAACCTAACCCATCTAGACCCTCGCTGGTAATGTTTTACAAAATTCCGGTCGTGTCGGCCCGTACTTCTCGGTGGGGACATTATATACGTCTATAACGTTATATATCCTAACCTAAGGGAACCTAACTTCTCGGATATAGTATTTTCCAACATTCCTGGCGGGTCGGCCCCTACTTCTCGGAGGGCACATTATATACGTCCATATCGTAATATAACCTAACCTAACCCATCTAGACCGTCGCTGGTAATGTTTTACAAAATTCCGCACGTGTCGGCCCGTACTTCTCGGTGGGGACTTTATATACGTCTATAACATTATATATCCGAACCTGACGGAACCTAACATCTCGGATGTAGTATTTTCCAACTTTCCAGGCGTGACGGCCCCTACTTCTCGGTGGGGACATTATATACGTCTATATCGTAATATAACCTAACCTAACTCATTTTGCCCCTCGGTGATAATGTTTTACAAAATCCCGGTCGTGTCGGCCCGTACTTCTCGGTGGGGACATTATATACGTCTATAACGTTATATATCCTAACCTAAGGGAACCTAACATCTCGGATGTAGTATTTCACGACATTCCTGGCGGTACGGCGCCAATTCTCGGTGGGATCATTATATACGTCTATAACGTAATATAACCTAACATAACCCACCTAGACCCTCGCTGGTAATGTTTCACACAATCCCGTTCATGTCTTCCCGTACGTCTCGGTGCGGATATTATATACGTCTATAAGGTTATATATCCTAACCTAAGGGAACCTAACATCTCGGATGTAGTATTTTCCAACATTCCTGGCGGGTCGGCCCCTACTTCTCGGAGGGCACATTATATACGTCCATATCGTAATATAACCTAACCTAACCCATCTAGACCCTCGCTGGTAATGTTTTACAAAATTCCGGTCGTGTCGGCCCGTACCCTGCCGTGGAGACATTATATACGTCTATAACGTTATATATCCTAACCTAAGGGAACCCAACATCTCGGATGTAGTATTTTCCAACATTTCTGTCGGGTCGGCCCCTAGTTCTCGGTGGGAACATTATATACGTCTATAACGTAAT
The DNA here is from genome assembly GCA_963969225.1 of Xylocopa violacea. Lineage (NCBI taxonomy): Eukaryota > Metazoa > Arthropoda > Insecta > Hymenoptera > Apidae > Xylocopa > Xylocopa violacea. The sequence continues at coordinate 5,317 of CAXAJV010000531.1, read as the reverse complement.
ATAACCTAACCTAACCCACCTAGACCCTCGCTGGTAATGTTTCACAGAATCCCGTTCATGTCTTCCCGTACGTCTCGGTGCGTACATTATATACGTCTATAAACTTATATATTCTAACCTAAGGGAACCTAACATCTCGGATGTAGTATTTTCCAACATTCCTGGCGGGTCGGCCCCTACTTCTCGGTGGGCACATTATATACGTCTATATCGTAACATAACCTAACCTAACCCATCTAGACCGTCGCTGGTAATGTTTTACAAAATCCCGGTCGTGTCGACCCGTACTTCTCGGTGGGGACTTTATATACGTCTATAACGTTATATATCCGAACACAAGGGAACCTGACATCTCGGATGTAGTATTTTCCAACATTCCTGGCGGGTCAGCCCCTACTTCCCGGTGGGCACATTATATACGTCCATATCGTAATATAACCTAACCTAACCCATCTAGACCCTCGCTGGTAATGTTTTACAAAATTCCGGTCGTGTCGGCCCGTACTTTGCCGTGGGGACATTATATACGTCTACAACTTTATATATCCGAACCTGAGGGAACCTAACATCTCGGATGTAGTATTTTCCAACATTCCTGGCGGGTCGGCCCCCACTTCTCGATGGACACATTATATACGTCCATATCGTAATATAACCTAACCTAACCCATCTAGACCCTCGCTGGTAATGTTTTACAAAATTCCGGTCGTGTCGGCCCGTACTTTGCCGTGGGGACATTATATACGTCTATAACTTTATATATCCGAACCTGAGGGAACCTAACATCTCGGATGTAGTATTTTCCAACTTTCCAGGCGTGACGGCCCCTACTTCTCGGTGGGGACATTATATACGTCTATATCGTAATATAACCTAACCTAACCCATTTTGCCCCTCGCTGATAATGTTTTACAGAATCCCGGCCGTGTCGTCCCGTACGTCTCGGTAGGGACATTGTATGCATCTGTAACGTTATATACCCTAACCTAAGGCAACCTAACATCTCGAATGTAGTATTTCACAACATTCCTGGCGGGTCCGCCCCACTTCTCGGTGGGAACATTATATACGTCTATATCGTAATATAACCAAACCTAACCCATCTAGAACCTCGCTGGTAATGTTTTACAAAATCCCGGTCGTGTCGGCCCGGACTTCTCGGTGGGGACATTATATACGTCTATAACGTTATATATCCTAACCTAAGGGAACCTAACTTCTCGGATGTAGTATTTTCCAACATTCCTGGCGCGTCGGCACCTACTTCTCGGAGGGCACATTATATACGTCCATATCGTAATATAACCTAACCTAACCCATCTAGACCCTCGCTGGTAATGTTTTACAAAATTCCGGTCGTGTCGGCCCGTACTTTGCAGTGGGGACATTATATACGTCTACAACTTTATATATCCGAACCTGAAGGAACCTAACATCTCGGATGTAGTATTTTCCAACATTCCTGGCGGGTCGGCCCCTACTTCTCGGAGGGCACATTATATACTTCCATATCGTAATATAACCTAAGCTAACCCATCTAGACCCTCGCTGGTAATGTTTTACAAAATTCCGGTCGTGTCGGCCCGTACTCTGCCGTGGAGACATTATATACGTCTATAACGTTATATATCCTAACCTAAGGGAACCTGACATCTCGGATGTAGTATTTTCCAACATTCCTGGCGGGCCAGCCCCTACTTCCCGGTGGGCACATTATAACGTACATATCGTAATATAACCTAACCTAACCCATCTAGACCCTCGCTGGTAATGTTTTACAAAATTCCGATCGTGTCGGCCCGTACTTTGCCGTGGGGACATTATATACGTCTACAACTTTATATATCCGAACCTGAGGGAACCTAACACCTCGGATGTAGTATTTTCCAACATTCCTGGCGGGTCGGCCCCCACTTCTCGGTGGACACATTATATACGTCTATATCGTAATATAACCTAACCTAACCCATCTAGACTGTGGCTGGTAATGTTTTGCAAAATCCCGGGCGTGTCGACCCGTACTTCTCGGTGGGGACATTATATACGTCTATAAACTTATATATCCGAACCTGAGGGAACCTAACATCTCGGATGTAGTATCTTCCAACGTTCCTGGCGGGTCGGCCCCCACTTCTTGGTGGACACATTATATACGTCTATATCGTAATATAACCTAACCTATCCCATCTAGACCCTCGCTGGTAATGTTTTACAAAATCCCGGTCGTGTCGGCCCGTACTTCTCGGTGGGGACATTATATACGTCTATAACGTTATATATCCTAACCTAAGGGAACCTAACTTCTCGGATATAGTATTTTCCAACATTCCTGGCGGGTCGGCCCCTACTTCTCGGAGGGCACATTATATACGTCCATATCGTAATATAACCTAACCTAACCCATCTAGACCGTCGCTGGTAATGTTTTACAAAATTCCGGTCGTGTCGGCCCGTACTTCTCGGTGGGGACTTTATATACGTCTATAACATTATATATCCGAACCTGAGGGAACCTAACATCTCGGATGTAGTATTTTCCAACTTTCCAGGCGTGACGGCCCCTACTTCTCGGTGGGGACATTATATACGTCTATATCGTAATATAACCTAACCTAACTCATTTTGCCCCTCGGTGATAATGTTTTACAAAATCCCGGTCGTGTCGGCCCGTACTTCTCGGTGGGGACATTATATATGTCTATAACGTTATATAACCTAACCTAAGAGAACCTATCATCTCGGATGTAGTATTTCACGACATTCCTGGCGGTACGGCGCCAATTCTCGGTGGGATCATTATATACGTCTATAACGTAATATAACCTAACCTAACCCACCTAGACCCTCGTTGGTAATGTTTCACACAATCCCGTTCATGTCTTCCCGTACGTCTCGGTGCGGATATTATATACGTCTATAAATTTATACATCCTAACCTAAGGGAACCTAACATCTCGGATGTAGTATTTTCCAGCATTCCTGGCGGGTCGGCCCCTACTTCTCGGTGGGCACATTATATACGTCTATATCGTAATATAACCTAACCTAACCCATATAGACGATCGCTGGTAATGTTTTACAAAATCCCGGTCGTGTCGACCTGTACTTCTGGGTGGGGACATTATATACGTCTATAAAGTTATATATCCTAACCTAAGGGAACCTAACATCTCGGATGTAGTATTTTCCAACTTTCCAGGCGTGACGGCCCCTACTTCTCGGTGGGGACATTATATACGTCTATATCGTAATATAACCTAACCTAACTCATTTTGCCCCTCGGTGATAATGTTTTACAAAATCCCGGTCGTGTCGGCCCGTACTTCTCGGTGGGGACATTATATACGTCTATAACGTTATATATCCTAACCTAAGGGAACCTAACTTCTCGGATGTAGTATTTTCCAACATTCCTGGCGCGTCGGCACCTACTTCTCGGAGGGCACATTATATACGTCCATATCGTAATATAACCTAACCTAACCCATCTAGACCCTCGCTGGTAATGTTTTACAAAATTCCGGTCGTGTCGGCCCGTACTTTGCCGTGGGGACATGATATACGTCTATAACTTTATATATCCTAACCTGAGGGAACCTAACATCTCGGATGTAGTATTTTCCAACATTCCTGGCGGGTCGGCCCCTACTTCTCGGTGGGCACATTATATACGTCTATATCGTAACATATCCTAACCTAACCCACCTAGACCGTCGCTGGTAATGTTTTACAAAATCCCGGTCGTGTCGACCCGTACTTCTCGGTGGGGACTTTATATACGTCTATAACGTTATATATCCGAACACAAGGGAACCTGACATCTCGGATGTAGTATTTTCCAACATTCCTGGCGGGCCAGCCCCTACTTCCCGGTGGGCACATTATATACGTCCATATCGTAATATAACCTAACCTAACCCATCTAGACCCTCGCTGGTAATGTTTTACAAAATTCCGGTCGTGTCGGCCCGTACTTTGCCGTGGCGACATTATATACGTCTATAAGGTTATATATCCTAACCTAAGGGAACCTAACATCTCGGATGAAGTATTTTCCAACATTTCTGGCGTGTCGGCCCCTACTTCTCGGTGGGAACATTATATACGTCTATATCGTAATATAACCTAACCTAACCCATCTAGACCGTCGCTGGTAATGTTTTACAAAATTCCGATCGTGTCGGCCCGTACTTCTCGGTGGGGACTTTATATACGTCTATAACATTATATATCCGAACCTGAGGGAACCTAACATCTCGGATGTAGTATTTTCCAACTTTCCATGCGTGACGGCCCCTACTTCTCGGTGGGGACATTATATACGTCTATATCGTAATATAACCTAACCTAACTCATTTTGCCCCTCGGTGATAATGTTTTACAAAATCCCGGTCGTGTCGGCCCGTACTTCTCGGTGGGGACATTATATACGTCTATAACGTTATATATCCTAACCTAAGGGAACCTAACTTCTCGGAAGTAGTATTTTCCAACATTCCTGGCGGGTCGGCCCCTACTTCTCGGAGGGCACATTATATACGTCCATATCGTAATATAACCTAACCTAACCCATCTAGATCGTCGCTGGTAATGTTTTACAAAATTCCGGTCGTGTCGGCCCGTACTTCTCGGTGGGGACTTTATATCCGTCTATTACGTTATATATCCGAACACAAGGGAACCTGACATCTCGGATGTAGTATTTTCCAACATTCCTGGCGGGCCAGCCCCTACTTCTCGGTGGGCACATTATATACGTCCATATCGTAATATAACCTAACCTAACCCATCTAAACCCTCGCTGGTAATGTTTTACAAAATCCCGGTCGAGTCGGCCCGTAGTTCTCGGTGGGGACTTTATATACGTCTATAACATTATATATCCGAACCTGAGGGAACCTAACATCTCGGATGTAGTATTTTCCAACTTTCCATGCGTGACGGCCCCTACTTCTCGGTGGGGACATTATATACGTCTATATCGTAATATAACCTAACCTAACTCATTTTGCCCCTCGGTGATAATGTTTTACAAAATCCCGGTCGTGTCGGCCCGTACTTCTCGGTGGGGACATTATATACGTCTATAACGTTATATATCCTAACCTAAGGGAACCTAACTTCTCGGATGTAGTATTTTCCAACATTCCTGGCGGGTCGGCCCCTACTTCTCGGAGGGCACATTATATACGTCCATATCGTAATATAACCTAACCTAACCCATCTAGATCGTCGCTGGTAATGTTTTACAAAATTCCGGTCGTGTCGGCCCGTACTTCTCGGTGGGGACTTTATATCCGTCTATTACGTTATATAT